>CM051276.1:37571664-37861664 GCA_027921565.1 Artemia sinica
ACGCGGGAAAGACCGCATCGAAATCTGAAAGATGCTATATACAAAGCCGGTTTTCGCTGCCTAGTGAGGTATTGCTCACTCCGTGACAAAGATTTAAACTTTAGTTTTTGGAGTTGAAGGGGCAAAAAAAGGTACCTAGGTTAGGTTGTACTTGTGCATTATACTCTACACACAAACACGAAAGAAGTCAAGTTAGGTCAATGCTAATGAAATAAAATAAAATAGGTTGAATATATAATAGTTCAGAAACAAATTTGGGCTATATATTTCCACATTAGGGGGTGGGTGTATAGCATAGCATATGTTAAATACGTAGCCTAACCTAACCTAGGCACCTTCCGCCCCCCTAAACCCAAAAACCACTCGTTTAAATATTGTAAACTCGATAAGAAACCTCTCTTTGCAATCAATTTAGATAGCAAATACCCGTTAGACGGTTCTCCATGTCTGGTTTGCTTGTTAGTCAGGGAGCCAAACCTGAAAAAGTCGTCAAATAACGATTTGTAAAAAAACATTTTAGTACATGAGTTCTGACTTTTGGAAACGATATTTTCGAACATGCTGATTCCATTTATTTCGGGAATTGCGACCACCAAATTGCGCTTCATAGTTCAATATGAGGTCAAGGTTTCGACTCGATCATCTATGGTAAAAAATTTAAAACTTAACTTGTTCATTGCTAAGTAGATGACACTGCATCGTTCTCGTGGCTTTGTTATGGTTATGTTTACTGCCATCTGCCATCCTGGTGCAAATTGATGGTCAAAAAGCTTAAAAAGCTAATTAACTCTATTATTTGATTCTCAAAGGTTTGTCTTTACCAGTATTTCACTTTTTATTGTTTCGCCTCGTCTTTCAGGAATCCTTGGTATATCAATTTATAATGCATAGGCTAAAAGTCTTACCAGTTTTGGGGTCAAAAGAATAGTTAGAGGCTTACTTAAGTGGTTTAAAAGTAGGGTAAAGGTGCAGATTAGTTCCCCTGATAAAAGCAACTTATTTCTTACTATTATTCAGTAAATTGCAGGGGTTTCCAGGGAGGGGTTTTACGAGGAGCTTGGCTCTTTTGTGAGCTAGCCAAGGTGATACAGGTTTTTTCAAGCATAGTCAAGCAAAGGTGGTACACTCTGACAATACTTGGCTGTCTTCTCTTTCCTTTTTTGTGTGTCAAGAGTGTCACTATTAACTATTGCTTCTCAAGTCACTAACTTTATAGCGCATCCAGACGATCCGGTTTCTGGAAAAATGGGATGGAAATCCGAAAAAAGGAATAGCCCTCCAGACTTGGCGGTTTTTAAAAAATATCGGTACAAGTTTATCAGCCATCCTTATCAAATCTGTTTTTCTGAGCCAAAACCTACAGAAAACAATTTTAGAGCCGCAGTTAGACAATTTACCTTTTTTCTATTTTAAACCACATCAGACAACTATTTTTATCTATCACATATCATGTTTAATCGTCTCCTTCTTCTGGCATTTTTTCCAGAAAAGCTGTCTACACTGCAGTCTTCCCGTCCCAAATTCGGACCCTCTGATCCTTCCTGCCCAGAAAACAGAAAAATGGGATAGAAGACCTGTCTACATTTCCAGATTTACGTCCCGTTTTTCCAGAAAGCGGATAGTGTGGACGTGCTATTAGGTGGCACAACAAAATTTTAGGCTAGGTGGAAGAAGGTTTGGTGGTACCTTCTTTTTGGCCAATACCATGCCGCAATGGCCAATAGACAAAATTAGATGCTCTATATAGCCCCCCCCCAAAAAAAAAAAATTATTATCCAGTGTTTGATCTGCCAAACCGATGGAAAAGGACAGCTTCACACTGTTAGTGATATAAAACGTGTCCGAGAACTTCTATTGACCAGATGCAAGTGCAATGCTAAGTACCATGCTCTAAGAAAGAACTGCCAGCAACCAAACTTCTTACAAAAAAGGCTTGTTTGGCATAGAACTTGTAGACGGAAATTTTTTTCTTATGATCTCCATGGAAGTCTCCAGGAAGCAAATATGCCAGCTACACCTGCAAGACTCACTAGAACATTGGCAACAGAAGTGAGTTTCTCATATGCTGACTGTTGCATCATTTGTGGCAAAAAGGGAAGTACCAAGCCTAAAAGTGAGAATCTTCTGGCAATTAAAACGATAGAAAGGCAACAGAAGTTATTACAGCATGCTGAAAGACTTTTACGAGAAATGCCTGCTGTGTTTGCAAGGTCCAAAGACAAAAATTCGATTCAGTTGAGTGCAAAATACCACCAAAATGCATGCTTAGCTTCTTTAAAAAGAAGACTGAGGAAGAGACTAACTTTTCTGCCAGAGAGGCTATTGCAAAAAGTGTGTTGGATGAAATTGAGACTCATCTTAAGGAAGGAAGGATATACTCGCTTAGTGAGCTACGGCAGAAATTAAGCAGGGGACTAGCTAGTTCAGATCTGGAAATAAAGGCCCATGATGTTAGGATACAGAAAAAGCAATTGAGTGTGAAATATGGCAAAGCACTAGAAGTGATCTCTAGTAAATAGGCACCCAAGTGCTTTTACTATCTGAAGCATAAAGTATCTGTTAGAGCCCTGAGCCGTCAGGTTTCAAAGTTTGTCAAAGAAGCTGATGATTCAGTTGCGCTCGCAGAGCCCTACCTTAGATACAGACTGTGAAACAAATGAATCTGACAGAGAGAGTGACAGTGAATCATTTGACTGTGAAGTAGTGTGGGACACTGAAGTTTGAAGCATATTGAAGCTGTTGGGCTTGGAGCAGGATATTTTTTTTCTGGTGTGGTAAATTAACGATCGCCTAATGTTTTGGCTATGTATAAAAGAGACAACTACAATATTCTAGTAGAAAGCTGGACTTAGTCTGAGTGAAATAGAAAAATCAACGAACTTAGTTGCAAAAAACCACCAAGCGCACCTTTGGCGCTTATATTCCCGAGATATTCGTAATCAGCATGGTCGATTTAGTCTAAAACCTCTTTCAAATCATTTGTCCCCCTTAGATTGCTATTTTGTCAGATTTTCAACTTTGGCTCCCGACTATGTAGAGTCTTTAGCGCTGTTTAGAGTATAATGCACAAGTACCGGTTAGGTTACGTTTTTAATATATGCTATGCTTGACCCCACCCCATTCCCTCCCCGTAATGTGCAAATATATTACCCAAATGTGTTTCTGAACTATTATATTTTCATCATATTTTGTTTTATTTCAATAGCATTAATCAAAGTGCACTTCTCGCGTGTTTCTGGATACTAAACAAGTAACCGTTATTGCATGAAGATGAATTATCAATTTCAATAAAAACGTTGTTGCAAGAAACTTTTCACGAAAAAAACTTTGTTTCATCAGTAGAAACATTGTTGCATGAAAATCGATTACCATTAATCGAATCTGAAAGTAAGCTAATGCTATTGTCATTATTTTCTGTCAAATGTGAGTCAATCGTTAGGCTGATTATTTTTACTTCACTCTTATATATTTATTAAACAAAAAAAAAAAAATTTAACTGAAAGTAGGGATTGACATTAAAACTTAAAACGAACAGAAATTATTCCGTATATGAAAGGGGCTGTCCCCTCCTCAACGCCTCGCTCTTTACGCTATAATTTTTTATTGTTTTAAAAAATAAAGTTGTGTGACCGAGTCAAGCTTTAGCGTAAAGAGCGAGGCGTTGAGGAGGGGACAGCCCCTTACATATACTGAATAATTTCTGTTCGTTTTAAGTTTTAATGTCGCTTCTTACTTTCAGTAAAAAAAACTTGTTTTTTTTATTTAATTTCTGAACGTTTTTGAATTAATGCAGCTTTGATTTTTGGCTCACCGTACATGAATAATTAAAATGAAATTTGCCTATTAATTTTACTTGTTTTGGCTAAATGGCTTTCTCGAAATTTTCTTCTGACGTAACTTACGGATTAATCTACGTAACGAACTTCTATATTTGTATGTTTTTATTACGTGTATTAGGGAGTTTACCCCTAGTCAATACCTTTCTCTTTACGCTAAAGTTTGAATTTTGTTTGAATCACAAGCTCCTGAATCACAAAGGCCAGTTAATTAGAATAGATAGCTCTTTTGAAAGTACTAAAAAAATTTAGCGTAAAGGGTGAGGTATTGACTAAGGGGTGAGCCCCCTCATATACGTAACAATTTCTGTTTGTTTTAGGTTTCAATGTCGCTCCTTACTTTCAGTTGAGAAAACATTGATAATTTCTTAAACCACATTGGCCTGACATAACATAAAGAAAGAAAAACGAGCAAAAATGGGGTTTTTAAAGGCCAAATGAAAATACTGAAAAAACTCAACAAAGCGAATATTTCGAGAGGACTCTCTTCTTCAGCGCGAAAAGAAATAATGAATCCAAGGAAAGTGCCGAAGAAAATAAAAGAACAAAAAACAAACGCCAGTATTGGCCAATATCTGCGATTTGCAAATCGCGGATATTGGCGAACAACTCGCTTTTATGGTTGTTAGGTATTTGGTTTTAATTCTTATAATTTTTGGATTTTATTGAATTTTATTCATCTTTTAAGTTTTCGGTTTTTTCTTTGGTTTTTTGGTTCTTTTCACATTGACTTTCCGCGTTTGTTTTTTGTTCTTTTTTTTTCTTCGGCACTTTCCTTGGATACATTATTTCATTTCGCGCTGAAGAAGAGAGGCGTTTGTCCTCTCGAAATATTCGCTTTGTTGAGTTTTTTCAGTATTTTCATTTGGCCTTTAAAAACCCCATTTTTGCTTGTTTTTCTTTCTTTATGTTGGGAAAACTTGTAAATAATGATGGGAAATCCGGCGCCCCCTTCATTGAAATGTCCCTTCCCCAAAGGAAACATCCTCCATGGAAAATCCTCCCCCGTTAACCCCCTCCTCCGACCCCACCGGAAAGAAATCACTCCTGAAACGTCTTTATACTTCCCATTAACCAATACTATTTGTAAACAATGGGCAAAATTCATAACTTGCAGCCCTTCCCCCAGGAACTGTGGGGGATTAAGTCATCGTCAAAGACATATTTATTTGATTTTTGACTATGCTGAACAAAATGAATATCTCCAAATTTTGATTGGGTGACTTCGGGGAAAAATGAGCGTGGGAGGGGGCCAAGTTGCCCTTCAATTTTTTTGATACTTAAAAAGGGCACTAGAACTTTTAAATTCCGTTCAGATGAGTCCTCTCGTGATATTCTGGGACTACTGGATCAATACGATCACCCCTGGGGAAATAAAAAAAAAAACACAAACAAACAACCAAACACGCATCCGTGATCTTTCTTCTGGCAAAAAATACAAAATTCCACATTTTTGCAGGTAGGAGCTTGAAACTTCTCTGGTAGGATTCTCTGATACGCTGAATCTGATGGTGTGATTTGCATTAAAGTTCTATGATATTTGGGGGTTGTTTCCCCTTTTTTCGAAAATAAGGCAAATTTTCTCAGGCGTGTAACTTTTGATGGGTAAGACTAAACTTAATGAAGCTTATATATTTGAAATTAGCATAAAAATCTGATGCTATTGATGTATCTATTGGTATCAAATTCAGGTTTTAGAGTTTTGGTTACTATTGAGCCGGGTCGCTCCTTACAGTTCGTTACCACGAACTCTTTGAAACATGGACTTCTCCGACTTAAGTATAGCGCTGCGTCTGGAGTATATACACATGGTAACCAGTTTTACAAATGTATAGTTTGGTACTTGTCTGTTAAACAGAACATTCTCAAGCATTGCGTATATTTTGCTGAATTTTAAATTTAAGAAAACAGGTTTCATACTTACAAAGACAAGTGAGGCGTCACAAAATGCATTGGACTTGTATAATTTTGGCTAGCCTATATATTTACACATTAGGAGGGTTAAAGGTTAGGTTAGGCTAGGTTACTTTACCCACACCCCGCCCCCCTAATATACAAATCTTTAATCCAAATTATATCATTATATAAACTAAAGCATTGTGTAGACTAATGTATCTCAATATGATTATCTAACTTCACTTTTCGAGGATGTTCTGTTTAACAGACAAGCGCCTACAGTTTAATTTGTTCATCCGGGAGGGGGAGGGCTTGTTGTGACGGCAATGACTATTATGTTGAAAATGAGAAAAAAAATAAGTAGCGTAACCTAATACAATTTTTATTTTATGTTAGCTTGGCATGCAGCTGAGGGCTAAATATGGGACCATCATGGGATGGAGGAGAACTGTCACAAGTGACGAATTTGACCATAAAATGGAACATAAAATTAACAATTGAAAAGTGCCTCTCTTTTTGTCCGAGTGACAAGTAGACGACAAGCAAATACATTTTTAATAGTGCTAAAGACTAGGTCTAACGAAAAAGATACTTGATTATTATAAATGTGCCATTTTAGTAAGACCAAAGTCGGCTGTTCCCTACCCAAGTCAGGGTAGCAAAGTAATAATTAGGTCCCCAAGAAATATAAATATCTCTAAAATCTTAGGTGGCAAGTTGTTAATTTTGGTGGTGTGAAAAATCAATGAACCCATAAAGATAACTCGATAGTACGTCACACGCGTCGATTAGTGACACGATCATTGTTTGTGAAAAAAAAAAGCGTTTTGATAGCAAAATGAAAGTCATTGACATATATTGGTAGCCATAACTAAGTTACTTGGACTGTATGCACCATAATCCGAAAATTAAACTTGAAAACTTGGTTTTCTCAGTGTCAATTTGGACTAAAGTAATATTAATTTTTTCAACAGAGCCTCTTACATAAGACTTTAAACCATATCAAACAGTTCGTGGTATAAAACTGTAAGTAAGGAGCAACCCGGCTCAATGGTAACCGACACTCTTGAAAACGGGTTTTGATACCAAATGATACATCAAAAGAATCAAATTTTAATACTGATTTCAAATATATAACTTTCATCAAGTTTAGTTCTACCCATCAAAAGTTACGCACCTGAGAAAATTTGGCTGATTTTCAAAAAAAGGGGGAAAGACCCCCTAAAATCTATAGAACCTTAATGAAAATCACACCATCATATTCAGCGTATCAGAGAACCCTACTGTAGAGGTTTCAAGATCATATCTACAAAAATGTGGAATTTTGCATTTTTTGCCAGAAGAAAGATGACGGATGCGTGTTTATTTTATTTTATTTTTTTACCCAGGGGTGATCGTATCGACCCAGTGGTCCTAGAATATCATGGAAGGACTCATTGGAACGGAAATTAAAAGTTTTAGTGTCCTTTATAAGTGACCAAAAAAATAGAGGGCAACTAGGCCCCCTCCCACGCTCATTTTTTTCCCAAAGTCACCCGATCAAAATTTTGAGATAGTCATTTTGTTCAACATGGTTGAAAATACGATAACTATTTCCTTTGGGATGACTTAATCCCTGAAGTCCCTGGGGGGAGGGCTGAAAGTTATGAACTTTACCCAATGTTAACATATAGTATTGGTTATTGATTTTTTCTGGTAGTAGGGGGTGGGTGGGTCGGTGTTTATATGGGAGGACCTCTCCATGAAGAAAGTTTTCATGGGGGAAGGGACATTGTTATGAAGGGGGTGCCGGCTTTCCAGCATTATTTAAAAAAGATCAGAAATTAAATATAAAAAAAAGTTTTCCAACTGAAAATAAGAGGCAACAACAAACTTAAAAAACGAACAAAAATACTACGTGTATGGTTGGGTTCACCTCCTAGTCTATATCTCGCTCTTTAAGCCAAATATTTTTAGTACTTTCATAACAGCTATTTATTCTAAATAAAGGCCTTTGTGATTAAGGGGTCATTTTTAAAGAATTGGAACAAAATTCGAGCTTAAGCTTAAAGAGCGAGGTATTGACTAGGGGGCGAGCCCCCTACTATACGTATTAAAAATATATGAATATAGAAGTTCATTACGTAAGTTAATTCGTAAGTTACGTATATTATTACTAATAAAAACGTTCTTAAATAAAATTAAACATGTTTTGAGAAAGCCATTAGTAGAGATGCCCCTATTGACACGACGCGACACCCCTGCTGCCACCTATAACTTTTTTTACATAATTCATGGATGGTTATGTGTGTTGATTATTTGACGTTTTATGGATTTTGTCAGTGAGAATGGAAAAACAGGAACTTTGTCACTTCCTTCTTGTTGTTGTTTTGGGCACGCGATAGAGTCATAAGGGGAACACGTGGTTAATGGGGTCAATGTTGTTGTTGTTGTTTTGGGCACGCGATAGAGTCATAAGGGGGAACACCTGGTTAATGGGGTCAATGTTGTTGTTGTTGTTTTGGGCACGCGATAGAGTCATAAGGGGGAACACCTGGTTAATGGGGTCAATGCTATTGTTGTTGTTTTGGGCACGCTCTCAGCGAATGCCAAGGTCAATGTTGTTGTTGTTTCCGAGCCAACTTTCTTTTCTGGTCAGTCTAGAGTTGGCAGTCAGAGTGAAAGGATTGAAAAATGAATAAATTTGAGAAAGAGAGAATTAGATCAAATCTAGTGTTTATGGAAAAACATTTGATTTTGGATGATGATTTTCTCGCCATTTGGAATAATCCTCATTGGACTATTGTATGAAACTTTTAAAATGTGACTCAAATGCTTATACTCAATTCATTGATATCTTGATCACGACACGTCAGAATGATATCGTGGATATACTTTCATTGCCAATGTAGATGGCTCCTCCTTCGAAAGAGGCAACGTCACAGAGTTACTCCTCTCCCCTTTCCTACACTTTGAATTTATCGAGCGAAGACGATCAGTTTCGTTTTAGCTGTGAGAGAGTTGACATCGGAAACCAAAATGTTCTATATATGCCCATTGTGCATGTACACTCTTGGTAGTTGGACTCAATGCGAGAATTGTACAATTATTGATGACTATAATGAAAAGTGTAAATTATGTAATCCTTGCAAATTACATAGAGGCTATGCAGTACAAATTAAAGGATGTAATTCATGTCTTGAGGAGGTGTGTGACTCTCATCCTAGAGGGCACCTATGCTCCAATTGTCACAATGATAAATGTGATCAGTGGGAGAATACTTACCCGCTATGATTGGAAAGAATCCTAAACGTGATTTTAGTTTATTTCTACGAGATTGGTATCGTCGTGGATTTAAATTATTCTGGGAAGAGGAATCTGGTCTACGATTCAACTGTTGGGGTAACAAGACAATCTGGTTTCTACGTCATCGTTGTGATGACACCACCTACTATGACTATAAACCAAGCGATTTTTATTTGGCAGTTACCGAATGTGATTCACCACTTGAAAACACAGTATGTGATATTGCTTCAAATAGACAGATTGAAACTCGTGAATTTCATAATATGAATGCAAATAGTATCATTGACTATACAAAGAGATATGACAAGAGTGAAGTTACATTGTACTGCAGAAAATGTGATCCTGACTTTGCAGTCAATCAAGATCAATATATAGTGAATCCAAATGATTTACCAGCATTAGTGGTTCACGACAGTTACCTATACACCGATGAAGAAATCTAAAAGTGAAGATTTAAAGACATTGTTGTATATATACATTTTATTAATAAACAAATTCACAAACATTTTTTAAGCACTTTACTCTTAGGGCACTGAAATCAATATTAAATACACTTGTAAGTATATTTTCCACTAGAAAGTCGTTCAGACGTGGATTGTCACCATAAATATGGAGAAACTGCTTGTAAGTATAGCCACGACATCGGAACACAAAATATAGTAGCGCATGGAAGCCACAGCTTTTAGTCGTTAGATCCTGCACCCTTTTTCGATTTTGAATAATAGTTTTATTACTGCTCTCAATATAGTTGCTGATGTGAGGTGTGTAGAATGTATAGGGTAGGCCAAGAGGATCAAAAAATTCGATATTCCTCATTGTTTGATAGATGCACAGCCAATGACCCGTCAGCACAGTCGACGGACTGCTATTAACAATAATCAAGGTATTGTTCGCACTTTGAATTTTTCCAAGATAGTCTGAGGGTAGACAATAGGATTTGTACTGGGACATGTAGGGGTCCATATTAAATACACTGATTATTTGACTGGTGTTCATGGCGCCAAGTCTAGTAGAACACTGCCTTCGGGAGTGATTTCCCAATAGGTTTCATATTGATTTAGTGAGATTAGGGCAATACTCTCAGCCAATGGGTTGGCAAATGTACACTCTAAACGCACAGTCCCCGTACGTACTATACTCATATCCTGTGTGCCAGACAAATCCAATACAATGATACCATGTGTTTTAGCAAACATATCTTCGGTTATACCATTTTCAAATAGTTGCGAATCATGATCTAGGGTTTGCATGGTCAACTCATACAATGTTCTATAGGATTTATCAAAAGATAGATTGTAGAGTGGGATACCATTTACTTTGCACACAAGAGATGAAAGTCCAAACATCTCGAATTTATGTGGGCATTCAGTCCATGATCCTATTGCACTGGCGCTCTTTACAAATGCCGAAGCCAATTTCGAGGGATTTCACCATTGATAAAGGATGAATCGGTGAAGGTGCGTGACCCCATTGCAATATGACGCTGATTGGTGATTGTGTGAGGAACAAGTAGTTTAATATTATTTCCATTGGCTCTCAATTTTTCCACGGCCAAAGCAACAGAACTCATAACCTGCTGTTTGCGTACATGAAGTATTGCTGAGGTGAGGGAGAGGCTTACATCGGGATTGGCGGCAAGTTCCTTTCTCAATATGAAATTGGATGGTGCAAGCGTCAATTTTATATCCACTTTAACATTGGGTGGTAGCCATTGGGGTATATTAAATATTTCATGATATATTTTTCCAACTAGATGTAATTCACTAGTTGTAGCATTTTTAAGTGCATCTGTACTATCAGTATTAGTAATATATTCATATCCATTGGAGGCACCTCTCAATTCCTTGTATGACTTGGGTGTCATCAGCATGAATTGGATATAGCTAGCATAGTTTGAGAGATTGTTGCTTGTGCTCACCAGCGTGCCATTGATGTAGACGCTAATTTGACGAAATAAATTATGTAGTATACAATTTTCATAGGATATCCCATCAGCTCGAACTGGCATTGTATTATCGGATTTCCGGACCTTCATTTGTAAATCTATAAATGTGGACGATAAATCCATAAAGTAGTCTTCATTGGAATAAATTTGAAAGTGGATATTATCGGAGAGGGGTTGTAGTGGATAAAATTGTTCATAGTATCCATGCTTGACACTCACATCAACATTTTCGGCATTGAATAGATTCAATGAGGCGGTGATTGAAGGTTGAGAATCCTTATGTGGTAGGTAGGACATCTTAAGAGAAGAAATCAAGTTTCGATCTAACAATTTTCTTCCTGGGGCTTCTGGTTACACTACGTATCGGCTTTTTCCTTCTTTTCTTTGACAAAAGGGATGTCTTTCGTTTCCGTCCTGAGTAGAGACTGATGAGTGATGCATTGTTTCTTAACCTTTTTAAACCTTTACCATTTTGCTTTAATTTCTCGCCAAGGGTTCGCGCACTGGACCTAAGATTTTCCGAAGCACTTTTTTTAAAATCCTTGCCAGAGCCCCAATCGTATAGTGTAGAGGATGCAAAATCTGTCGCAGCCGGTACAAGATATTTTCTAGCCAGTGGTAGTGAAGAGCGAAACAGCTTAGCAAACCAGCTACCAAGACCATAGCCAGACATTGACGAGCGACCCTTGTAATAGTCCATTCCATTGCCCTGTTGTCTTGGGCCAAGAGTATTAACATAGCAGTCAATATCAGGACAAGTGAATACCACTTTTCTATTAGACATCTTGCTGTTGAACGATGGGTCGAAAATGACATGTAATCACAGCCAAACCTTTTGAAATTGCTATTGGATCACCCAATTCAGTTCTTAATGTTAACTGACAGAGTTCCAAATAGGAAGTGTTTACTGGAATATACTGAAGATGCTTTATATTGTAGTGATGAATATGTTCTTGATTGGTTTTTCGTTCAAGAACTCGTAGGAGGGGAACATTTGAATTACCAACCCGAGATGTTTCCACAAATGAAGCATAGAGAAATATACAAGTGTCTGTGGAGAAGGCAGGCGGGTAGTCAGCAAAAATGAAATTAGTGTTTCCGGCACTTTTACCATTGATTATATTGAGCTTAAAGCCAAGAACATCCCTTAGGTTATCATTGAGAATAATCTTTTCACTGGCAATAGGTGAACTAATGTAGATCTTGCCCTCCTCCTTTGAATAGTTGAAATGAAAAGCTCCTTTTTTACGAGCGGAAATTCTTTTATTAATAGTACGACATAAATCATTCATACAGGTGAGTTCCTCGTAGGGTAATTCAATATATGGATAATCCAACCAATTGATTTTTTGAATTTGTTCTTGATCACCTGGTGGTGGTGGCCAATCATATGGTCTAATTTTTATTTCATATTTACGATCCTTTCTCAGGATGTCATAGGTATTTTTGAGAATACAGTCGACAAGAGCCACTTCATACTTTCCGTCGAATTTGATGGTGGGGGAGAGTTTTGTCCAAAAATCACTTGTTTTATTCAAGTCATTGTAGAGAGGATCAGAAACATTGGACATGAAAGTCACATAGAAATCATTGGGCATTGTTAATATCTTCAGCACTGACCCAAGAATCAAAATCCGAGTTGTATCCTAGCCAGCGAACAAGCAACTGTTTCTTGCCCCTACGAGTACGACTCTTTAATATCTTTTCAATTTGATAAATTTCACTAGTGTTTCTAACTTTTTGCAGTTCATATTCATAAAAACCACCGAGAATCTCATCATCTTTGGTATCTCGTAGTCGATAAGTTATGGGTATGGTGTCTAGGATTTTGGACACTTTAAAAAGTTCGGTGCTCCATAAATAATTCCCCTTTTCAAAAATATTGGTGGTTCTATTAATTCGAACAGTATCACCAACATTGAATTTCTTCTTCTTTTTCTTCTCATTGCCATTGGAGTATTGCTTTAGAAAAGCATCAAATGTATTCTCACTGTAGTGAACATTCCGAGGGCTAGAGTTGGACAGAGATCGATGTGGTCGATGGTTGTATATCTGCATAATTTTATCTAAATCGTGAATAAAAGCAGATGTATTTTTC
The DNA here is from genome assembly GCA_027921565.1 of Artemia sinica. Taxonomy (NCBI): domain Eukaryota; kingdom Metazoa; phylum Arthropoda; class Branchiopoda; order Anostraca; family Artemiidae; genus Artemia; species Artemia sinica. Next base: position 37,584,725 of record CM051276.1, read on the forward strand.
AGTGTACAATATCTTGAAATTAATAGACGAATCGTTCTTATTAATCGTTCGGCCAATGCAGCCTTTATCGGACTGTGACTATGATAGAGTGTCGTATTATATTTCAAAAGAACCTTTTGCACATGTGGGTTAACAAATTCACTGCCACGATCTGATTGAATTTTTCTATAGGAATCCTGTTCAAGAATACTTTCAATGGCCCGAGCAACTTCAACACCTCTCTTTGATCGCAGCGGAATGGCATAGGCATAGCGACTAAAATACTGATTGCCACTAGAATATATTTGTAGGGTGTATTGTGACGCCGTTGAACTGCGTCTAAAGTTAAAAGATCCATTTGCATTATATGCAGAGGGAAAAAGGCTTTAGTTTGACGATATTGTTTACTGCGAAGTCTATGATCCCGATGTAGTGTGTAACTTGGTTCATTTTCTAGATACTCTTTTGCATTTTTCAATGTGGTGCCGGAGACAGCTCTAGAAAGCGTTTTGGGAGAACTTAAACTTCCCGCTTCACCAACATTTTCATAGACACCTTTCAAAACTTCATCCATTTTGAACGTAAACACGTAGTGTAATGTCCACTCCCCTTTTGCACACTGGAGGGCGAATCAATTCGTCTTCGCTTTTGACTAGCAGCCACAGGTGTTGTAAAATCAGTGGTGCTAGTATCTTCAAATATTGAATCTTCTTCTTTTTTAAATGGTGTTGTTGGAGGACTATATTCTCTTAGTTTCTTTAGAATTTGCTTATTGCCAATAAGACTTTTGGGAAAGTTTGATACACTTAGAAAGGTGTATAGATTATCGTCAAAGGATAAGAGTCCTTTACGATTCGTCACCATATCACAAATTAAATCAACTAGATTATAACTTTTTCCCCAAATTATAATTCGTTTCCCTGTGCTGTCGACTTGAACTTGATCACCAGATTCCAACACGAGATAAGATAATACTCTTTTACTCTGTTCTCGATAGGACAGTGGCAATAGGTTTCCAATTTTCAATACAATCGAATTCAATTCCTTCTCCTTCGATTGTGCAGAATCTTGAGATGTTTCTTGTTTAGAGGGATCGGTGACGGCGGGTCTCTCACGATAAGGTCTATGTTTGTCCATACGTCGCAATGCATCTTGAAGTAAAAGCAGTTTTTTATCATCGGCAATATTCTCATCATTAATGAATTTACTCAGATTGTCTTCAAAATGTTCGACGGGCGAGAGGACAAGTTCTATTGGAGTCAATTTATAGGGTTTTGCCATTCTCTAGAGAAAACTGTTTACAAGTCCTGCAATTATTGGCAGTAAAAGTGTGAAAAAGCTACCGCCTGCTTGAAGGAGCCGTTTTCTTTTAAATTTGTTTCCCTTGTTTTTACAAGCCAAGGCACGTACAGTGGAACGATGTTGCTTTGTCTGTTGTCTAACACCTTCTGGCAGTTGAACATTGCCCTCAGTTAAATTTAAACAAAGTTCAGATATTAGATTAATGAAATCATTGTCGACACCATGTTTAAGTATAGCCTTCCTAAGCGGAGGTTTTGAAGTGCCTAGAACGGAAAACAGATGCCGTTGTTCGTGTAGTTTCTTCAGTGTCATGAATGGCGACTAATAGCCTTTTCTACTATTCACTGGAAGATATACTGTAATTTCATTGTCGAAAATGTCGGTGACTACACGAAGATCCTCGGGCGTGCTCTGATTAAGATCCAATAAAATGTAACCGTAGGGCTTGCTAGTCGCCTGAGTGTACGCTGACAACAGAAATTTAGGGGCGCCGGGGTATATCTGTTTATTGAGAGTTATGAGTGAGCTAGAATCACGAACGACTCGATAGATAATATAGATAGTGCAATTCAAAGCAAGGGTTCGCATACATTTGCTCTGATGAAACAGATTGTGTAGAACCAGGGTTATGGAAATGTGTTCATGGTGAGAGCGAACGGTGAACAGTTGTAGCATTTCCTGTGAGAACTGTTCAATAGATTCAGCCAAATCATCAATAATCAGCCACGAGTTCGGTTCAATACTATTGAAAACATCAAGTCCTCTTATGAATTGTATTGGTATGGTTGTGGCAATAGCTTTTATTTTATCATAGGACTCTTGCCAAATACTATAGCAATAGTAGATTTTTTTCGGTTTTTCCAAAAACATTTTATCGCAATTTTGAATTATTCTAGCTAAAAGTGTTGTTTTCCCCGACATTGAGGGTCCACACAGAAATGATCTGAAAGGCGTTTTAAATTGATACATGTTGTTGACAACAGTCAGACTATGACTAACTGTAAATCATATGTGTCCAATGAATAAGTAGTAATTTTCCCATAGATCTATCTATTCAAGAACAACAAAAACAATATTTCATGGCAACATTTATTACAGCAAATATTTGTTCAACATGACACTTGGTCAACATGAAAACTCTATTTGTTCAACATGAACAATGATAACACTTTATAATAAACACTTTTCTGTACAACACTTTTGTACAACACTTTTCTGTACAACACTTTTCTGTACAACATCTTTGTACAACACTTTTCTATACAACACTTTTTGTACAATAAAATACATTTGGAACTAGCACAGTTGAACATTACAGTGATTGCTGGCCCCCCACCCCCCGGGAGCCGGCCGCGGGAAGGGTCCCCCACCCCCCGGGAGCCGCGATGGAAAAACAATAGTTGTCGTCACTGCTACGGGTTAGTGGTGGTGGTTAGTGCTTGGGTTAGATTAGTTGGTTAGGTTAATTTATGAAAGGTTGAGTGGTGATGGTTAGTGCCTGGGTTAGATTAGTTTATCCAGACCAAGTTGATTACGATAGTCTACGCATTCAACTCGGTCTGAAATACGATAGTGACCATGAGGCAGGACACTCACACCATTCTCGAGCACATAGACCTTGTCGGATATACACGACATTGCATTTTTTTCTACTCTCACAGTATAATTTCTATACTGTAGAGAGCGAATTGCAAGCACTTGTGCTCTTGGCACTAGGCTACTTTCTACACAGTCTCTGTACACGCTCATGTTAAAATTGCTCTTTACAAAGTGTGTAGGCACCCCTTTACATGTCTTCTTTTCATCCCCACTATGTGTTTCAACACAATAAACTTTGGGACCCGGGAACACCCCCCTGGATATCAAATCACTCCCCGTCTCTGATTTTAATTTTAATAGTTGGTTGGGGGCTTGACGTTTCACCAGCTCGGGGTAGAGTGATGGATTCCAGTTGGTGAAATCCATCCGCGAGCTGATGTGCACCCCATTTTGCAAATCACCCAATAAATCTTCAGTCCCATTTACCTTTAACAGCAGAGAATCTGTATCCCCATAGTAAACTTGAACCTCCCCCTCCCGTGGCCATTGCACCTTGCACACATTGTAAAAGAAGGACAACATGAGCTTTTTTGAAATTTCTAGTACTGAACTACCTCCTGCGATATTCTTGTTCAGTACTACATTTCGCTTTTTCCTGTGTAGAAGAACCATGCCGGCCTCTATGCTCGTGAATGATGTAAAATTGGGGTCGGCAATAATTCGTGCACACTCTAGAGGGTCAGTCACGACGTCGCAGCGAGATCTGTTACGTACGCTTTCACACATTTTGCCAAACGCTGAATTTAGAATGAGCTTGTACAATTCCTTCTCTACCTTTGAATTTGCCCTAGAACGTTTATCGACAAAAGTATCGATAAACGTTTTCAAATAAGGTTTCTGATTGAACTGCAGGACCCTATGTATTTTGGTGATTTTGAAGCCATTGTTCACCATCCAGTGCAAAAGCACATGGTGAACAACGATATTCTCTTTAGGGTCCAAATCAGCAATCAGTTTCTGTTTAGAGGGGGTCCAATGCATCCCCATATCCTCAACCAATGATCGATTGTAGGGGCTCAGTGAGTCCCTGGTCACTGGTCGATTGATACAGGGAAAAACAAAATCTTTGACTGAGTCGTGAAGGGCCAGCGGAATGTGACCGTCAATTTCAAAGAACCATCCTTGTGGCCCGTTGTCCTCGACGGTGTTAATGTCAGGGAACTCACAAGGATTCTCAAGCCATTGATAGTTCCCACACGGCAAAGAGTAGTGGGACATTGCCGAGGGGTATAACGAGTTCATGTCCAAGAACACTGCATTTGACTTTGCACCGGTGCTTTGTCCGCTCGGATCGGTTGATAAGACGCGGTCCCCATGAAAAACATACCCTCCCCGCATTGAACGCTCTACAAAAGGTGTTGATCTACATCGGTGATTAGGCCTATTTCCTCCCTGCTAATTTTTAAAATTAAATCCATTACTAAATGTGGTGTAGAAAAATAATATCCTATATCTAACCCGAACTCTGAATAGATCTGGTCTGTATTCTTACAGACTATATCCAACAGAGTTAGAACGTCACTGGCCAAGTACAGTCTACAATAATCCCACCCATTTTTACAATCCCCCTTAGCCCACACCTTCTTGGCAAACTCGTACTCCTCGACTGTGCATTCACTGTTGGTCAGTGAATTGTGAAAAGCTTCAATTGGAGGTAGTTTCTCCTCGCTTAAGCGAGCGCCAGAACAGTAATAATCATATGCATATACACCTTTGCTGGTTAATAAGTCATACATTTCACTGTCTGGAAAGTGCTGTTTAAGCAAGGGAAAGCTATCAAAATTGTCGCTTTTCTGCACTTGAATTAGTTGACTTAAGGATTTGGGGAAAAAACTAAAAGAATCTAAAAACCTAATTTTATTCCAGCACATACGCTCATTATCCACTACCTGCCATTTCAGCTCGAGAAGCAATAACTTCTCGGCCGATTTGGGAATAATGTTGTAGATAAATGAATTATTCACCCATGGACTATCTACTCCCCCTCCCTCCCTATGCATACGTGCCAGTGCCGGTAAAATAAATTTTAAGTCATAATTAGAATTATGAATAAAAACTGGATAAAAACTGTTGGCTAACATTTAAATTACACGATTGATGCGCTACCCCCCTAAAATTACTACCCCCCGAGGATATTTCCTGCCACAAATGGTCATGGTCTCTGACTTTCCCCCTCCCCCCTCTTTTCCCTTTAGTCCCCTTATCCCCCTCTACAAACTCCCCCTTACAAACCCAACATATTTTTTGATTTTTAATCGCGAGACGATCCTCTGCAGACAACACCATTGGATAATGGGTATTTCTCAAACGAGAAATAGCACCATTAGCCGTGCCAATCAGTTTAGTCAGTGCCTTGACCATGCACTCGGGCCCCTCATCCAATGTTTCTACTATTTCTAACAACCGCATGGTGTTAGAATTGTCTCTTTGCGCGTGGGCGTAGGACACTGCAATGGCCTGATGTTCTTTGACTCGGTTTGGATATTGTGGGTCATTCACCTCCACCAGCTTAGCTTCACAGTCCAAAGATATTTTGTTGCATTGGAGAAGGGTATTTTGAAAATTTTTGAATCGTAGAATGGCCCTATCCCCTGAAACCGTTTCCACTGTCTGGTAGCCGTGGCGGCTACAATGCCTCATGTGATTTTGTAACTTTAGTTCAGTCCAAAATCTAGAGAGGCATGTTGGACAGTAGAAACGGGCACTCTGTTTCTTACCCTCCCCCAGAACTCTACTAATGTCAGTGATAGGGTTAAAATGACCGATTGCGTTCGGTTGACTAGGTGGCGTGTATAATAACCAAACCCAGTGTTTAACCAAATCAACTGACGGGCCCCTTACGGGGAAAACCACCCCCTTCTTTTTAGAACGAACCCCATCTTCAAATTCTGTTTCGTATTGTACCACAGTAACGCCAATATTTAAATGAGCATTAGCCCTTTCAAACATGTCAATGGATTTTAGCGTTACTGGGTATTTTCTTTCTAAACAAGAAAAATCTACAACTGGGAATCGGACCCGTCCTTCCCACGTACAGCCCAGTGATCTAAATTCTTCTTGGTAGCGTCATCTGCTAGAGGCTGAAAGGCTGATATGAGGAAAGCATACTTGAAACACTTTTGATCTGTTTCAAAACAGATCTTCTGGACACCTTGACAACCTACTAGATCTGGATTATATTTTAAAACTGTATCCCTATCAGACCCTGCCCCCCCTCTTAAAATAAAATCTTTCTTAAATTTACAAATATTAACGCTTAAATTTTCAATAAATAAAACTACTGAGCAACTCCCATTTTCGTTATAGTTCTCGAGATGCGCTATAATTTGTCCTACCCACTCACAAAAAACTCCCTCAAAATTTTCTAAATTTGGATAAATTACGCGCATCTCGGAATGTATAAAATGATAGTAAACCTCACTTTTCCCCTCATTCAAATAAAAAACCTTTAAAACAATGGAGACCTTAATTGAATCCCTACCCCCACACAATTGAATTTGTTTCTCCAGTAGTGCACGAATTTTATCTAAATAAGCATGCACAATCTCTACAGGATCAAAAACAAAATTCCCCCCATTAGTGTATTAAAAGGATCACCAAACGTTGCAGTGAAAACAACTATATTATTTAACATTGTATTCGATAGCTGAAATTCAGGGAAAGATGTACCCCCTCCCCCTAGTTGTTCAACAATATTTGGACTCTGTTCCACTTCAGTTGTTTGAAGTGGAAGTAGGTAATCAGTGGGGGATAGAGGAGGGTTCCCAGTGAAATCATCTAAAAGTTGCAAAGTGTTCGGGCTCAAGTCTACCAGTTCAACTGTACTAGCTTCTACATTAAAAAATCATCTAAAAGCTTATCAATATTAGCTGGTACTTCAATGATATCGTCCCATGTTTCTTTGTCTTGAAAGTCCACTGCCTCTTCTTCCCCTTCTTCACTGGACGGCGAATATGGGACCAATGCACCAACCTATAATGAAAAATAGCTTAACGACAATCTAAGATATGACATAGAAGTTTTTTTTTTTTTTTTTTTTTTTGTTTTTTTTGTTTTTTTTTTTTTTCGCGGCGCACCCCCCTGCGGGGGGCATCCCTGCAGCACTTTCCTGGCCCGTGGTGCATCCCTGCGGCGCTTCTCGGGGCCGCGGCGCTTCATGCAGCGCCTCCCACAGCTCTTCCAGTCCCCTTTACATAATACCCATCAAAATTTTTCTCTAATTCTCGCGCGAGTGTTCCAGGCTGGAACCGTTAGCTTGAATTCCCCTCACTAAAATAGAAATATTCAGTGTAAATTATGACGTCAATATGTGACAGATGGAATAATATCTCTTGAAACTATGTAAATGGAAATTAAAAGTTCTAGTGCGCTTTTTAAGTGACCAAAAAGATTCGAAGGCAACTAGGCTCCCCCTTTTCAGTAATGTCATAAATAGCAATTATTATTTTTGGGGGTATAACTTGTTTCGCTCTTACATAGAATTCTAATTTCCTAATTTGCAGACAATTCACAGCTAATACAACAGAATTATGTTAAAAGCCTAGACTTGGTGGCCTAACCCTCGCTAATGATAGAACAGGAAAAGGGGATGAAACAGATCTATTTATATGCTTGTGTGGAGAGCTTATGTCAAAGATTAAAGCAAGATAATATTCAATTGTGAATGGAATAGCATTTTGAGTTTCAATGGTATCTAAACTATATGTGAAGCGATAGCAACAGAGAAAAGAGTGGTTTCTTTGCAAAAAATTACATTTAGATATGTAATAGTGGTTAATATCTCGCAGAGATAAGTTTATATTGGGATTGAAAAGGACTAAAACATTGGAAGAAATAGATAGGTATGAAAAAAATGCTTACATTTGCATAATCCGTCTGGACTTGGGTGCCCGAAGGACCAGGTAGTGCATGTTGGATGGTAATCTCATGATTTTGTGCAGCTGGGCCAGCAATATCATATGGCTTTGCAGCCGGGGCAGCTATTAGAGGAGCAGGTAGTGCATGTTGGAGGGCGAAGGGACTGGTGACGTTAATTTCTTTCGCAGCCGGGCCAGCAATATCATATGGCTGTGCAGCCACCGGGCCAGCAATATCATATGGCTGTGCAGCCGGGGCAGCTTCTGAGGCCCTTGAAAAAGCTTGCGTAGGTGGGGCTTCGGCATTGAAGCTATTCGCCCACTGTCTCTTTGGTTTTCTGAGAGGCTGTATTGTTGCCTGTGCAGATGGAGCTTGGGCCGACAACACTTGTTTTGGGGTTGGGCCAGCATACTTAATAATGGATGGTCTCAGTTGGGGGGCTGCCTCGTCATCTCTTGGTTTTTTACTTGGAGATGGGGCGCATTCTTCGCTATATGCGTTATCCCAAGCTCTCTTCGATGTAGGGACCGCAAATTCTTCATGATTTGCCTTAAAGAAGAGAAAAAAATTAGTATCAAATAATTTCCCCCTTTATTTAAAGAATGAAAATTATTAACCATAATTTTGTTTAGACAAAGCATTTTATCTCTTTTCAGTAAAGCAAAAAGTAAAAATTTCGCGAGAAATATATTAGGCTTAGAAATCAAACGTTTTTATTAGACAATCAGTAGTCTATAGCCATAGGATAGGAATCATTGTTTCTATTTTTACCATTTAGAAAAATATTAAATTTTCCGGTCTATAGGCTTTAAATTAGATCGTTAACCCATCGACCTGTAGGCCTATATTTTGCAAACATAGGTTAAAATGCTATTCAATTTATACATAATATTAGCTTCATGCAACTCCCAAAGACTTTTCTAGCCCTGCACTGTTTGTTTTCATTTTACACTGATGGCGGTAGAATTGAAGGTATTGCCCTCCCCCTTCACATAATGTCCTAAATATATTGTTAGTTTTAATTTGAAAATAATCTGTTTCTCTACTTTCATACAGGCTACGAATCCACAATCTAATTATTGCTTAAAATCGTTTTAATTTGACAACCAAAACAACCCTTTGCCTAGACTGATAGCGTGAACACACCGGAAAAGGGGTGATAAAGTAATTATATGCTTGCACGGAAATGTATTGTCAAAACCATTGCGGTTAATAACAATAGCGACGGATGTTACACAGAAAGACCAAATTTACCGATAAGATATTTCTATCGAAAAGGTATTTGACGGTAAAAGAATATATTTACGTTTTGCATTGAGTATGGTTTGTTGGGGGGGGGGGGGATTTAGCTGGAAATATAGAGGGAAGGAATTTGTCGAAATGGTATTTCTTTTTGCGAGAATTTGGGGTTGTAAGACAATGGGGGGGGGGTTAGGTTTTGAGGGTAAAGGAATATATTCACGTTTTAGCTGATTATACTGGAGGGTGTCCAACGAAAATAAATAGTGGAATTTGTCGAAAAGGTATTTCTTTTTGCGAGAATTTGGGTTGTAAGACAATGGAGGGGGGGGGGGGGGTAGGTTTTGAGGGTAAAGGAATATATTCACGTTTTGCATTGAGTATGGTTTGTGGAGGGGGGGGGGTTTGAGGGTAAAGGAATATATTTACGTTTTGCATTGAGTATGGTTTGTGGAGGGGGGGGGGGTTTGAGGGTAAAGGAATATATTCACGTTTTGCATTGAGTATGGTTTGTGGAGGGGGGGGGGGTTTGAGGGTAAAGGAATATATTTACGTTTTGCATTGAGTATGGTTTGTGGAGGGGGGGGTTTGAGGGTAAAGGAATATATTCACGTTTTAGCTGAATATACTGGAGGGTGACCAAGGAAAATTCCTTTGAAAATAAAATGCACTTACATTGCTAATTGCGGCTGCCAAGGCCTCAAGCTCATCAATTATGTCAATTGTTCTATCCATTGTGTCACAATACTTTCTGATAATTGAATCACATTGCATGCCCGTTATATACGAAATCTCAAGGTCAAATTGTTATGTAAACAAAGCCCTCTTATTGCCTGAGAATGGGGGATCTAACTGTTACCATGGAAACTCACAACATTTGGCTTGAACAACAATAACAAATACTGTTTCCCGGAAACTCATAACATCTGGCTTGAACAACAACAAGAAGGAAGTGACAAAGTTCCTGTTTTTCCATTCTCACTGACAAAATCCATAAAACCGTCAAATAATCAACACACATAAACATCCATAAAAACAGACATAAATGTGACAAACTTCCTGTTTTTTCATTCTCACTGAGAAAGTCCATAAACCATACAAAAATGTGACAAAATTCCTGTTTTTTCAAATTCTCACTGACAAAAACCATAAAACGTCAAATAAATCGACCAATACACATAACCATCCATGAATTATGTAAAAAAAAGTTATAGGTGGCAGCAGGGGTGTCGCGTCGTGTCAATAGGGGCATCTCTACTGCCATTTAACCAAATAAACTAAAATTAATATGCAAATTTGGTTTTAATTATTCATGTTCGGTGAGCCAAAATCAATACCTGTAATAATTCAAAAACTTCAAAAATTAAATATAAAAAAAACAAGTTTTTTTAACTGAAAGTAAGGAACGACGTTAAAACTTAAAACAAACAAAAATTATTCCGTATATGAAAGGGGCTGTCCCCTCCTCAACGCCTCGCTCTTTACGCTAAAGTTTGACTTTCTCACAACTTTAATTTTTTTAACAATAAAAAACTTTAGCGTAAAGTGCGAGGCGTTGAGGAGGGGACAGCCCCTTTCATATACGGGATAATTTCTGTTTGTTTTAAGTTTTAACGTCGTTCCTTACTTTCAGTTAAAAAAACTTGTTTTTTTTTTTATTTAATGTCTAGTAAAAGCCATTTGCTTAAGCCATATTTATCTACATTGAATATGACTGGGAAAAAAACTTTGGTGATTTACGATGTCTCTCCCGCTTTCTTAATGGACCAAAAATTAAAAGCTATAAGAATTGCATAAAAATGTCTTTGCTGTCAAATTTCTGTGGTTTCTCTAACCAAAGAAAAATATAAAGCAATTTTCTCCAAGCCGCGCCCCCAAGAACCAGTTACATTATATTTGACAAAACTGTCATAGCAATGATTGTCATAACAGATTCCATGGAGCTTCATATATAAAGGGAGATGTTTATCCAGAGATGTTTTCCTCACTCGTTCAGGGGAGGTGAATCTCCGAGAGGCCGATAACATCGCAATTGTATCTCTGTAGTTTTCTAAGGGCAAGATCCAGTTTTTCCGGTTTGGCATGTAATCGGATGTTTAGCATACCAAAGGGTAGGGTGGTTTTTGTCAGAACAGATCAACCGTGTGGATTTTTACCCCGAGTCGGGAGTTGTCCTTGGCCTAGGATCTTCGGCTGCCCCAGACTTGGTAGGTTTGTCGGTTACCCCGGACGCAGTAGCATGTAAAATCGCATTATCATCATTCAAAATTGGTTGTTCGTCGGTTACCCCAGACGCTGTAGTAGATGTTCGCATGATATTGATCCCTTTTATCGTGATTTCCAGAGAGGTGGTTTCTTGGCTGAATGGGTGGTGGTGGCAAGCCACTTCTCCCCACCACCTTGCAGAGGCCGTTGTCCGTAATCTGGATCTTTCGCCTTTCCGTAGTTGTTCTCCCGTAGGGGATCCTCATAAGATGGTGTTCTGTTTCACCATGCAATTTAGCCTATTGCTGGGAGAAGGTTTGTAACTGACGGGATGTGTCCACACGCCGGTGGGCCCTGCTGAGTGTACATCCGAGAGACCTTCTTCCTCTTCCGCCTGTATTTATAGCCCCCGGGCGAGGGTGCCCCAGTTTCAGTTAAGGACCCCCAGGGACTGGGTCCCCCCTTGGTCCACGCCTCCTACTCAGTGGAGGTACCCATCATATCTTTAGGGCGTTCCCTTATTCACCACCTGGGAACGTGCTGAGTGGCCTGGGGGAGGCTTCTGCCGAGAAGAGACTCAGTAGACTCAGAGAACAGAGAAGAGACTCAGAACAGTCAGTACGTGATCTATTTCAATAAAAGTTTTTTTTTTGGACAAATGAATTGAATAGTTACTATACTGAATTCATATACCTTTGGATTTCAAAATTAGAAGCCTCCAACTCCAATTTTGAAAGCCCAAGACCGTCGGTTTGGATGTAAATGACTTATTGATACCCTCTTCCTGGGAGGATGTAAACAGCGAGGCTTTGAATAGATAGGGAAGGAGGAGCAGATTGTGTAGCTGTGTTGGCCTCAGGCGGCTTGGTGCTGCGGTGAGTTACGAGTAGTAGTAGTTGTCTTTGTATAATCTGGTTTTAAAGTATTGGCCGAAATAAGTTGTTATTAATTTAGTTTTCTGCAAAATCCAGTGGGGATAATATTGACACTGTATCTTTCCTTCAATACAAAAAGCTACAATATTGTCTTATATTCCACTCGAGGGAAAAATGTTTTATTTTTGTTTTAGAACAAATAGGCTAAAACCCAGGTAGATTTAATTAACGTAAATTTGTGTTAATTAAGTAAGTTACACTACTTTAGACTACGTCAGGGGGGCGCACCCCCTCGTCCCCCTGGATCTGCTACTGATTAACCCTGCCCACCCCTACAAAGAAAACAAAGATGAAAAGACAAATTAAAAAAAAGTACTTGTGCATTATCCCGAATAAAATGAAGAAGTTTGCTCTGTTTGATCTGACAAAAACCGGTTTGCCTATTAGGTATTTAATTTTGTGCCTTCTGGATGGCCTGCTCTCCATAATTCTTTATTGTAGATTCCACAATTTTTTGGTACTTCCTTGTTATATAGAACACACGCGAGAAATTGTATCAATAACATGAGACAATACCCGGTTTTCATAGCCTTTATACCAGACAATTAGCTTTATCTTGGTGAGAAAATAAATTGTAGTTATATTTTAATTAAATATTTGGCTGGCGTTTTTTGGTTAGGTTAGGTTAGAATAGGTTTGTTTAGGTTACGTATTTAATATATACTATGCTTTACCCCCACCCCTAATGTGCAAATATATAGCCCAAATTTGTTTCTAAACTATTATATTGTTATCATACTTAGGTATGTTTCATTATGATTAACCTAACTTCAATTTTTGCATGTATTCTATATGACAAGGAAGTATCATTTGTTTTTACTATAGTATTATATTTTCATCATAATTTGGTATATTTCATTATGATTAACCTAACTTCACTTCTTGAGTGGATTAGGGATAATACAAAAGTATCAATAAATAAATGCAAAATTGGGTAAATAATTTCTTTCGGTACTTATGTAGTATAACTAAACCAGCGCTAAAAACTGTACAAGGAAACCAGACACGAAACCCGACAAAACCCGTCAAATGCCTATTTGCAAGATCTAAATTGATTGGAAAGCGTTGTTTCTCATAGAGTTTACAATATTTAAACGATTGGTTTTTTGGGGTTTAAGGGGGGGAGGTACCTAGGTTAGGTTACGTATTTAAAATATGCTATACTTTTACCCCCTTCCCCCCTAATGTGCAAACATATAGCCCAAATTTATTTCTAAACTATTATATATTCATCCTATTTTATTTCATTGGCGTTAATCAAACTTGAGTTCTTACATGTATAGCGCTGGTTTAGTTATAATGCATAAGTACCGTTTTTTCTATTCTCGAAAATGAGTATGTAGAAAGTTGTGAAGCTTACTCTGTGGTTGATTATAACTTTTAATATTTTATTTGCAATCGACTACATATCATTTCAAGAATTGTTTTAAATCAAAATCGAGCATTTCGAAAATAGAACTGACTTAGCTTTGGAAAATTCCTTCAATTCTTTCATTTTGCTTCTTTCCAAAGATATTTGCTATTTTGACCTTTTTCCAAAATATATTTTGTCCTCTCTCAGGGATCACATAAGTATTAGGAAATTAAACCTCTTTTCGCATAATTTATTTTTTCTGTCACGCAGAAAAATAGAAACTTCATAAGAATTTACTACACAATTCTTAATTTTGCAAGCAGTCATTATATAATCACAGTCAATAAACCCGTACTGCGTGATTACTACTCTGTCCTTTAAAGCTAAAACCGCGTGTACATACTTTACATAATTTTCAGAAGTGCATCTTAAAGTTTTAATCACGTTTTGTGATACTTTTCATCTGTTGCGCAAAAACTAGAAACATAATTTAAGCGAAAATCTAGTTGATACTTAATCATACAACTATCAAATCAGTAATATACTAGCTAATAATGTCTAATGTTTTCGAAGCGTTTTTACAGTTGACCTGTATTTTTGCCTTTACATTCGCTTGATTTTGGTGAAACTGCGTGTTTCTATGGATACATGTTTTGCCATTAGATTGGAAGTGAAGATCAAATCATTTATTCAGAAATTCAGAGTAAAACATATTGGTACTTGTATAATGAATACTCTACCGCTCAAGTTGTTCATGCATTGACGCACTGTAAACCGGTTTCTTCCGCTAGTTTCTTTCACATTAGCATGAAAAAAGACAAAGAGAAGTGACAGAATTGATGGGAAATATATAATTTGGGCTATATATTTGCACATTAAAAGGGGGGGGTTAGGGGTAAAGTATCTGGACAGTGGGAAGTCAGAAAACAATTCTTACTTCTTAGCATCAGAATAACTGTAGCTAACACATTTTGCATGCAGACCCGCTGTACTTTACCCCCAACCCTCCTAATGTATAAATATATTGCCCAATTGGTTTCTAAAGTATTATATTTCTATCATATTTAGGTATATTTTATTAGGATTAACCTAACTTCGCTTCTTGAGTGTTATGGGACATATAATACAAATGCCAACATTTTTTGTGGCTCAAAAACTAGAATCCTTTAAATTAAGGCCTTAGCCAGTATTTTTGTTCATGGGGAGTTAGTTTTTTTGGGGGGGGGAGGTTTGTGAGAAAGTATAAAAATTAGTTTATAAACGTTTTATTTTGTTTTTACGAGTCGAAAAAGTATCGGAGGGGATTCCAACCCCCTAATTCCCCTAAATACGCCTTTGCTTTTAAGTTGGTGGCTCAAACTCCTTGAAGGACACCAGCAAAAACAACGCTTTTTCAAAAAACGAAGAATACATAAAAAAAGGCAGTTTTGGGCATCAATGCACGAAGTTGCCGAAAGTTATGGTTTTACTCAAGTTTATCCCCTGTCAATCTGTTTGCCTTTTCAGAAAGGAATACTAACCCTTTTTAATGCTTGATATCTTTTACACTACTTGTATAATATAGCCCCAACCCCTCAAGTTGTTTATCCCTTGACACAGTATAGAACCGGTTTTTTTCGTTAGTTTCTTTCAGCTTAGCGTGAGACTAGACAAAGATAAGCGCCAGAATAGACGGAAAATATATAACTTGGGCTATATATTTGCATATTAGGGGGGTGGGGGTAAAATATTTGGACAATTTGAAGGTAAAAAACAATTCTTACTTCATAATATAAAAAAAATTGTACCTATCACGTTAGACATGCAGACCCACGATACTTTACCTTCCCCTCCCCTAATATGCAAACGTAAAGCACAAATTTGTTTCTAAATTATTATTTTTTATCATATTAATTAAAAAAACTTTTTCAACACAATAAGTTTGAAAAAAATTATAAAAAACACCATTAAACCAAAATAAACAAACATAGAATCAAATAATCTACAAAGAATACAACTACCACAAATCAGTATCAATAAATAAATGAAAAACGAAAAAAAAACAGAAATTAAAATAAACAAGAGTCAAAATCAAAACGAGCAGAAATTAATGTGAGTGGGGCTCTAAACCCCAAGCTTTCTAGAACCCAGAATATAATTTGTACTTTACTGAAAATTCGAATGAATATATTGACAAAAATTTGCATTGTCAGTTTAATATACATATGATGATATTTATTCCCTAAAATCTTAATTGATTTTTGATTTCTTAACGTTAGAAAAGTGAAAACATTGAAAAGATTTTTTTCAAAAGTCTTCCTTATAACGCATCCACAAACACATCCTTATAACCCTTGTCCTGAAAACTGTGGGGGGAGTAATCTGCTCAAAGACCTAATTTCCAGAACTTTCAACTGCGTTGAACAAAATGGCTATATCCAAATTTTGATTGGATGTGTTTGGGGAAATAGTGGGCTTGGAAAGGGTGTTAATTGCCTTCTAATCACTTTCAACTATTAAAAAGGGCACTAGCCATTTCAATTTCCAATCGAATGAGCCCTTTTTTGAAATTTCTACGGCAAGGCTTTCTATTAAAACCTTATATGCCCCCAGAGCATAACTTACAACCCTTGCCCTGAGGGCTGTGGGGGGGGGTGTCATCCTCAAAGACCTAATTTCCATAACTTTCAACTAAGTTGACCAAAATGGCTATCTCAAAATTTTGATTGGATGTGTTTGGAGAAAAGGTGGGTGTGGGAGGGGGCTATTTGCCCTCCAATCACTTTCGACTATTAAAAAAAGCATTAGCCCATTGAAGTTCCAATCGAATGAGCCCTTTTTGAAGTTTCTACGACAAAGCTTTATATAAGAACTTTATATACCCCAGGGCTTAACTTACAACCCTTGCCCTGAGCGCAGTGGGGGGGGAATGTCCTCCTCAAAACATAATTTCTATCTGGAAATCAACTACTTTCAACAAAATGGCTATCTCAAAATTTTGATTGGATGTGTTTGGGGAAATGGTGGGCGTGGAAGGAGTGTTAGTTGCCTTCCAATAGCTTACGACTTTTAAAAAGGGCACTAGCCATTTCAATTTCCAATCGAATGAGCTTTTTTTTAAGTCTCTACGACAACACTTTCTATAAAAACCTTATATGCCCCCAGGGCATAACTTATAACCCTTGCCCTGAGGGCTGTTGGGGGTTGTCATCCTCAAAGACCTAATTTCCAAAACTTTCAACTACGTTGAACAAAAGGGCTATCTCAAAATTTTTATTCGATGTGTTTGGGGAAAAGGTGGACGAGAGAGGGTGGTTAGTTGCCCTCCAATCGCTTTTGACTATTAAAAAGGGCTTTAGTCCTTTAATTTCCAATCGAATGAGCCCTTTTTGAAGTTTATACCACAAAGCTTCCTATTAAAATCTAATATGCCCCCAGGGCATAGCTTACAACCCTTGCCCTGAGGGCTGTGAGGGGAATGTCCTCCTCAAAAGCATAATTTCTATTTGGAAATCAACTACGTTGAACAAAATGGCTATCTCAAAATTTTGATTGGATGTGTTTAGGGAAATGGTGGGCATAGAAGGGGTGTTAGTTGCTTTCCAGTCACTTTCGACTCTTAATAAGGGCACTAGCCATTTCAATTTCCAATCGAATGAGCTCTTTTTAAAGTCTCTACGACAACGCTTTCTATAAAAACCTTATATGCCCACAGGGCATAACTTACAACCCTTACCCTGAGGGCTGTGTGTGTGTGGGGGGGGGGGGGGGTTGTCATCCTCAAAGACCTAATTTCCAGAACTTTCAGCTACGTTGCAAAAAATGGCTATCTCAAAATTTTGATTGGATGTGTTAGGGGAAATGGTGGGCGTGAAAGGGGTGTTAGTTGCATTCCAATCACCTTCGACTATTAAAAAGGACACTAACCATTCCACTTTCCAATCGAATGAGCCCTTTTTCAAGTTTATACGACAACTCCTTCGATACGAAGTGCCCTGGTCTAAAGGTAAAAAATAATACATTGCGCCAACATCGTTCTTTACTTAGGCAGCGCTATTGCGCTGCCTATGATATAGGCATATTTTCTTAAGATTGAGCTTTAGACAAACAGGCTGTCCTTAAATGAAGAATATTAGGTCGGGGCTATATCATGCAAGTACCTCTTTTACTATCATAAAATCGAACGATATTTAGCAAGGGCGCTGGCAGAATATTTCCCAGGGGGGGGGGGGCAAACACCAAAATATCAGTGTGTATTGGGTGACAAGGAGTATATTTCAGGAATTTTTTTCATGGGAATAAGTTTATTTTTAAATACTTTTAGAAAAACTCTCAAATAAAAAGAGCAATTAAATTGCATGTAAAATGAAACAAAATACAGTAAATTTTAGACAACAAGGATTCTTGGTAAAGGGATTAATTTATTTAATTATTATGCATTTAGTCTTAAAAGAAAATCAAACTCAAACCAAGAATTACAGAAAGATTTATTGCTTCCGTAGATTATAAAAGGTGTAGACTTGTCTTTATGCAATATCCTATGCCTTAGAATAGTTTACAGAAGGATCAGAGATACTCAAAAATCATTCTGCCTGCATAGATACCACGTTTTGATTTTATAACGGCCATGTAAAATGTACCTCTTTCATAACAGGACAATTCTCCCTCCCTTGAACTTAAATCCCTTATATATTCAGACATTAAAAAAATAGAATAGCGAAAGAAAAACAAATTTTAAAATTACTATCCAGCTGCCAAATTAACCCACTTTCTTTTTAGTGTCCTATAAATAAAATGAACAGGTTCAAAAAACATTTCGCTATAAGAGAATCTTATAGTTCTTATAGAATCAAATAGTTTCTGATTAAAAAAAAAACTGGAAATAAAAGTGACTCGGGCGAATATTCACACAAAACTAAAAATGGAATTCTTATGACAATTGTTACACCGGCAATATTGGTTTTTTACTCTGCCTCTAAATATATGAAATTCTTTTAGTTTATTGTTACCCACCCAAAACCAAAAATCCGAGGAAATTTGCCTTATTTTTGAAAAGAAGGGGAAACACCTCCCGAAAAGCAAGCAATCTTATTGAAAAGCCCTTTATTAGATACATCATACCAGAGAACCTTACAATAGATGTTTCAAGCTCCAATTTTCAAAATGTGGAATTTCACATTTTTTTTTTCAGAAGAAACATCGTCGATGCATCTTTATTTGTTTTGTTTTTTCACAGGGGTGATTGTATCAAACCGAAGGTCCAAAAAAATTGAGAGGGAACCCATTCAAACGTGAATTTAAAGCTCTTTTTTAAGTGGCCATACAGATTGGACAGGGGAAAGTCTTGTTTCCTTTCTATTTCAAGGTACCAAGCTACGACTTTACCCCGAAGAGAACGAATTTGCAATCAGTTTAAAATTCTGAGAAGCTAATTGATTTAAAAGTATCAATAACTATATTCTAGGCTTCCCAGTTCCAAAAAAAAAGCAATGCTACACGGTGGCAGTACTGGATTCAACCAAGTTGATTCACTTTATTTGTAATGAAAATATGCTATGTTTGGTGATCTGTAATTGCGTATCAGCTATAATAAGGAGAGAGGGGCTGAGTTATTGTTTAGGTGGGGGTTGGGTATATTCCTAGATAAGTACATTTTAATGGACAAACTGCTAACTCTTCATGAGGGTTCAGATAAATGTTGAAAGAGGTAGGGAGAATTAAGCAATAATTAAATTGTTTCTATATTCAGCTAAAATGTTACATTCCCACATCTACCAGCACAGAGGTGGAAAATACAAAGCAGGTTATCATCAGCCCCGCCAGGAAATTTCTTTAGGATGGCAAATATTGCTAGGAACTTAGTTTTCAGCATATTTAAATGGTGTTATTTTCTTTTCTATTTATATGAAGTACTTTGATTTATTCTAAAAATGTATATTCATCAATAAAAAATCCTATTGTAGAGGTTGTGTTGGCTTCAGTTATGCAAGATCAATGGTCTCACAGAATTTCAAGCCATTCAAACAATAATACTCCTTTTCATCCAACCGAAATTCTTTATTAATAATATTAACAAGAACTTTTTACCAGAATTACTCTTCATCGCCAATTTTTTAAGTATAGTCAAATTTTATCCAAAAATTGATATTGCATATTTAAATATAGGACGGTACGAATCAACGTACAATTATTGATTTGCAGATTTTAAAAGCAATTAACCAGGGATTTAAGGGACCGGTACCTCAAATTATGGCCTGGTTAGGCCTGGGTATGATTTGGAAAATAATCAGAAATTAAATAAAAAAAAACTTTTCAAATGAAAGCAAGGAACAAATTTGAAACTTATTTGAACAGCTTACTCTTTATATGAAGGGAGATGTCTCCTCCTTAGCTCCTTACTCTTTACTGTGAAGTTTGTCTCTTTTCAAATTTTAAAAGAAAGTTTGCAATTGGAAAAATAAGATTTTTCAGAGCACTAAAAAACTTTTGTTTAATGAGCATGGTGCTGATAAGGGGCAGTCCCCTTTATGTACAGAGCACTTTATATTTGTTTTAAGATTTAAAATTGCTCCTTACTTTAGTTGTAAAACCTTTTTTATTTGTTTAGTTACATTTTATGAAACTGTAAAGTCTTATGAATACAATACTTTTGGTAACACAGAAAAAACGATCAATATTTCAATGATCTCTGTTTTTATTTTGAGTGGTAATCAAACAGTTCGTGGTAACAAACTGTGAGTAAGGAGCGACCCCCCTCAATAGTATCCGAAAATCTAAAAATGGAATTCTAAACCAATAAATCTATCAAAAGAATTGGCTTATTATGCTGATTCCAAATATATAAGTTTTTTTAAGTTTAGTTTTACTCATCCAAAGCTACGAGCCTGATAAATTTTGTCTGATTTTCAAAAAAAGGGAGAAAAACCCCTTCAAGTCAAAGAATTTTAATGAAAATCACTCAATCGGATTCAGCGTATCAAAGAACCCTGCTGTAGAGGTATCAAGCTCATATCAGAAAAATTTGGAATCTTGTAATTTTTTGCCAGAAGAAGATCACGGATGCGTGTTTATTTGTTTCTTTGTTTATTTTTTGCTTTTTTTCCATGGGTGATCGCATCGATCCAGTGGGCCTAAAACGTCGAAAGAGGGTTGATTCTAACGGAAATTAAGAGTTCCAGTACCCTTTTTAAGTAACCAAAAAAATTGGAGGGCAACTAGGCCCCCTCCCACGCCAATTTTTTCCCAAAATCGTCCGATCAAAATTTTGAGATAGCTTTTTTCTTCAGCATATTTTAAAGGCCCAATGACCATATCTTTAGAGATACAATATCCCCTAGAGCCCATGGGGAAAGATTTTTAAGTTATAAAATTTACCTTTTGTCTTATTTGTTATTGGAAAGTATGCATACATTTTTCGAGTGGGGAGAAAGGACGAATTTTCTGCTGGAAAGATTTTGCACGGGGAGAATTTTCCATGGGGAAGGAAGTTTCCAGGGGATGAAATTTTCAGGGGAAGTTGTACACTGGGTGACTTTGCCAGAATTCCTATACGAAATTTCTTTATGTGTCAGTAGACTAGTACATCCCATTTCTGCAGCCTGTATAGCAATTCCCATGTTATTTGCGTAGGTTATGTTCCATCCTGTGTTATTTGCCCACTTTACGTTCCATGGCACCTTTCCATGGCAGATTACCAGACTGATTAGCTATTGTTGTCAATTGCATATGGAATTATACAAAACCTACCAGACAGGTTTCTTGGCCAACCAGACAGGTTTCTGGGCCAACCAGACAGGTTTCTGGGCCAACTCTAAGTTTCTGGGCCTTTACGTTCCTTGACACCTTTTCAAGGCAGATTACCAGACTGGTTATTGCTATTGTTGTCAATTGCACATGGAATTATACAAAACCTACTAGACAGCTTTCTCGGCCAACCAGACAGGTTTCTGGGCCAACCAGACAGGTTTCTGGGCTAAAACGGGGATTCCCCACACAAGTTTGTTTCAACTCCAAGCTGTTTCAACCAGAGTGTTTTTTTCGAGCTGACACCTGTTTTTTAGGGAGCCAATCAGAGACAACGGAAGTAGAAAGGGGTCATGAGCCACGGGCGACACCCCTGCTGCCACCTACAACTTTTTTACATAATTTTATCGATCCACGAACGGGTCAATGACCCCTTTTTCCAAGGTCGATTTATTTGTTGTTTTGGCCAAGTGCACGATCGAGGCGAATGTCAAGGTGTCCAGAAACAGGAAACAGTATTTGTTGTTGTTGTTGTTTTGGGCAAGTGCATGCTCGAGGCGAATGTTATGAGTTTCCAGGAATAGGAAACAGTTAGATCACGTGTTTCCTTCTCAGCCAATCAGCGACCCGTTACATAACAATTCACCCTTGAGATTTCGTATATAACGGACATGCATTGTGATTAAATTATCAGAAAGTAAAGTAACCTGACAATGGATAGAACATTTGAAATTATTGATGTGCTTGAAGCCATGACAGCCACAATTAGCAATGTGAGTACATTTTTAATTTTTATTTTCAAAATAAAATTATTTTTCCTTGGTCACCCTCCAGTATATCTAAGTCCCCCCCCTCCCCCCCACAATACAAAACACCTCCATGCTATCTTTATACTCAATAGAAAACATAAAATATGTTATTTTTACCCTCAAAACCTAACCCCCCCCCCATTGTTTTACAATGATCATTCTTTTTTCGTTAAATTTATACAATTTTAAGCATTCTATATCCTAGCTAAAAGCGACCACTGACTTCCGTCAATTCTTAAAGCATTATGCCGTTCTGTTTTGACATAATGCTCTGCGCGAGGTTAAAATTAGCTGTCACCCTTTTCCTGTCTGTTTACAATAGCGGCGGCCAAGTCAAAGGAACTGTTTCTCCGTCAAAATTAAAACACTTTCAAACAATTGCAATAATTTAGCGCATGCCTATGCAATCTCTATTTGGAGAAATGAAACGGATTTTTTTCAAGCTTTCTTTCGATAAAGTTTCTTTTATATTCCCAGGAGGGGGGCGTGAAAACTATGGTAGGTTAATTTTGATATGCAAGGCTAGAAAGAAAAGTCTTTAGGAGTTAATCGCAAGATTAACTCGATGAGGGGGTAAACCTAGGGTGGCTTAATTTTCCTAAATTTAGGGGAGGGGGGGGGTCAATTTTGTATCCAGGATTTTTGTTGGGGAAGGGGTTAACGCTTTTAATAGTAACAAAATAGAAATGAAAAGATAATTGTTTTTACCATAATTGTTTTCGACTTCAGTGTCTAACCATTTCTCTTCGACATTTTAGTGATTTTAACTATAACATTTGAATAAAAGGCAGAAAGAATTTTCCAAATTTAGAGGGACGGGGTCAATTTTGAATCCAGAATATTTGTTGGGGAAGGGGTTAACGCTTTTAATGGTGATAAAATAGAAATGAAAAGATAATTGTTTTTACCACAATTGTTTTCTACTTCGTTGTGCGAACCATTTCTCTTTGACATTTTAGCGATTTTAACTATAGCACTTGAATAAAAGGCAGTAAGATATATTCTTTATTGATCTACCTTGCGCTTGAATAAATCGCAAGATTAACTCGATGAGAGGGTAAACCTAGGGTGGCTTAATTTTCCTAAATTTAGGGGAAGGGGGGGGTCAATTTTGTATCCAGGATTTTTGTTGGGGAAGGGGTTAGCACTTTTAATAGTGACAAAATAGAAATGAAAAGATAATTGTTTTGGGCTTCAGTGTCTAACCATTTCTCTTCGAGGGAGGGGGTCAATTTTGAATCGAGGATATTTGTTGGGGAAGGGGTTAACGCTTTTAATGGTGACAAAATAGAAATGAAAAGATAATTGTTTTGGGCTTCATTGTCTAACCATTTCTCTTTGACATTTTAGCGATTTTAACTATAGCATTTGAATAAAAGGCAGTAAGATATATTCTTTATTGATCTGCATTGCGCTTGAATAAATCGCAAGATTAACTCAATGAGATGGTAAACCTAGGGTGGCTTAATTTTTCAAAATTTAGAGGGAGGGGGTCAATTTTGAATCGAGGATATTTGTTGGGGAAGGGCTTAACGCTTTTAATGGTGACAAAATAAAAATGAAAAGATAACTGTTTTTACCATAATTGTTTTCTACTTCGTTGTGCGAACCATTTCTCTTTGACATTTTAGCGATTTTAACTATAGCATTTGAATAATAGGCAGTAAGATATATTCTTTATTGATCTGCCTTGCGCTTGAATAAATCACAAGATTAACTCAATGAGAGGGTAAACCTAGGGTGGCTTAATTCTCCAAAATGTAGAGGGGGGGGTCAATTTTGAATCGAGGATATTTGTTGGGGAAGGGGTTAACGCTTTTAATGGTGACAAAATAGAAATGAAAAGATAATTGTTTTGGGCTTCAGTGTCTAACCATTTCTCTTTGACATTTTAATGATTTTAACTATAGCATTTGAATAAAAGGCAGTAAGATATATTCTTTATTGATCTGCCTTGCGCTTGAATAAATCGCAAGATTAACTCAATGAGAGGGTAAACCTAGGCTGGCTTAATTTTCCTAAATTTAGGGGGGGGGGGTCAATTTTGTATCCAGGATTTTTGTTGGGGAGAGGGTTAGCACTTTTAATAGTGACAAAATAGAAATGAAAAGATAATTGTTTTTACCATAATTGTTTTCGACTTCAGTGTCTAACCATTTCTCTTCGACATTTTAGTGATTTTAACTATAACATTTGAATAAAAGGCAGTAAGATATATTCTTTATTGATCTGCCTTGCGCTTGAATAAAAAACTGAACGTTCATATAATAATGCTTTGAGTTATTTCCGAGAAACGTTGAATTTATTATAATCAAACTATGATTTTCAGAGTTTAGGTTGCTTTCGACAAAGATTTCTCTTTACATACGGCAAATTTCCACAAGGTAATTGATCCATGGCCCTTCTAACTGTGATAGAAGCTACTACACCCTGCTTCAATCTCTTTTACGTATTCAAACTGAATGTTCGTATAACAATGCTTTGAGTTATTCCTCAGAAAATTGACCCCTCCAAATATTTACTCAGAGGGGCGGGTGCTGAAATGTAAAACGTTACTTATTTGCCCATCATTTTCACAGTTTTCAAGTTGGGATCTTCGAACACACTCCCTCCTTCTCAGTTTATTCTATGAAAGTGAGCTGTATTTGTTAGAGTTTCAGAAACATTACATATTTATTTAATTTAAGCACTTTTTTTCAGATATAATAATGTTTGGTGTGATTGACACAGAATATATTGGTCTGAAATATTCCTCAACTGGCATTATTTTAGAAGCAGCTTTCTTACTCCTAGACAATCAACGACGTGAAATTCATAGCTATAAATGGAACATCAGATACAATATGTATAAGTACGAGAAAAACAGATGGAGTCCAACACTAAATTTTATAAATCGACATGGCTTTTACGCTAAAACCATACGACCACATAATGAAAATGGCTATGAAATAAAACATGTACAAGAGGAAATTCAGGAAATATGCAGTTTTTTCGGTGTGCAAGCTGTTTATGTTAAGGGAAACGTGCCAACTGATAAACTCTTACTAGAAAAATGTGATAAAAACATAGCATTATTCAATTTAGAAGACTTCAAATGTGAGAAATACCTACATTCAATCCATGACCCAGAAGATGAAGTTAGATATTTCGCTCAATGGATACCGGAAAAGATACCTGACATGGAAAAATGCATCAGATATCCAAAGACCTAAACTTGCTCCTCCTCATATCAAATGGATTAAGCTTCTTTTTTTTTAAATATGTCATTATGTATTTTTTCAAATGTTTTTAAATATGTTTAAGCAATAAATATCTTAAGCCTCGACCGTTTTTATTCTTTAGAATAGTCCATCGCCATGAAAATTATACTTTCAGATTCAACATGTCAGGGAACACACTTTCAAGTTCAGCATGTTGGAGAACCCTAAATAGTCACCCCTAAAAAGGTAAGTTAACCCTAAAAGGTTAAAGAATTTATCTGAAATTACACTTTCAGATCCAACATGTCAGGGAACAAACTTTCAGGTTCAGCATGTAGGAAAACCCTAAATGCTCATCCCTAAAAAAGGTAAGTTAACCCTAAACGGTTAAAGAATTTCTCAGAAATCACACTTTCAGGTTAGGTTAGGTAGGACCCCGACCCCCACTACCCCAACCCCGAAGTAACCCCCCGGCCCCAAAAGGCCCCCGGGCCCCACAAAGACCCTCCGGACCCCGCAATACTTTTCAAAAGGCTTTATTATATCTTTTCAGAACAAGTTCTTTTCTTAATATCCTTCTTAAACCAATTTTACAAATTCTAAATTTTTCCTTAGTAGATAGAAAAAGCTATATCATAGTTGTGAATATTTTTTCGGGAGATAAGCAGTTCTATTTCAATTTTAAATTTTCTCAATGAAGTGAAGAAAAGTTCAAGTTCTCTTCTGAATTTTCTCAATGAAAAAGAAATTAGTTATTAATCAATTCTATTTTTCCAAATAATATAAAAATTTTCCACTTCGGTTCAGATTTTTCTCAAAGGGATGAAAAAATTTTAAATACTGTTCACAATTTTTCATAGAAGATGGAAAAGTTCAAGCTCTCTTCTGAATTTTACCAAAGAACACAATTCAATTCTAATTTCTCCAGAGAAAATAAAAATCTTCCACTTCAGTTTTAAGTTCACCAAAGACATAAAGAACTTTAAAGTTCTATTCTAAATTTATCCGTAGTAGATAGAAAAAGCTATACCATAGTTGTGAATATTTTCCCGGACGACAAAAAGTTCTAGTTCAATTTTCAATTTTCTAAACGAAGTCAAGGAAATTTCAAGTTCTCTTCTGAATTTTACCAAAGAAAAAGAAATTAGTTATTGATCATTTCTATTTTTCCAAATAATATAAAAATTTTCCACTTCAGTTCAGATCTATCTCAAAGAGATGAAAAATTTTAAATACTCTTCCAAATTTTTCACAGAAGATAAAAAAGTTCATTCTTCTGAATTTTCTCAATGAAAAAGAAATCAGCTATTGATCAATTCTATTTTTCCAAATAATATAAATTTTTTTTTATTTCGGATCAGATTTTTCTCAGAGATGAAAAAATTTTAAATACTGTTCCAAATTTTTCATGGAAGATAGAAAAGTTCAAGTTCTCTTCTGAATTTTACCAAAGAACACACTTCAATTGTAATTTCTCCAGAGAAAATAAAAATCTTCCACTTCAGTTTTAAGTTCCCCAAAGACATAAAGAAATTTAAAGTTCTATTCTAAAATTTTCCGTAGTAAATAGAAAAAGCTATACCATAGTTGTGAATATTTTCCCGGAAGATAAAAAGTTCTAGTTCAATTTTTAATTTTCTCAACGAAGTGAAGAAAAGTTCAAGTTCCCTTCTAATTTTTCCAAGAAAATAAAAAGGTTCTGGTTTTTCTCAAAGAACCAAATTTTTCATAGAAGATAGAAAAGTCCAAGTTCTCTTTTGAATTTTATCAAAGAACTCAATCCAATACAAATTTCTCCAGAGAAAATAAAAATCTTCCATTTCACTTCATTATTTCGCAAAAACATAAAGAAATTTAAAGTTCTATTCTAAATTTTTCGATGGAAGATAGAAAAAGTAATAGCATAGTTGTGAATATTTTCCCGGAAGATAAAATGTTCTACTTCAATTTTAAATTTTCTCAATGAAGTGAAGAAAAGTTCAAGTTCTATTCTGAATTTTCTCAATGAAAAAGAAATAAGTTATTGATCAATTCTATTTTTCCAAATAATATAAAAATTAACCACTTCAGTTCTGATTTTTCTCAAAGAGATGAAAAAATATTAAATACTGTTCCAAATTTTTCAAAGAAGATAGAAAAGTTCAAGTTCTCTTCTGAATTTTACCAAAGAACACAACTCAATTCTAATTTCTCCAGTGAAAATAAAAATCTTCCACTTCACTTCTTTATTTCGCAAAAACATAAAGAAATTTAAAGTTCTATTCTAAATTTTTTGATGGAAGATAGAAAAAGTAATACCATAGTTGTGAATATTTTCCCGGAAGATAAAAAGTTCTACTTCAATTTAAATTTTCTCAACGAAGTGAAGAAAAGTTCAAGTTCTATTCTGAATTTTCTCAATGAAAAAGAAATAACTTATTGATCAATTCTATTTTTCCAAATAATATAAAAATATACTTCTATGTTAATATTCTACATGTTGTTATTTCAATAAAAATATTTTATGCATTACTTTGTTATATTTCTATTATTTAGGATAGGTTAGCATGTCGACGCTTAGAATGTTTATTAGAAAAGTCTGAGTTTTTTTATTTTCTTTGGAGAAAATTAGAATTGAGTTGTGTTCTTTGGTAAAATTCAGAAGAGAACTTGAACTTTTCTATCTCCCGTGAAAAATTTGGAACAGTATTTAATGTTTTTTCATCTCTTTGAGAAAAATCAGAACTGAAGTGGATAATTTTTATATTATTTGGAAAAATAGAATTGATCAATAACTTATTTCTTTTTCATTGAGAAAATTCAGAACAGAATAGAACTTTTTATCTTCCGGGAAAATATTTACAACTATGGTATTACTTTTTCTATCTTCCATCGAAAAATTTAGAATAGAACTTTAAATTTCTTTATGTTTTTGCGAAATAAAGAGGTGAAGTGGAAGATTTTTATTTTCTCTGGAGAAATTACAATTGAGTTGTGTTCTTTGGTAAAATTCAGAAGAGAACTTGAACTTTTCTATCTTCTGTGAAAAATTTGGAACAGTATTTAATATTGTTTCATCTCTTTGAGAAAAATCAGAACTGAAGTGGTTAATTTTTATATTATTTGGAAAAATAGAATTGATCAATAACTTATTTCTTTTTCATTGAGAAAATTCAGAATAGAATTGAACTTTTCTTCACTTCATTGATAAAATTTAAAATTGAAGTAGAACATTTTATCTTCCGGGAAAATATTCACAACTATGCTATTACTTTTTCTATCTTCCATCGAAAAATTTAGAATAGAACTTTAAATTTCTTTATGTTTTTGCGAAATAATGAAGTGAAGTGGAAGATTTTTATTTTCTCTGGAGAAATTTGAATTGGATTGTGTTCTTTGATAAAATTCAGAAGAGAGCTTGGACTTTTCTATCTTTTATGAAAAATTTGGAAAATTAAGAATAGAACTTGAACTTTTCTTCACTTCATTGAGAAAATTTAAAATTGAAGTAGAACATTTTATCTCCCGGGAAAATATTCACAACTATGCTATTACTTTTTCTATCTTCCATCGAAAAATTTAGAATAGAACTTTAAATTTCTTTATGTTTTTGCGAAATAATGAAGTGAAGTGGAAGATTTTTATTTTCTCTGGAGAAATTTGAATTGGATTGTGTTCTTTGATAAAATTCAGAAGAGAACTTGAACTTTTCTATCTTCTATGAAAAATTTGGTTCTTTGAGAAAAAACAGAACCTTTTTATTTTCTTGGAAAAATTAGAAGGGAACTTGAACTTTTCTTCACTTCGTTGAGAAAATTAAAAATTAAACTAGAACTTTTTATCTTCCGGGAAAATATTCACAACTATGGTATAGCTTTTTCTATTTACTACGGAAAAATTTAGAATAGAACTTTAAATTTCTTTATGTCTTTGGAGAACTTAAAACTGAAGTGGAAGATTTTTATTTTCTCTGGAGAAATTACAATTGAAGTGTGTGCTTTGGTAAAATTCAGAAGAGAACTTGAACTTTTCTATCTTCCATGAAGAATTTGGAACAGTATTTAAAATTTTTTCATCTCTGAGAAAAATCTGATCCGAAATGAAAATTTTTATATTATTTGGAAAAATAGAGTTGATCAATAGCTAATTTCTTTTTCATTTGAGAAAATTCAGAAGATTGAACTTTTTTATCTTCTGTGAAAAATTTGGAAGAGTATTTAAAATTTTTTATCTCTTTGAGATAGATCTGAACTGAAGTGGAAAATTTTTATATTATTTGGAAAAATAGAAATGATCAATAACTAATTTCTTTTTCTTTGGTAAAATTCAGAAGAGAACTTGAACTTACCTTGACTTCGTTGAGAAAATCGAAAATTGAACTAGAACTTTTTGTCGTCCAAGAAAATATTCACAACTATGGTATAGCTTTTTTTATCTACTACGGATAAATTTAGAATAGAACTTCAAAGTTCTTTATGTCTTTGGTGAACTTAAAACTGAAGTGGAAGATTTTTATTTTCTCTGGAGAAATTAGAATTGAATTGTGTTCTTTGGTAAAATTCAGAAGAGAGCTTGAACTTTTCCATCTTCTATGAAAAATTTGGAACAGTATTTAAAATTTTTTCATCCCTTTGAGAAAAATCTGAACCGAAGTGGAAAATTTTTATGTTATTTGGAAAAATAGAATTGATTAATAACTAATTTCTTTTTCATTGAGAAAATTCAGAAGAGAACTTGAACTTTTCTTCGCTTCATTGAGAAAATTTAAAATCGAAATAGAACTGCTTATCTGCCGAGAAAATATTCACAACTATGATATAGCTTTTTCTATCTACTAAGGATAAATTTAGAATTTGTAAAATTGGTTTAAGAAGGATATTAAGAAAACTTGTTCTGAAAAGATATAATAAAGCCTTTTGAAAAGTATTGCGGGGTCCGCAGGGTCTTTGGGGGGCCCGGGGGCCTTTTGGGGCCGGGGGGTTACTTCGGGGTTGGGGTAGTGGGGGTCGGGGTCCTACTTAACCTAACCTGAAAGTGTGATTTCTGAGAAATTCTTTAACCGTTTAGGGTTAACTTACCTTTTTTAGGGATGAGCATTCAGGGTTTTCCTACATGCTGAACCTGAAAGTTTGTTCCCTGACATGTTGGATCTGAAACTGTAATTTCAGAGAAATTCTTTAACCTTTTAGGGTTAACTTACCTTTTTAGGGGTGACTATTTAGGGTTCTCCAACATGCTAACTTGAAAGTGTGTTCCCTGACATGTTGAATCTGAAAGTATAATTTTCATGGCGATGGACTATTCTAAAGAATAAAAACGGTTGAGGCTTAAGATATTTATTGCTTAAACATATTTAAAAACATTTTAATAAATACATAATGACATATTTAAAAAAAAGAAGCTTAATCCATTTGATATGAGGAGGAGCAGGTTTAGGTCTTTGGATATCTGATGCATTTTTCCATGTCAGGTATCTTTTCCGGTATCCATTGAGCGAAATATCTAACTTCATCTTCTGGGTCATGGATTGAATGCAGGTATTTCTCACATTTGAAATCTTCTAAATTGAATAATGCTATGTTTTTATCACATTTTTCTAGTAAGAGTTTATCAGTTGGCACGTTTCCCTTAACATAAACAGCTTGCACACCGAAAAAACTGCATATTTCCTGAATTTCCTCTTGTACATGTTTTATTTCATAGCCATTTTCATTATGTGGTCGTATGGTTTTAGCGTAAAAGCCATTTCGATTTATAAAATTTAGTGTTGGACTCCATCTGTTTTTCTCGTACTTATACATATTGTATCTGATGTTCCATTTATAGCTATGAATTTCACGTCGTTGATTGTCTAGGAGTAAGAAAGCTGCTTCGAAAATAATGCCAGTTGAGGAATATTTCAGACCAATATATTCTGTGTCAATCACACCAAACATTATTATATCTGAAAAAAAGTGCTTAAATTAAATAAATATGTAATGTTTCTGAAACTCTAACAAATACAGCTCACTTTCATAGAATAAACTGAGAAGGAGGGAGTGTGTTCGAAGATCCCAACTTGAAAACTGTGAAAATGATGGGCAAATAAGTAACGTTTTACATTTCAGCACCCGCCCCTTAGAGTAAATATTTGGAGGGGTCAATTTTCTGAGGAATAACTCAAAGCATTGTTATACGAACATTCAGTTTGAATACGTAAAAAGAGATTGAAGCAGGGTGTAGTAGCTTCTATCACATTTAGAAGGGCCATGGATCAATCACCTTGTGGAAATTTGCCGTATGTAAGAGAAATCTTTGTCGAAAGCAACCTAAACTCTGAAAATCATAGTTTGATTATAATAAATTCAACTTTTCTCGGAAATAACTCAAAGCATTATTATACGAACGTTCAGTTTGCAATTTATTCAAGCGCAAGGCAGATCAATAAAGAATATATCTTACTGCCTTTTATTCAAATGTTATAGTTAAAATCACTAAAATGTCGAAGAGAAATGGTTAGACACTGAAGTCGAAAACAATTATGGTAAAAACAATTATCTTTTCATTTCTATTTTGTCACTATTAAAAGTGTTAACCCTCTCCCCAACAAAAATCCTGGATACAAAATTGACCCCCCCCCTCCCCTAAATTTAGGAAAATTAAGCCACCCTAGGTTTATCCTCTCATTGAGTTAATCTTGCAATTTTTTCAAGAGCAAGGCAGATCAATAAAGAATATATCTTACTGCCTTTTATTCAAATGCTATAGTTAAAATCACTAAAATGTCAAAGAGAAATGGTTAGACACTAAAGCCCAAAACAATTATCTTTTCATTTCTATTTTGTCACCATTAAAAGCGATAACCCCTTCCCCAACAAATATCCTCGATTCAAAATTGACCCCCCCCCCCTCTCAATTTTGGAGAATTAAGCCACCATAGGTTTACCCTCTCATTGAGTTAATCTGTGATTTATTCAAGCGCAAGGCAGATCAATAAAGAATATATCTTACTGCCTTTTATTCAAATGCTAAAGTTAAAATCACTAAAATGTCAAAGAGAAATGGTTCGCAGAACGAAGTAGAAAAAAATTATGGTAAAAACAATTATCTTTTCATTTCTATTTTGTCACCATTAAAAGCGTTAACCCCTTCCCCAACAAATATCCTCGATTCAAAATTGACCCCCCCTCTAAATTTTGGAAAATTAAGCCACCCTAGGTTTACCATCTCATTGAGTTAATCTTGCGATTTATTCAAGCGCAATGCAGATCAATAAAGAATATATCTTACTGCCTTTTATTCAAATGCTATAGTTAAAATCACTAAAATGTCAAAGAGAAATGGTTAGACACTGAAGCCCAAAACAATTATCTTTTCATTTCTATTTTGTCACCATTAAAAGCGTTAACCCCTTCCCCAGCAAATATTCTCGATTCAAAATTGACCCCCTCCCTCGAAGAGAAATGGTTAGACACTGAAGCCCAAAACAATTATCTTTTCATTTCTATTTTGTCACTATTAAAAGTGCTAACCCCCTCCCCAACAAAAATCCTGGATACAAAATTGACACCCCCCTCCCCCTAAATTTAGGAAAATTAAGCCACCCTAGGTTTACCCTCTCATCGAGTTAATCTTGCGATTTATTCAAGCGCAAGGCAGATCAATAAAGAATTTATCTTACTGCCTTTTATTCAAATGCTATAGTTAAAATCACTAAAATATCGAAGAGAAATGGTTAGATTCTGAAGTCGAAAACAATTATGGTAAAAACAATTATCTTTTCATTTCTATTTTGTCACCATTTAAAGTGTTAACCCCTTCCCAAACAAATATCCTGGATTCAAAATTGACCCCCTCCGTCTAAATTTGGAAAATTCTTACTGCCTTTTATTCAAATGTTATAGTTAAAATCACTAAAATGTCGAAGAGAAATGGTTAGACACTGAAGTCGAAAACAATTATGGTAAAAACAATTATCTTTTCATTTCTATTTTGTCACTATTGAAAGTGCTAACCCCTCCCCAACAAAAATCCTGGATACAAAATTGAACCCCCCTCCCCTAAATTTAGGAAAATTAAGCCACCCTAGGTTTACCCTCTCATTGAGTTAATCTTGCGATTAACTCCTAAAGATTTTTCTTTCTAGCCTTGCATATCAAAGTTAACCTACCATAGTTTTCACGCCCCCCTCCTGGGAATATAAAAGAAACTTTATCGAAAGAAAGCTTGAAAAAAATCTGTTTCACTTCTCCAAATAGAGATTGCATAGGCCTGCGCTAAATTATTGCAATTGTCTGAAAGTGTTTTAATTTGGACGGAGAAACAGTTCCTTTGACTTGGCCGCCGCTATTGTAAACACAAAGGAAAAGGGTGACAGCTAACTTTAACCTCGCGCATAGCATTATGTCAAAACAGAACGGCATAATGCTTTAAGAATTGACGGAAGTCAGTGGTCGCTTTTAGCTAGGATATAGAATGCTTAAAATTGTATAAATTTAACGAAAAAAGAATTATCATTGTAAGACAATGGGGGGGGGGTTAGGTTTTGAGGGTAAAAAGAACATATTTTATGTTTTCTATCGAGTATAAAGATAACATGGAGGTGTTTTGTATTGTGGGGGGGGGGGACTTAGATATACTGGAGGGTGACCAAGGAAAAATAATTTTATTTTGAAAATAAAAATTAAAAATGCACTCACATTGCTAATTGTGGCTGCCAAGGCTTCAAGCTCATCAATAATATTTAGTGTTCTATCCATTGTCAGGTTACTTTACTTTCTGATAATTTAATCACAATGCATGTCCGTTATATACGAAATCTCAAGGGTGAATTGTTATGTAACGGGGAGCTGATTGGCTGAGAAGGAGACACGTGATCTAACTGTTTCCTATTCCTGGAAACTCATAACATTCGCCTCGAGCATACACTTGCCCAAAACAACAACAACAACAACAAATACTGTTTCCTATTTCTGGATCATAACATTCGCCTCGAGCATGCACTTGGCCAAAAGAACAACAAATAAATTGACCTTGGAAAAAGAGGTCATTTACCCCATTAACCAAGTGTTCTCCCTAGGGACTCTATGCCCAAATATGGTGTGGGGTCACGACTATAAGACCCCTTTCCACTAACGGAGCTATTCACTCCTCTCTCTCTCTCAGACAATTTTTTGTTGTTGTTACCTCAGTTTCATTGTGGCAGTGAGAGTGTCAACACATGAAAAAATGTTCCATACATGTCCACTATGTATGTACACACTGGGCAGCTGGTCATCATGTGAGAATTGCACAGTGATTGATGAGTATGATGAAAAGTGTAGATTATGAAACCCGTGTAAATTGCATAAAGGATATGCTGTACAAATTAAAGGTTGTAATTCCTGTCTTGAAGAGGTGTGTGACTCATCCTAGAGGCCACCTATGCTACAATTGTCACTATGATAAATGTAATCAGTGGGAGAATACATATCCCGGTATGATGGGAAAGAATCCTAAGCGTGATTTTAGTTTATTGCTACGAGATTGGTATCGTCGTGGTTTTAGATTGTTCTGGGAGGAGGAACCGGGTCAGCGATTCAACTGTTGGAACAACAAAAGAATATGGTTTCTACGTCATCGTTGTGAAGACAATGACTACTATGATTATAAACCCACTGATTTTTATTTGGCTGTGACGGAATGTGATTCGCCGCTTGAGGACACTGTTTGTGAAATTGTTTCAAATAGACAAAATTGAAACATGTGAATTCTATAGAATGAATGAAAATAGTATCATTGACTATACAAAGAGGTATGACAAGAGTGAAGTTAGACTCTACTGTAGAAAATGTGACCCTGACATTGCACTACATCAGGATCAGTACACTGTGAATTCAGATAATCTACCTGCACTAGTTGTTGTCGAAAAATACCTATACCTAGTAGAAGATGAAATCTAAAGAGTAGAAAAATCGTTTTATCATGTATATAAATTTTTATTAATAAACAATTTCACATACATTTTTAGAACATTTTATTCGTAGGGCACTAAAATCAATATTAAATACGCTTGTAAGTATATTTTCCACTAGAAAGTCGTTCAATCGAGGTAAGTCAACGTAGATGTTGAGAAACTGTTTGTAGGTGTAGCCACGACATCTGAACATGAAAAAGAGTAGTGCATGAAAACCACATGTCTTAGTCGTTAAATCCTGTACTCTTCGTTGATTTTGAATAATGGTTTTCCCACTGCTTTCAATAAAGTTGTTGATGTATGGAGTGTAGAATTTATACGATAGGCCAAGAGGATCAAAAAATTCAATTTTCTTCGCTGTTTGAAAGATGCATAGCCAATGGCTAGTCTTCAAAGTCAATGGACTGCTATTAACAATGATTAGGGCATTGTTAACACTTGGAATTTTTTCAATGAAGTCCGAAGGTATGCAATAGGACTTGTGCTGGGACATGTATGGATCTATACTAAATACGTTGATTATTTGATTTGTGTTCATTGTGCTAGGTCTAGTAGAACACTGCCGTCGGGTGTGATTTCCCAATAGGTTTCAAATTGACTCAGTGATATTAGCGTGATACTCTCAGTCAGAGCATCGGCAAATATACACTCTAAACGTACATTCCCTGTTCGTACTATGCTCATATCCTGAGTCCCCGACAAGTCCAAAACAATTACCCCATGATTTTTTGAAAACATTGAGTCAGTTATTCCATTTTCAAATAGTTGAGAGTCAGTATCTAGGGATTGCATGGTCAACTCGTACAGAGTTCTATAGGATTTTTGTCAAATGATAGAGTGTACAGTGGAATACCATTCACTTTGCACACAAGGCTAGATAGACCGAAAAAATTAAAATCATGGGGGGATTCAGTCCAGGATCCAACAGCACTGCCACTCTTCACAAAGGCCAAAGCCAATTTTGATGGGATTTCTCCATTGATAAATGATGAATCACTATAGCTACGAGAGCCGTCGGCAATGTGAAGTTGATTGGTGATCGTATGGGGGACAAGAAGTTTAATGTTATTGCCATTGGCTCTTAGCTTTTCCACTGCCATTGCAACAGAGCTCATAACTTGTTGTTTTCGGACGTGGAGAATTGCCGATGTGATAATGACATTTGCATCGGGTGCTGCAGGAAGTGTTTTTCTCAAAATGAAATTCAATGGGGCCAGCTGTAACTTTACGTCAATCTTGACATTGGGGGGTAGCCATTGGGATATATTGAATATCTCATGATTTAATTTTCCAACCAGATGATACTCTTGGGTCACTGCATTAGTCAACTCACCATCAGTATCAACACCTGATCGATATTCATAGCCCAATGATTGTCCTCTCAACTCCTTGTATGCCTTTGGTGTCATCATCATATATTGTATGTAGCTTGCATAGTTTGATAAATTATTGCTAGTGCTCACCAATGTTCCATTAATAAATACATTAATTTGTTTAAATAGGTTGTGTAGAATACAGTTTTCGTAGGAGAGACCGTCGGCAGCATTTGGAGTTGTATTATCTGACTTTTTCTTCACCGCAACATTTAAATCAATAAATATTAATGACAAATCAATGAAATAGTCTTCATTGGAAAATATTTGAAAGTGTATATTTTCCGAGAGGGGTTGTTGGGATGAAATTGCTCATAGTAACCATACTTGACACTGACATCAACATTTTCAGCATTGAATAGATTCAATGAGGAACTAATTGATGGATATGCTTCCTTGTGGGGGAGATAAGTCATCTTAAGAGAAGAAATCCTTCTTTGATCTAACAATCTTTTACTTTCTTCTTCTGCTTATTGGTCTTCCTTGTTTTCTTCCTCAAAGTCCTTGTTGATGTCCTTCGCTTCCCGCCTGGGTGGAGACTGATGAGTGAATGACGTGCACGCATCCTTTTCAATCCCTCCCCATTTTGTCGAGATTTTAATTGCTCACCAACGGCTCTTGCTGAAGATCTAATATTTTCCTTAACACTCTCCTTGAAATTCTTGCCCGACCCCAGTCTTGTAGTGTGGAGGCAGCAAAATTTGATGCAGCAGGCACAAGATATTTTCTGGCAAGGGGTAGTGCAGAACGAAATAGCCTAGCAAACCAGCTACCAAGACCATAGCCAGACATTGTAGTACGACCCTTGTAGTAGTCCAATCAATTGCCTATTTGATGTGGACTCAAAGCACCAACATAGCAATCGATATCGGGGCAGACAAATGGAATTCTTCTATTGTTCATTTTAGGTGATTGTGCTGTCGCCGACAACGGGTCGAAAATGACATGTAATCACTGCTAAGCCTTTTGTTATTGCTAGAGGATCACCCAATTCACTTCTTAGTGTTAACTGACAGAGTTCCAAATACGAAGTGTTTACAGGAACATACTGAAGATGCTTTATATTATAGTGATGAACAAGTTCATGAGTTGTTTTTCGTTCAAGAACACGTAGGAGGGGGACATTTGAATTACCGACTCTCGATGTTTCCACAAAGGATGCATAGAGAAACATGCAAGAGTCAGAGGCGAAACAAGGTGGATAATCAGCAAAAATAACTTGATCCATCCCGTAAACGGCGCCAGCATTTTTCCCATTGATCGTATTCTGTTTAAAGCCAAGAACGTCTCTCAGATTATCATTGAGAACAATTATTTCAGTGTCAACAGGTGAGGTAATGTAAATCCTATCATGTTCCAATGAATAATTAAAATGGAATTTACCATTCCTACGATATGAGATTTTTCTATTGATTGTACGACACAAATCTGTCATATTATCGTATTCAGTATATTTCAATTTGGCATGTGGATATTCGCTTAGATTTAAGTGCTTCAACCCATTCATAGTCGACAAAGAGTGTCCAATCGAATGGTATAACTTTTATATCATACACACGATCCTTTCTCAGGATGTCATAGGTATTTTTGAGAATACAGTCGACAAGAGCCACTTCATACGCACCGTCAAATTTGATGGCGGGGGAGAGTTTTGTCCAAAAATCACTTGTCGTATTCAAGTCGTTGTAGAGAGGATCGGAAACATTGGACATAAAAGTTACATAGAAATCATTGGGCATTGTCAATATCTTCAACACCGATCCAAGAATCAAAATCAGAGTTGTATCCTAGCCACCGAACAAGTAACTGTTTCCTACCCCTGCGAGTACGAGTCTTTAATATCTTTTCAATTTGATAGATTTCACTATTATTTTTAACCTTTTGTAGTTCATAGTCATAAAAGCCGCCGAGAATCTCTTCATCTTTGGTATCGCGCAAACGATAAGTTATGGGTTTAGTGTCTAGGATTTTTGCCACTTTAAAAAGTTCAGTGGACCACAAGTAATTCCCCTTTTCAAAAACATTAGTTGTCCTATTAATTCGAACAGTATCACCAACATTGAATTTATTTTTCTTCTTGACAATCGTTTCATTGGAATATTGTTTAAGAAAGGTGTCAATTGTATCATGATCAGAATGATGAACTTCCGTTGGGGTTGAGTTGGACAATGATCGATGAGGTCGTTGATTATAAATCAACATGATTTTATCTAAATCATGAATAAAAGCCGGTGTATTTTTCAATGTAAAATATCTTGAAATTAAAAGTCGAATAGTTCTTATCAATCGTTCGGCCAATGCAGCCTTTATAGGACTATGACTATGATAGAGCAGTGTACTATATTTCACTAGTACTTTTGCAACATGGGGATTAAGAAATTCACTACCACGATCCGTTTGAATTTTTTTACATGAATCCTGTTCGAGAATACTTTCAATGGCCTGAGCAACTTCAACGCCTCTCTTCGAGCGCAATGGAATTGCATATGCATAGCGACTAAAAACACTGATTGCAAGTAGAATGTACTTGTACGGTGTATTGTGACGTCTTTGAATCTCATCTAGAGTTAGGAGATCTGCTTGCATTATATGCAATGGGAAAAAGGCTTTAGTTTTTCGAATTCCTACAGTTTTTTCCCCAAATCATTGAGCGAATTAATTCAAGTGCAGAAAAACGATGACGGCTGCAACGCTTTCCCCCTTCTCAAGCAATAAATTACAAATGATTTTATAAATTAAAAATGATTTATATGATTTGCTGACGGTCAAGGGCATATATCCTTATGATTATTATTGTTCCATGTCGAGATTCGCCGAGGAAACTATTCCTTCGATTGAATCGTTTTACGACAGTCTACACGATCGTAGGTGCACCCCCGATGAATACAGTTTTGCTAAAAAAGTGTGGGCAGAGGGAGGGTGTAAAAATGGGTTTGACTACTGCAAGCAGTATTTGTCGAGTGATGTGTTAACTTTGTTAGACATTATGTGTAAAAATACGGACAAAATCGATGGGGAATTTAATCTTGATTTGGGCTATTATTTTTCATCTCCTCATCTGGTGATGGACCTCATCCTAAAAATTAGCAGGGAAAAAATTGGGCTAATCACAGACATTGATCAGCACCTGTTCATCGAAAGGTCAATGAGGGGTGGATACGTTTTTCACGGGGATCGTATCTTGGAAACTGATCCAACTGGAGAGAAGACGGGGACAAAATCGGATGCAGTTTTCCTTGATATGAATTCTCTCTACCCCTCGGCCATGTCCCATTATGCGCTACCTTGCTGTGACTATAAATGGCTCAATGACCCTCAAGCTCCCCATTTCCCCAACATTGACGACGACAGTGTTGAGGAGAAGGGACCGGTTGGATGGTTTTTTGAAATTGATGGGGAGATACCAGTTGAGCTTCACGATTCAGTAAAGGATTTTGTTTTCCTGTGCATCAATATACCTGTGACTAGGGACTCTTTGAGCCCCCGCAATAGGCGTTTAGTCGAGGTGGACGGATTGCATTGGTCACCTTCAAAACAAAAACTTATTGCTGACCTTCTGCCGAAAAAAAGTATTGTTGTACATCATGTGACCTTAAAATGGATGTGCAACAACGGTTTCAACGTCACAAAGGTTCACAGAGCGCTCCAGTTTAGTCAAAAACCATATCTGAAAACGTTTGTTGACACTTTTGTCAAGAAACGTTCTGAAGCACAAACGAAAGCCGAAAAAGAAATTTATAAGCTCATTTTGAATTCGGCTTTCGGCAAAATGTGTGAGAGTGTTCGCAATAGGAAGGGTTGTGACGTCGTGACCGATCCCAAACAATGTGCTCGAATTATTGCCGATCCAAATGACACTTCCTTCAAAATCATTGGCCCGGACATGGTACTATTTAATAGAAAAAAAAGAAGCATTGTATTAAATAAAAATATTGCTGCAGGCAGTGCGATCTCGGAGATCTCTAAAAAGCTCATGTTGGAATTCTATTACAATGTGGGTAGGGTACAGTGGCCGGAAAAGGGGCAAGTAGAGGTCTGCTACGTGGACACAGATTCTCTACTGTTAAAAGTAAAAACCCCAAATCTAATTGATGATTTGGCGCACGGTGAAATTATCAGCTCACGGATGGACTATACCAATTGGAGTGGGCTTTACCCAGAGCTAGTGAAACGTCGGGCGCCAAATCAGCTTTTATTTTTTAAATCGGAAACGGGAAGCGACATGATTTCCATTGGTGTGTTTGTAAGTCCGAAGGTGTACTTTATACAGACACATGACGAGGAAATCAAGAAACGTTGCAAAGGAGTACCCACGCGCTATGTGGATAAGAATTTCGACATGGACATCTATAGGAATTGTATTGTTCAAAATACAATTCCACGAGCCAAATTGCTGGCAATTCGTTCCATCAACTACAGGAACTTTACTGTAAATGTAGAAAAAATTGCCATGAGTACCATCTCCGACAAGGTCTATGTTTGTCAAGACGGTGTGACTACCCTCCCCCTTGGACACTATTTACCTTCAGACCGGGCCGAATGTGTTTTCCATAGGGAAGTCTCGGTTTGAATAAAGTCCAGTAAATTTTTCCCAAAGTCCTGGGGGGCCTCGCGGCCTTGGGGGGGGGGGGGGGGCATCGCGGCCCGGGGGGGGGGGCGGCCGCCAGAGGGGGGCGCACCGCCAGCCACTACCAAAGTTATCTTTTTTTACTTAGAGCAGATTTTTTTTGTGCTTTTGTACATGTTTCATTGAAATTAAAAAAAAGTGATATTATTTTAAGTGCTTAGTGCATTTTTTATAAATAAATTTAAAAAGTGTATTTTTTTCTGTAAAGTGCTGTTTTTAATACAAGAAATATGATTCTTTATTGATTTTTTGTTCTTGAACGGAGTAGGGAAATTATTTAGCCATTAGACAACTATGGTCTACAGTTAGTTGTTCAGGTGAACTATTGAAGGGAACATGTATCAATTTAAAACACAATTCAGATCGTTTCTGTGTGGGCCGTCAATGTCGGGCAAAACAACACTCTTAACTAAAATAATTCAAAATTGCGATAAAATTTTTGTGGAAAAGCCGAAAAAAATCTACTATTTTTACAGTATTTGGCAGGAGTCATACGATAAAATAAAAGCAATTGCCACCACGGGATTGGTGCAGATACAATTCATACAGGGACTTGATGTTTTCAACATTATTGAAGCAAACACTTGGCTGATTATTGACGATCTGGCTGAATCTATTGAACAATGGCCCCAGGAAATGCTACAACTGTTCACTGTTCGCTCTCATCATGAACTACTACTACTACAGATTTCCGTTACTCTGGTTCTACACAATCTCTTTCATCAGAGCAAATGTATGCGAACACTTGCATTGAACTGCACCTACTATATCATCTACAGAGTTGTTCGAGATTCCAGCTCGCTAATAACCCTCAATAAACAAATCTATCCAGGCGCCCCTAAATTTCTGCTCTCAGCATACAATCAGGCAACTAATAAACCCTACGGCTATATCCTATTGGATCTTAATCAAAATACACCCGAGGATCTGCGTTTAGTCACAGATATTTTTAACAATGAAATTACAGTATATCTCCCCGTGAACACTAAAAAGACCTATTAGTTGCTATCATGACACTGAAGAAACTACATGAAAAGAGACATCTGTTTTCAGTTCTAAGCACTTCAAAACCCTCGCTTAGGAAAGCCATACTCAAACATGGTATTGACAATGATTTCATTAATCTAATATCTGAGCTTTGTTTAAATTTGACCGAGGGTAATGTTCAACTGCCTGAAGTAGTTAAGCAGCGGGCAAAGCAACATTGTTCCATTGTACGTACATTGGCCTCTAAAAACAAAGGAAAGAATTTTAAAAAGAAACGACTTCTTCAGGCGGGCGGTAGCTTTTTCACACTTTTACTGCCAATAATTGCAGGACTTGTAAACAGTTTTCTCTAGTTAGAATGGCAAAACCCTATAAATTAACTCCAATAGAACTCGCTCTCTCACCCGTGGAACACTTTGAGAACAATCTGAGTAAATTCCTTGACAACGAGAATATTGAGGATGATAAAAAACTGATTTTAATTCAAGATGCATTTCGCCGAGTGGACAAACATAAGCCCTAAAGGTCGAAAGCCACTGCTGCTGCTTTTGATCACAAAAAAGAATCATCTCCTCAGGATTCTGCTGGAACACAATTGAAGAAGGAAGAATTGGATTCAATTGTATTGAAAATTGGAAATCTAATGCCCCACTCATATCGTGAACAAAGTAAACGACTCCTAGCCTATCTCATAGAAAGTGGTCAAGATCATATTCAAGTTGAGAGCAATGGGAAAGGGATTATAATTCAGGGCAAGAGCTATAATCTACTTTATTTAATCTATGATATGGTTACAAATCGTAAAGGACTATTATCATTTGACGCTCATCTATACAACTTTCTAAATACATTAAACTTCCCCAAAAGTCTTATTAGAAATAGACAAATTCTAAAAAAATTAAATGAACATGCATCATTGTCAACACCATTAAAATATGAACATGAAGAAGAAGAAGAAGATTTTAATTCAATTTTGGAAAATACTAGCACACCACTGATAGCTAGACAAAAGCGAAGACGTATCAAGTCAACATCACCACCACCACCACCACCACCAACCACCAGTATACAAAAGGGTAGCGGACGTTACACAACGTGTTTACGTTCAAAATGGTTGAAGTTCTGAAAGGTGTTTATGAAAATATTGGTGAGGTGGGGAGTTTAAGTTCCCCCACCACTCTTTCCAAGGTCACTGGTGTTCACACTAAAAGTGTACAAGACTATCGACAAAATGAATCAAGTTACACTCTGCATAGAAATCATAGACTTCGTGCTAATCAATATCGAAAAACTAAAGCCTTTTTCCCATTGCATATAATGCAAGCAGATCTCCTAACTCTAGATGAGATTCAAAGACGTCACAATACACCGTACAAGTACATTCTACTTGCAATCAGTGTTTTTAGTCGCTATGTATATGCAATTCCATTGCGCTCGAAGAGAGGCGTTGAAGTTGCTCAGGCCATTGAAAGTATTCTCGAACAGGACTCATATAAAAAAATTCAAACGGATCGTGGTAGTGAATTTGTTAATCCCCATGTTGCAAAAGTACTAGTGAAATATAGTACACTGCTCTATCATAGTCATAGTCCTATAAAGGCTGCATTGGCCGAACGATTGATAAGAACTATTCGACTTTTAATTTCAAGATATTGTACATTGAAAAATACACCGGCTTTTATTCATGATTTAGATAAAATCATGTTGATTTATAATCAACGACCTCATCGATCATTGTCCAACTCAACTCCAACGGAAGTTCATCATTCTGATCATGATACAATTGACACCTTTCTTAAACAATATTCCAATGAAACGATTGTCAAGAAGAAAAATAAATTCAATGTTGGTGATACTGTTCGAATTAATAGGACAACTAATGTTTTTGAAAAGGGGAATTACTTGTGGTCCACCGAACTTTTTAAAGTTGCAAAAATCCTAGACACTAAACCCATAACTTATTGTTTGCGCGATACCAAAGATGAAGAGATTCTCGGTGGTTTTTATGACTATGAACTACAAAAGGTTAAAAATAATAGTGAAATCTATCAAATTGAAAAGATATTAAAGACTCGTACTCGCAGGGGTAGGAAACAGTTACTTGTTCGGTGGCTAGGATACAACTCTGATTTTGATTCTTGCATCGGTGTTGAACATATTGACAATGCCCAATGATTTCTATGTAACTTTTATGTGCAATGTTTCCGATCCTCTCTACAACGACTTGAATACGACAAGTGATTTTTGGACAAAACTCTCCCCCGCCATCAAATTTGACGGTGCGTATGAAGTGGCTCTTGTCGACTGTATTCTCAA
Source organism: Artemia sinica (assembly GCA_027921565.1). Classification (NCBI taxonomy): domain Eukaryota; kingdom Metazoa; phylum Arthropoda; class Branchiopoda; order Anostraca; family Artemiidae; genus Artemia; species Artemia sinica. The sequence goes on from CM051276.1 coordinate 37,629,142, forward strand.
AAATACCTATGACATCCTGAGAAAGGATCGTGTGCATGATATAAAAGTTATACCATTCGATTGGACACTCTTTGTCGACTATGAATGGGTTGAAGCACTTAAATCTAGCGAATATCCACATGCCAATTTGAAATATATTGAATACGATAATATGACAGATTTGTATCGTACAATCAATAGAAAAATCTCATATCGTAGGAATGGTAAATTCCATTTTAATTATTCATTGGAACATGATAGGATTTACATTACCTCACCTGTTGACACTGAAATAATTGTTCTCAATGATAATCTGAGAGACGTTCTTGGCTTTAAACAGAATACGATCAATGGGAAAAGTGCTGGCGCCGTTTACGGGATGGATCAAGTTATTTTTGCTGATTATACACCTGATTTCGCCTCGGACTCTTGCATATTTCTCTATGCATCCTTTGTGGAAACATCGAGAGTCGGTAATTAAAATGTCCCCCTCCTACGTGTTCTTGAACGAAAAACAACTCATGAACTTGTTCATCACTATAATATAAAGCATCTTCAGTATGTTCCTGTAAACACTTCGTATTTGGAACTCTGTCAGTTAACACTAAGAAGTGAATTGGGTGATCCTCTAGCAATAACAAAAGGCTTAGCAGTGATTACATGTCATTTTCGACCCATTGTCGGCGATAGCACAATCATCTAAAATGAACAATAGAAGAATTCCTTTTGTCTGCCCCGATATCGATTGCTATGTTGGTGCTTTGAGTCCACATCAAATAGGCAATGGATGGGACTACTACAAGGGTCGTACTACAATGTCTGGCTATGGTCTTGGTAGCTGGTTTGCTAGGCTATTTCGTTCTGCACTACCCCTTGCCAGAAAATATCTTGTGCCTGCTGCATCAAATTTTGCTGCCTCAACACCACAGGACTGGGGGTCGGGCAAGAATTTCAAGGAGAGTGTTAAGGAAAATAATAGATCTTCAGCAAGAGCCGTTGGTGAGCAATTAAAATCTCGACAAAATGGGGAGGGATTGAAAAGGATGCGTGCGCGTCATTCACTAGTCATTCTCCACCCAGGCGGGAAGCGAAGGACATCAACAAGGACTTTGAGGCAGAAAACAAGGAAGACCAATAAGCAGAAGAAGAAGAAAAAGATTGTTAGATCAAAGAAGGATTTCTTCTCTTAAGATGATTTATCTCCCCCACAAGGAAGCATATCCATCAATTAGTTCCTCATTGAATCTATTCAATGCTGAAAATGTTGATGTCAGTGTCAAGTATGGTTACTATGAACAATTTCATCCCCAACAACCCCTCTCGGAAAATATACACTTTCAAATATTTTCCAATGAAGACTATTTCATTGATTTGTCATCAACATTTATTGATTTAAATGTTGCGGTGAAGAAAAAGTCAGATAGTACAACTCCAAATGCTGCCGACGGCCTCTCCTACGAAAACTGTATTCTACACAACCTATTTAAACAAATTAATGTATTTATTTATGGAACATTTGTGACCACTAGCAATAATTTATCAAACTATGCAAGCTACATACAATTTATGATGATGACACCAAAGGCATACAAGGAGTTGAGAGGACAATCATTGGGCTATGAATATCGATCAGGTGTTGATACTGATGGTGAGTTGACTACTGCAGTGACCCAAGAGTATCATCTGGTTGGAAAATTAAATCATGAGATATTCAATATATCCTATTGGCTACCCCCCAATGTCAAGATTGACATAATGTTACAGCTGGCCCCATCGAATTTCATTTTGAGAAAAACACTTCCTGCAGCACCCGATGCAAATGTCATTATCACATCGGCAATTCTCCACGTCCGAAAACAACAAGTTATGAGCTCTGTTGTATTGGCAGTGGAAAAGCTAAGAGCCAATGGCAACAACATTAAACTTCTTGTCCCCCATACGATCACCAATCAACGTCACATTGCCACCGGCTCTCGTAGCTATAGTGATTCATCATTTATCAATGGAGAAATCCCATCAAAATTGGCTTTGGCCTTTGTGAAGAGTGGCAGTGCTGTTGGATCCTGGACTGAATCCCCCCATGATTTTAATTTGTTCGGTCTATCTAGCCTTGTGTGCAAAGTGAATGGTATTCCACTGTACACTCTATCATTTGACAAAAAAATCCTATAGAACTCTGTACGAGTTGACCATGCAATCCCTAGATCATGACTCTCAACTATTTGAAAATGGAATAACCGACTCAATGTTTTCAAAAATCATGGGGTAATTGTTTTGGACTTGTCGGGGACTCAGGATATGAGCATAGTACGAACAGGGAATGTACGTTTAGAGTGTATATTTGCCGATGCTCTGACTGAGAGTATCACGCTAATATCACTGAGTCAATTTGAAACCTATTGGGAAATCACACCCGACGGCAGTGTTCTACTAGACCTAGCACAATGAACACAAATCAAATAATCAACGTATTTAGTATGGATCCATACATGTCCCAGCACAAGTCCTATTGCATACCTTCAAACTTCATTGAAAAAATCCCAAGTGTTAACAATACCCTAATCATTGTTAATAGCAGTCTATCGACTTTGAAGACCGGCCATTGGCTATGTATCTTTCAAACAGCGAAGAATATTGAATGTTTTGATCCTCTTGGCCTATCGTATGAATTCTACACTCCATACATAAGCAACTTTATTGAAAGCAGTGGGAAAACCATTATTCAAAATCAACGAAGAGTACAGGATTTAACGACTAAGACATGTGGCTTTCATGCACTACTCTTTTTCATGTTCAGATGTCGTGGCTACACCTACAAACAGTTTGTCAACATCTACGTTGACTTATCTCGATTGAACAACTTTCTAGTGGAAAATATACTTACAAGCGTGTTTAATATTGATTTTAGTGCCCTACGAATAAAATGTTCTAAAAATGTATGTGAAATTGTTTATTAATAAAAATTTATATACATGATAAAACGATTTTTCTACTCTTTAGATTTCATCTTCTACTAGGTATAGGTATTTTTCGACAACAACTAGTGCAGGTAGATTATCTGAATTCACAGTGTACTGATCCTGATGTAGTGCAATGTCAGGGTCACATTTTCTACAGTAGAGTGTAACTTCACTCTTGTCATATCTCTTTGTATAGTCAATGATGCTATTCTCATTCATTCTATAGAATTCACATGTTTCAATTTGTCTATTTGAAACAATTTCACAAACAGTTTCCTCAAGCGGCGAATCACATTCCGTCACAGCCGAATAAAAATCAGTGGGTTTATAATCATAGTAGTTATTGTCTTCAAAACGATGACGTAGAAACCATATTCTTTTGTTGTTCCAACAGTTGAATCGCTGACCCGGTTCCTCCTCCCAGAACAATCTAAAACCACGACGATACCAATCTCGTAGCAATAAACTAAAATCACGCTTAGGATTCTTTCCAATCATACCGGGATATGTATTCTCCCATTATCATAGTGACAATTGGAGCATAGGTGGCCTCTAGGATGAGAGTCACACACCTCTTCAAGACAGGAATTACAACTTTTAATTTGTACAGCATATCCTTTATGCAATTTACACGGGTTGCATAATCTACACTTTTCATCATACTCATCAATCATTGTGCAATTCTCACATGATGACCAGCTTCCCAGTGTGTACATACATAGCGGACATGTATGGAACATTTTTTCATGTGTTGACACTCTCACTGCCACAATGAAACTGAGCTAGCAACAACAAAAAATTGTCTGAGAGAGAGAGAGAGAGAGAGGAGTAAATAGTTCCGTTGTCTCTGATTGGCTCCCTAAAAAACAGGTGTCAGCTCGAAAAAAACACTCTGGTTGAAAAAACTTGGAGTTGAAACAAACTTGTGTGGGGAATCCCCGTTTTAGCCCAGAAACTTGTTTGGTTGGCCCAGAAACCTGTCTGGTTTGCCGAGAAAGCTGTCTGGTAGGTTTTGTATAATTCCATGTGCAATTGACAACAATAGCAATAACCAGTCTGGTTATCTGCCTTGAAAAGGTGTCAAGGAACGTAAAGGCCCAGAAACTTAGAGTTGGCCCAGAAACCTGTCTGGTTGGCCCAGAAACCTGTCTGGTTGGCCAAGAAACCTGTCTGGTAGGTTTTGTATAAATCCATATGCAATTGACAACAATAGCAATAATCAGTCTGGTAATCTGCCATGGAAAGGTGCCATGGAACGTAAAGTTGGCAAATAACACAGGATGGAACATAACCTACGCAAATAACATGGGAATTGCTATACAGGCTGCAGAAATGGAATGTACTAGTCTACTTGTGTCTTCCTTTTTGTTTACCGATTCAATTTTAGTCGTGGAGATATTAAGGGTAATTTTCCGGGGTAAATTTTCACCAGGATTGAATTCGCAAAGATATTTCTATGGGAAGGGGTTTTTTCCGTTGAGGAGGAGCCAGGTATCCTGGCGTTATTTAAAAAACGATCAGAAATTAAATAAAAAAAAGTTTTTTTCAACTGAAAATAAGGAGCAACATTAAAATTTAAATCGAACAGAAATTACTCCGTATGAGGGGGGTTGCCTCTTCCCCAGCACCACACTCTTTACGCTAAAGTTTGAACTGTGTCCCAATTCTTTAAAAACAACTCCTGAAACACAAGAGTCGGTTGATTAGAACGATAAGCAACTTTTTTTTTAAGGGCCAAATAACTGTAGAGTGAAGAGCCAGGTGTTGAAGAGGGGGCAACCCCCCTATTATACGTAATAATTTCTGTTCGTTTGAGTTTCAGTGTTCCTCCTTACTTTCATTTGGAAAAAGACTTGTTTTTTTAACTTATTGAAGCTTAGAGACAAACATTTTTCTAAAGTCAATGGAAAAAAATATGTCAATTAAAGTAAAAGCATATAAAAATGAAAAAAGTTATTAATTACAAAAAAAATACACAAAACAATTGCCTACTTACAAGAACTAAGATATAAATTCCCAGCAATCCACTCTGCTTAGCAATGCCGAAGCGTTGGACGAATATTTTTTTAACAATATCGACAGTTTTGAACTTGGTTATCAAACACCAAAATATTTAATGCCTTTAGACTCAATTGTTTATAAAAAGGAACACATTATGAAAGTAGTTTGTTCAAAGTAAGACATTAAAACAAAAATTAAGAAAATCAAGTAAAATTTTTTAATTCGAACAGAAATTATTCCGTATGAGGGGAGTTGCCTCTTCCCCAGCACACACTCTTTACGCTAAAGTTTGAACTTTGTCCCAATTCTTTAAAAACAACTCCTGAAACACAAGAGTCGGTTGATTAGAACGATAAGCAACTTTTTTTTAAAGGGCCAAATAACTGTAGAGTGAAGAGCCAGGTGTTGAAGAGGGGGCAACCCCCCTATTATACGTAATAATTTCTGTTCGTTTGAGTTTCAGTGTTCCTCCTTACTTTCATTTGGAAAAAAACTTGTTTTTTTAACTTATTGAAGCTTAGAGACAAACATTTTTCTAAAGTCAATGGAAAAAATATGTCAATTAAAGTAAAAGCATATAAAAATGAAAAAAAGTTATTAATTACAAAAAAAATACACAAAACAATTGCCTACTTACAAGAACTAAGATATAAATTCCCAGCAATCCACTCTGCTTAGCAATGCCGAAGCGTTGGACGAATATTTTTTTTAACAATATCGACAGTTTTGAACTTGGTTATCAAACACCAAAATATTTAATGCCTTTAGACTCAATTGTTTATAAAAAGTAACACATTATGAAAGTAGTTTGTTCAAAGTAAGACATTAAAACAAACATTAAGAAAATCAAGTAAAATTTTTTAATTCAACATTTTTAAGAATACCAAACACCAATATACTAGACACCTTTATGCTTCAGAACTGTACGAAATTAAATCTTTTTCAAAGTGACAACTAGATAAATACAATCACTTCTGGAAAAAAAAATGAGGAACACAAAAAAATGTATCCGTTCAGGGGGAAAATACAAAAATTCCCAGCATTCCGTTCAGGGGAAACATTTCTGATTGCAGTGGCTTCATATATCAGCTTACAAGTACTCTTGCAATGCAAGAAAAAGTGGACTGCATATTTTTACCGAAATTGCCCCTTATTAAGTTGTTTTCCTTGTGTTTTCTACAATTAAACGAACTTTCTTGTGTACTAATAGCTGCACTAATTACTAATAAACAAATACATATTAGGATCACCATAAAAGCTGATTCTTTGATTGAATGTTATCAATAGTTAGGTTCTTACACTTTTGTTATTGACAAGGATAGTTATTTACTTACCATTCACTACTACTGAAGAATTTGATTTTTTTTTTTTTTTTTTTTTTTTTTTTTTTTTTTTTTTTTTTTTTTTTTTTTTTTTTTTTTTTTAATTCAAACTAAATCAAACAGAAAAAGTGTTTGTGGAAAGCTGGAAACGGGTCACTCAGTGACAAATTAGAACTTATAATTTTCTTTATCAAGGGTCAAAATCTATTGGCAGGCAGCCGAAAATGGGGCAACAAACATTTTTTCCATGTTTTTTACCTATTCTGCTCATTTTGCTTTGGTTTTCTTATAATTACTTTATAGTCCCAAATTTCCAGGGGGACGCATGGCCCCCTCTTTCCCCCCCCCCTGCTGGTGCACATGATATTTATCCCTCTATCTAGTGAGGTTTTGTGCAGAAAAAATATTCCCCAAGGCTCAAATATCACTTGCTGTAACTTTTTGTTTTAATAATAACTTTTTTGACGCATATTGAATGAGCCTCTAAGCATATACTCAGAGATTCAGTATCCTTTCCATTTTTTTAAATCAGGTGTTGCACAGGTCATCCCAAACCCAAACAGCATCTATTTTGAAGCTGAGATTCTATGAGTTAGAGCTAAGAAATCATAGCCATATATGTAATATCTATTTTCATATATTTAATGACAATGCATATCATATTAAGCACATCTTCCAGATTCAAAAGTATCTTATTTTCACCTTAGATGTTCCAATTTTAATCTTTCTGCAACAAAAGTTGGTACAAACCAAAATTCTTTTCTCATTTGGATATAGTCTGAACATCTTTGTTATGCGAGTTACTAGTATCAGTTGTGTCAAGTCCCCACAAACCCTCATTATACTTCAAGAAATGTGAATCATTTAGTGCTATTGCGCTGCCTAGGTAAAGAGAGATGTTTACATAATGTATTTTTTTTTCACCGAAGCACTTTTCACAGAAGGAGTTGTCGTAAAAACTTACGACGGAGCTCATTTGACTGAATATGAAAGTTCTAGTGCCCTTTTAAATAATCAAAAGTAATAAGAGGGCAATCAGCTCCTCCCCAACGCCAATAAACTCCCCAAACATATCCAATCAAGATTTTGAGATGGTCCTTTTGTTCAACATAGTTGAAAGGTCTAGGAAAGAATATGAAAAAAGAAAAGTACAGAACAGGGACGATAGTAAATGAAAAGTTACTAAAGATTCAATGTCTGAACAAAATATTGGCTCTCAATGGAAGCAATGTAAAGTATATATGATCTATGAAGATCATAATTTGGAATGTTCAGTCATTACTAAAAATGAAAGGTTGAATTGGTTTGGTAGCTTTTGGACAAAAATGTTTTGAGAACAAAACAAGGTTTACATAGCTAAACCCATTAATTACGACGTTTGTGAGAAATTTAAGGAGGCTCATTCTTGGCTCTTCTTGTCTAAAAGGAACCCTAATATATAATTTGAAACTTAGGGGAAGATAGTAAAATTATCGAAGCAAATGTTATAAGTGCAATTAATATTGACGAATTCCAAGTAAAGAAAAGTTCTGAACAGGCAGTAAAGGACGGTATCCATCCATCACAAGATCCGATCCATCTGGAAGCCTTGATTTGATTGGAAGCTAAAAAATAACTTAACTTTGCAAAGAGAAAGCAAAATGCAGATAAAATTTTGGATGGTCTCCCATAACTCCAATCACACAAATCTAGAACCTAGGACCAGAAAATATACTTGTTTACATGGGAGAATCTTTCCATGGAGGAATTTTTCATGGGGGAAGGGAATTTTCCATGAAGGGGGTGCCCGATTTCCTGGCATTGTTTAAAAAACCACCAGAGATAGAATTCAAAAAACAAGTTTTTTCAACAGAAAGTAAGGAGCAACATTAAAACTTATAACGAACAGAAATTATTACGAACCCTTCGTCAGCGACGAAGGGGCTATTAACTTCGATGCATTAAGGTAAAAGACCTCATGGGATGATTAGATGCGGTGTTACATTATACTGACGCTTTTTACGAGGGTATCAAAACTAAGTTGTGTATCTATTTGCCTGTAAACCATCTTTATTGTCTTGGCAAAGCAGAATGTTTTTGTTTCAAATAAAATAGCTAATTTTTAAATCTAACACCTACAGCTTACAATATTATTCTATCCAACACGCCTCACAAACAGATTTTTAACCCTAAGCAACTCGTGCACACCTCGTAAAGACTTCTCTGCCCTTTCCTGAAGCCCCTGCTGATTCCAGGTGGGAATCGAAGGTCAAGCTAAGCTTGTATACCTCCATGGCAGTGATGGTAGTTACAGGCAATGAGGCTCGATCTTCCGTCCCTGGGCAGCAGAGGAAATCCGTCAACGCACCTCAAAGTGGTGGAAGGGTGTAAACACCACTGAGCTCCACGCCGATCGACTTGGTGGCCAACGCGCTCCGGGTGAACCGCAAGACTGGGGACCTTGCGGTCAACACTATTCCCAAGAAACATCGATGGATCTGAGACTTAGAAGAAAAGTTGTAACGGCTACGACGTCCCCGGCAAGCGACGCGGCCCCCGTATTGGCGCGGGTGTCGAAAAGTAAACAAGCCAACCATACTACGGCGTTCCCGGCTGGCGATGCGACTTCGAATATGTTGGCGAAGTCAAAAAATCCTTTTCACGCCATAAATCTAGGAAAACCTGCTACAGTCTTTAAACAGGCAAAATCTAGAATAAATGTGGGATGCTGGAATGTAAGATCCGTCAAACAAGAAACCACGCAAGCTTTTCTTGTCCATGAGATGGAGAAGTACAACATAGACGTACTTTGCATATCCGAGACCAGAATTTCCGGTTCTGGCTCCATAGTTATTACGGCTCCTGAAACGCTACATCAGTTCCATTTTTTATACTCCGGAGTAGAGGATAATTCGGGACTCCACGGAGTTGGTTTCATCATGAACCAAAGAACCAGAAATGCTCTCCTAGAATTGGAACCAGTCTCTTGTAGACTTGCCAGAATCAGACTAAAAGGAAACCCCGCAAATGTGCCGATAATTTCCACCTATGCCCCCACCCGTGACTCTGTTGATACGACCAAGGATGATTTCTACGGCGAGCTACAATAGCTGTCTTCTTCTGTTGCCGCACGTGATTACTTGATTGTTGCTTGAGTCTTCAACGCAAGAGTTGGTCTGTCTGACCAAACCACAAGACAAGTCCTGGGAAAATTTGGAAAAGGTCAGAGATGCGAGAATGGCCGAAGGTTGGTAAACTACGCCTTGATGAACCACCTTGTTGTCACCAATACCATATTTCAGCACAAACCTAGCCACCTTTTAACTTGGCATTCAAATGAAGGTGTCACTAAGGCTCAAATAGACTTCATTCTCGTACACCAGCGCTGGAGAAGCTCCGTACAGGACTCTCGCTCTTACAACGGCGCGGACACAGGCTCGCAGTCTGGGTCTTACCACAAGCTTGTTGTTGCAAAAATTTTGCTACGTCTTGCAACTCAGAGAAAAAACAAGCCCAAGGCCAGACTCGACATTGGTGAGCTCCAAGACAAAGAAGTTTGGCAGGCCCTCAATTTGGAACTGACTAACCGATTTGACGCCCTCAGTTCTGATGAAAACCCATCCCCCGAGAAGAGATGGGAGACCTTTAAAACAGTGATGACAGAGACTGCCGATGAGATCCTAGTCCTAGCAAAAATCAAACGACAGCACTGGATTACCGCTAGAACCCTGTCAATAGTCGGTGAGCAAAGACAAAAGATGGGCGGCCCTAAAGAAAGAACAAAAGAGCTACGCAGACAGGTAAAACGCTCTGTTCGTCTGGACCGCCGCCAAATTTGGAAAGATGCTGCCGTGTCGTTAGAGAAAGCAGCACACTCACATGATACCCGCAAGCTTTACCAGATCCTGAAAGAATCCGTTGGTAAGAAAGCTGCTGTCTCAGAAATAGTCAAAGACAGATCAGGAAAAATCATCAGTTGTCAGAAGGAGCGATCAGCAAGATGGAAGGATCACTTTCAGATCCTCCTAAACCCATCCCCATCATCTGCTCCTGATTCTTTCCCACCTGCCGTCCCTAAAGAACCCTACGATGTCGAGCTGGATACACCGACCAGAGCCGAAATAGTAAAAGCGATCAAGACCCTGAAGAACCACAAAGCCCCAGATGAAGACGGCCTCCCCCTGGAAGTGTACAAACAATGCCCTGAGGTCACTGCTGAACAGCTCCATGGCATTCTCGAAGAAGTTTGGAGGACCAATTCTTTCCCAAAAGATTGGAAGACATCAGTAATTCTCCCTTTCTATAAGAAAGGAGATAAAACCGAATGCAAAAATTACCGCGGAATAAGTTTTATAGACATTGCGGTCAAAATATTTGGGATCATACTCTTGAACCGCTTCAAAGGGGAAAGGAAGGAAAGAATCCGAGGAAATCAAGCCGGCTTTCGGCAAGGTAGAGGCTGTATTGATAATATCTTCGTTTTTCACCTCATTATCCAGCAGTTTGGAAGGTACAATCTATCCCTGATCTTGATGTTCCTGGACTTCATTGCCGCCTTCGACTCTGTCACTCACCAGAAACTTTGGAAGATCCTAGAGAATGACGGAATGCCGCTGAAGTTTGTTGAACTGATGAAGGCATACTATGACGCGTCAGTGAGCCGAGTTTGAGTCTGTGGCAAAGAAACTGAAGAATTCCTGGTTGAGTTTGGAGTAAAACAAGGGTGCGTCCTCTCTCCGACTCTGTTCAATTACTGCGTCGATTGGGTGCTTGAAAATGCACTGTCGTCCTATCCAGGAGTTCAGATCGGACAAAATCTTTCACTGACTGACCTCGATTATACGGATGATGTTGGCCTCCTGTCAGACCCCGTAGAAGCTCAAAGCATGCTTGACAACGTGGTGGCCTGGGCAGACCTGAACGCCTTGAAAGTCAGCACAGAGAAAACAAAATTCATGGCTATTAACCACGACACAGGACCATTCACACTAACTGTCAATCAAGTTCAGCTGGAAAAAGCCAACCGTTTCACATACGTAGGCTCCCAGATATGTACTGACGGATCTTTCGACGATGATATCCAACAGAGAATACAGAAAGCGCAGACAGTCTTTGCCTCCCTTCGGAAACCCTTATGGAATCGCCGCGAAGTCAGTGTTGGAACGAAAGTTTGAATCTACATGGCACTAGTCTGCACCGTTCTCCTTTACGGATGCGAAACATGGTCGGTAAAACTACAGCATGAGAATACACTGAAGTTGTTTGAGCATACCTGTCTGCAAAGAATTCTCAGAATACAGCTACGTGACCGTATCTCCAACGCGGATCTACGTCGAATGTGCAATATTCAGAGAAATGTTGTGCTCACTATTAAAGAACGCCGTTTGAAATGGTTGGTCCATGTATTACGGAAGCCGCCTGAGTACCTGCCTCGCCAAATACTTCTAGTCGAGCCTATTAGCTCTTTGAAGAGACGCCAAGAAGGACAGAGTAAAAACTGGTGGAACCTGGCCAAGTTAGACCTTGAACCTATCGGGGGTCTCAGGAAGTTCGGACACAGATGGTCAACTCAGTGGCCCGCTTTTGCAGAGCAGCTGGCAGAAGATCGCTCAACATGGTCCAAGAAGGTCTCCAAGATCATCGATGCCGGGCGAGGTGGAAACGCCTGATTCCCGCCACAAGTACAAGTAAGTAAGTACACTAAACTTATGTCCACCTCGTATATTTTTCATTTTCAAAGAAAGTCGGTTAATATACCTCGCATAAAGCAAATGAAAGCCGTGCGTATTTTGTAGGAGCTGTTTATACCGCTTCAAATCGCTGATGGTAATTATAAGGGTACTATAGTATAGTATTAGGGCAAAATACTTTAGGGAAGATCAGTGGTGGATCCAAAAGTGGAAACCAAAAGTGATATTTAGAAATAACCAAAAGCTTCAATAATCGATTTTGGCAGGATACCGTGCAACATCAGTATCTGTATAAGCAAAAAATTCAAAAAGTTAGTTGACCAACCGTAATCGGTTAAACACGTTTGGATTGGGGAATCTCCATTTGTACAAATATTCAGAAAACCGTTCAAATTGAAAATAAACCGGTAAAGTACGTTTGGAATTCCACTAAAGATCATATCCTATTGGTTCCCTAGAGATAGTGGGGAGGAGCAATTGAAATTCCGGGTAATGGGTGCCGTCAGACGTATTAAGGGTCTATGGCGAGACCTATAGAATCCCCGAGTGAATTGGCTGGAGATTTTCTGTCGGATCTACCACTGCTCTGCCCTAAACTATTTTGCCTTAATGCTTTTCTCTTGATCAATTTAGCATCCCCGTCATCATTCCCTTGAAGTTTCAACTTTGTATATAATAAGCCACTTCTAAGACATTGCACATGCACCTTTTTAACAACTAGTATGCAATTAGCGTATTTTGATGTACTTCAAATTTCCCCCCAAAGTTTCCTGAAATTTTGACCTTAATATCCTTAGCTTTATTAGTAGTTAGAAAGCCAGCAGTAGTTTTAGAAACAGTATAATTAGTTGTGATGATAGCAGTTGTAGTAATAGTGGAAGCAGTCATGTGTACATACTGACTTTTGGTCAATGGACCATCGCTTTGTCACTCCCTGAAAGTTCCAACCTAACACCCTAAGTCATTCCTGAGTTATATCCTTTTGATATCCAAAATACACAAAGGGTGTTATGATTTAATTCAATGCTCCCCAGGGGCACCAGCAGGGGGGACAGGGGGCTGGGGTATTGGCCCCTTCCTGGAAATTGGAGACTATAAATTAATTATAAGGGAACCAAAGGAAAGAGAGCAGCATAGGGAAAAACCATAGGAAAAATGTGTGTCGCCCATTGTTGGCTGCCTGCCAATAGATTTTTACCCCTAATAAGATAAGATAAGATTTATTCTTCAATAAATACACATACAATATGACATGGTACTATTCCCCCAAATGCTCATTGGGCTGCAAGGAAGGGGGAAGACAAGTGAGTTACTTACTCAGAGAAGAAAAACAAAACAAAATTTAAAATGATCACTTACTCACAGACAGAAGAGCAAAAAGGAAAAGAAAAGAAAATATAAATAAAATAAAACTATAGAAAACAGAACTAAATAGAATAAATAGACTGAATTAATTAAGAAGATTAATTAGACTCCAAAAAATAAGAAAAAAGTAAGAAAAATAAAAACATAGATAAAAATAACTTCTAAGAAGCCAAAGAATTTTTAATAATTTTCTTAAACAAACTGAATGAGTGGCACCCTCAAGCTGATTCAGGCAACTTATTCCAAACAATATGACTCGCCATTATTGGATTAAAATCTGACCTTACACAAGGAGTAAATGGAACTTGAACATGATTTTTCATATTGCGAAGATTTTAAATATTCTGATCAGAGGTAAAAGATAGCGTAACACTCAGGGGCCCGGAGACTACTACTACTACTACTAACAACTCACCGCAGAACCAAGCTGCCTGAGGCCAACACAGCTAAGCACGCTCCTCCTCCATCCCAGTCTATTCAAAGCCTCCCTTTTTACACCCTCCCACGAAGTTTACATTTCCTTTAAATCTTTGTTTATGACGTCCTCCCACCCCAGACGAGGACGACCTGTTTTCCGTTTAGCCCTAGAAAGTTGGCCGAAAAGAACAATCTTCGGCAATCTGTCATCCTTCATCCGCACAACGTGCCCTTGCCATCTCAACCTTTCTTTCATTATAGCCCTAGAGAGAGGTATTGAACCAAATTTTTCGTACAGCCTATTGTTTGAAAGACGGTCAGTCAGCCGGGTACACAGAACGATCCTTAAGTAATTTCTCTGGAAAACATCTAGCAAATCTTCATCCGCTTTTCAAAGCTCCCGTGCTTCAAGGCCATTTTTGACTATTGTCATCACTGTAGCTTCTAATATTCTAATCTTGGTTTGCAGACTTATCTTCCTATTCTTCCAAACTTTTTTTATTGTGAAAAAACCATGAGTCTTGGCTATTCGACATTTAACATCTTCACTACTCCCACCCTCTTTACTAATAATACTACCAAGGTAAGTGAAGCTGCCCACTTGATCAATCTTTTCATTTCCCAACGTCACCTTTTCATCTTCACTTATTCCTAGCCTTAGTGTTTTAGTATTCTTAGCATTAATTTTCAAACCTATTCTAGTGTAAAGATTGTCGCTAGACTTACGCAAGTTAGACATCAGTGTATTTCATGTTTGTAGTGTTTTATTACTTTAAGGATATATTTTTGGTATTACTGTATGTTCCACTTCAAAGGTACATTTTGGTATGTGCTGTTTTAGTACTTGTTTCTGCCTTCTTTTCTATTCAAGGTAGTGGATCATCATGATCAAAACCTACCAGCCAATGAGAGGCTACTTTTGAGGTCATGGAACCAGAATTCTATGCTTGGGCCTTGGAAGATAAGAAGTGGGAAGGACAGCTTGTGAACAATTCAGCTTTGAGAACAAACACTGACAAGTGGTTAGAGGAACACTGCTGGGAGAGTTCGAGCAACTTCCACCTTTCTATAATATACGGTGAGCTGGGAGAGTTTAAAAATAGCCTGCACATCAACTGCCGTTGGAGAAATCCAGTAACCTCCACTAGCCAAATATAGAAGGCGAGCTTGGAGAGTGCAGCAGCAACCTCCAAATCAACTGTGCCAGTCGGTGCAAGTTGACTATAGCTCGGATTCTCTACGGCTTCAAGAAGACTGTTCACGAGTGTACCCTTCTATTGTATTTTGTTTATTTGTTTATTAAAGTAGTTCTAGCAACATCTTGAGTAGATACGAACTCTGCCTACTACGGTACCCAAGGTCTTGTCCACGTGGAGGCTTGATCTCCCCCACTGGGGACGAATAAGACGGTATTTCCTTAGAGAAATATACCACACTTCCCATTGGTCGCAGCTGTTCATGGTGTTGTTGACTACTTTATAGAAACTCTTTTCTAATAATTCGTTGAGCTGTCTCTATTTCCTATTCTTAAATTTAAAACCATGCCGGCCGACTTGGAGGCCCACGTTAAAGACCTCGAAGCTAGGCTAGCAAATGCAGAGGCTCGTCTGTCATCGCAGAGAGTTAGTTCTGATATTTACCAACCAACTCCTCCTATGCCTGTTAATTATTATATAGAACTGTGTCCATCAATCCCTATACTTTCGAATCCAGCCGATATTTATTCATGGATTTTAACTCTAAAACAAATACAAAAGAGTCAGTGGAAGGGAGACGCCTTAATGGTGTCTCAGGCTATCTGTTACACCAGGGGGGAAGATTCAGAGATTTCTGTATAATGTTGATCTGGACAGTATCAAAAATCTTTCAGACCTCGAAAGAACCCTTAAAATAGCCTTTTGCCCAGAAAAAAGTGTAAGACAAAAATTAGAAGAATTGGTTAGAGAAAAACAGAAGGAGAACGAATTAGTCTCTCAATTTTATTCTAGAATAGTTGGTAAGGCGAAGGATTATTGCAAGTCAGCCGACAAAAATAACGCCAGTAGTCTCATATCAAACATTTTTAAAAGTGGCTTAAAAACTGGTATCGCGTGCCAAGTAATGGAACAAGCATCACCAGATTGCGATAATGATGAACTACTAGAACTAGCTAGGAAATTTGAAACAATTGATTTAACATTTTGTAGTCCTAAGGAACTTTTAACTGCAGCAGTCAGCAGTCAAAACATTAACCATGATATGTCACAAAGCTGAACTCCCTCTGTGTCAAGATCAACTAGTGTAATTATTTCAGGAATAATTTTAGTGGTAGAATTAACGCTCGTATAAAATGTTGGAATTGCACGGGTCCAAATAGACAATCTGAATGTAAGGAATCTACAACGTGTATCCGCTGTGGTGAAATAGGGCACAAATCGAAATTTTGTTTAGCTCCAGTGCCTACAAATCTACCACAAGCAAACCCAAAAAACTACATTATTCGACTTTACCGGAGGCCGAGTCAAGCCTTATGCGAAGTCCTCCAATAAATAATATTTCTTCTGTGAACCATTCTGATTTACAAATTTGTTATTTGAGTATACCAGAATCAACCTCCTATGTCTCACTTCCATTTATGTCTGATGTAAAATTGTGCGAATATATCAAAATTTTAGCATTTATTGATACCGGTTGTCAAAGGTCGCTATTATCGGAAAATTTATTCTACAGCCTTCCTGAGCAAATACGAAAGAAAATTAAAACCTCATTTTCAGCTGTAAAATCCTTGAGTGGAAATATTTTGCCTGTTTTGAGGAAAATCAAAATTCTAGTTGCTATACCTGACTGAGTAAAACAAAGGAAAATTCATTGGGAATTTCTCGTTATTAGTGAACTTAAGTTTCCTCTAATAGTAGGCTATAATTTCTTAAGTTGCTTGGAAATTTCTCTTGATACCCGTCAAAACCAAATCAGTTTAGGCTCTAATAGTCCACCTAAAGAAAATTATAGTGCATTTTTTGCCGAAAATACTGGTAATGCTTGTACAGGAAATGTATATGTAGCTAAACAGATAACCATTTCACCAAACTCTTTTAGAATAATCAAAGTGAAACCGCAATCTAATAACCAAAATCCTGTAGCTCATGGGGATTGTCTGGTGTTCACGCCTTCACCAGCGTGGTCAATCTGTGTTTCAGGGTCAATCAGTGAAGTGTCTCATTCCTCATTTCCCTTAGTATTTTTTAACCACACGCAATATCAAGTAACCTTGTTAAGAGGTATATTTATGAAACATTTTGAGCTTGTCCCAGAAGACTTACCCTCAAGCTCTGGGTTAATTGCAGCCTGTACTGAAAAAGAATTTTCCCAAAGCAATAGAAATCAGGTAGATTTAAAAACTGAATGGCTTAATGATGCATTTTTAAAACATATCAAAACTGGAGAATTAGCGGATGAGAATATTGAGAAATATAAAACGTTTATTTGTAAATATAAAGATTTATTCGCTCCCACTGCTTACGATGTTGGTGGTAATAACTTAGATGGGTTTGTCGTTCCAATTGATGAAACAATTCCAATTAAAAGCAAAACACAATTCCCATTACCATTTTTAATGAAGGAAGTAATAATGAAGTATGTTAGGGAAATTTTTCGAGCTAAGATTATTGAAGTGGGTTGATCACCATTCAACTCATCTCTTTTTGTCATTGGCAAACCTAATAAAGATAGCAAAATCCTACCAAAACATCTTTGGAACGACGAAAACAGTAGGTTCTTAATTGATCTTAGAGAAGTCAATAAAGGTATCAAAGATAACCAATAGGAAATTTACAGAATTGAAGAAGTTATAACTGATGTGGCAGGGAAAAACAATTTTCGACATTAGAGATCAAACACTCCTTTAATGCATGCAATTTATCCGAAGAAAGTCACCAATTAGTTTTTTTTTCAATGTTAAAGATATGTCATACCGATTTTTGGAAGCGCCAATGGGAGCTAAAAGCAGTCCTAGGCAATTTTTAGATTTCTTAGAAATAGTTTTTCGGAACGTCCTTAGTAAAACAAATGACGAAATAAATTTCTCTGATTTTCTGAGTTGGTACGTAGATGACCTAACAATACATACAAAAAGCGAAAATTTTAAAAATCATTTGAGACATTTAGGATACGTGAATTCAACCTTAAACTCAATTTATCAAAATGCTGTTTTTCGCAAATTCAGTCAATCTGATAGGATTCAAAGTCTCACCCGAAGGGATTTCTCCTCAGGAATCAAAGGTTGAAGCGGTTAGGGCGAAGACACCGCCTAAGGACGTTTCAGACGTTCGTAGTTTCCTAGGAATGACTTCGTTTTTACAAAGTTTTAAACTTAATTACGCAGAAATTTCATATCCTTTAGTTCGCCTCGCAAAAATGTCCCACCGAAATGGAGGCTTTTGAAAAAAAAAATCCGAACATACAAATCCAAACACAATTCTACTCCGTTTTCCATCGAAATCAGAAGATTTTCATTTGTTCACAGATGCTAGCATGAAAGCAATTAACGCTCTACTTTGTGTAAAATGAAAAACCACAGATCATTTTCAAACAGTTGCAAACTATTCTAAAATTCTCAGTGGACCTGCATCTAGATATGACAATCATAATAGAGAATTACTCGCACTTTACTCCGTGATTAAACATTTTCAAAAAACCTTTCTATAGTCCGCTCATACACATTGCCATACAAATTGCAGGGCTCTATCTTATTTAAAGAGAGCTAAAGACGTAAATAGCAAGCTATACCGTATTGCAGTTTTAATAGACAGTGAGTAATTTACCTTTCATCACATTCCTGGAGTTAAAAATCCCAGCGACTATTTGAGCCACCCTAGTTATGAATTTGTTGAAAAATACAGAAAAGTAAATCTTGATTAATTGGAACAAGAATTTGAATGCCTTCAAGGGGAATATGTTGATTTTATTGGACTAGGTGAAAAGAAACTCAGACAGGCTCAAAAGCACGATAAAGAAATAAAAGCAGCGTATAAATTTTTGGAAATTATACCCGGAAAACGATTTGATATCGGGAAATGGAGTCTCAGGACTCGGGCCCAAATTATGTAATCTGTACTAGTCGGTCAACCATAAGGGGTAGGCCTATCGTGACTATTAGTCACGAGCAAGTCATAACAAGTGGTTATGTAATCCAGAAGGAAGCCACTGAGTCCCCTCTAAGGGATGCAAAAAGGGTTGCATCCATAGGAATGCGGAAAAGGGTGGCATTCCAGCGAGCAAAGGTGGCACATGCACGTGCTCACAGGGAAATCATGTACACGAATCTGGAATAGAGTCTCCCAGGCTAAAACTTGAGGCAAATGAAGCAAACATATTACCAAAGTGGCTACTAAAATATTAACTGGTAATTCATAATGGGCTAGTTTATGCAGTTGATAGTATTGGAGATAAGAGACGTGTAAATAGGTATAAAATTTTGGTACCAAAAGAACTTATCTCCACAACCATTGCCTTGATGCATATCAAATTATTGTTAGGTGCCCATCAAGGGTATCTAAAAACGCTAGAGCAAGTACGCGAATTTGCTATTTTTTAAAACTTGCCAGTACGTGTACAAAATTATGTCAAAAATTGTGATTCATTTCTTAATCAAAATATAACGGGTCCCATACTGAACCCATGTTTGGTTGAAAATATTCCTCCGTCGCACATATTTCATTCATTTTCTATAGATAGTGCAGGGCCCATGCCATAGGAATGTGCAAATGGAGATTTGCATATCCTAATAACTGTATAGCATTTTGGCAAATATGTAATAGTAGTCCCCGTCCCAAACATTAATGCTCATGCAATTCGTAACTTCATTGTAAAGGAAATAATTTCAAAATATGGAATCTATGATTTCATTTTACGCGTTAATCATATATCTTATAGATCAAAAGTCCTAAATTCTATGGCAGAAAATCTTGAAATTGAAATTAGACACAGTTCAACGAGACTTCCTAAGTCGAATAGCTTAGTTCAAAACAAGGTTAAAGCAGTTAAATCTATTTTGAAAACATTCAGAAAATCTAACAAACTTAATTTTGATTTTGAATCATTAGACTTGAAAAAAATTCACAGCTTTCTCGAGAGAGAGAGAGATGTATTCTGAGAAAGACATAAATAGCCTAAAATCTATTTTGAGCAAAACGAAATTACACTGAAAAATTGAATCAGCACAGTCTATGAGTATCGGGATCATGACCGGCGGTACATTTATTTTTCTAATCCTTATCAGAATTTCCATGGTGATTCACCTCAAATTAAGGAAATTATGGATCGATTATAGAGAAATGAAAAAGAGCGGTTTAAGAATAGTCGAACAAGGAGACAGTGAATAATAACAAAAAGTAGCTTAGGCAAAGAATCAAAAAACAGGTATGAAAAAAGAAATAAAAATCTTTTTTTAAAATAAAAATAGGGGGGGGGGAATGTAAAGATTGTCGCTAGGCTTACGCAAGTTAGGCATCAGTGTATTTCACGTATTTAGTGTTTTCTTACTTCAAGGGTATATTTTTGGTATTTAGTTCATGTTCCACTTCAAAGGTATATTTTGGTGTGTGCTGTTTTAGTACTTGTTTCTGCCTTCTTTTCTATTAAAGGTAGTGGATCACCATGACCAAAACCGACCAGCCAATGAGAGGTTACTTTTGGGGTCATGGAACCAGAATTCTATGCTTGGGCCTTGGAAGATAAGAAGGGGAGAAAGACAACTTGTGAACAGTTCAGCTTTGAGAACCAACAGTTACAAGTAGTTAGAGAAACACTGCTGGGTGAGTTCGAGCAAGCTCCACCTTTCTATAATATACGGTGAGCTGGGAGAGCTTAACCATAACCTCCACATCAACTGCCGTCGGAAAGTTCCAGTAACCTCCACTAGCCAACTATAGACGGCAAGCTTGGAGAGTGCAGCAGCCACCTCCAAATCAACTGTGCCAGCCGGTGCAAGTTGACTATATCTCGGAGTCTCTATGGCTTCAAGAAGACTGTTCACGAGTGTACCCTAGTATTGTCTTTTGTTTATTTGTTTGTTAAAGTGGTTCTAGCAACATCTTGAGTAGACACAAACTCTGCCTACCACGCTACTCAAGGTCTTGTCCTCGTGGAGGCTTGATCACCCCTCACTCGGGACCAATAAGACGGTATTTCCCTAGAGAAATATACCATACTTCAAACTAGCA
This sequence comes from Artemia sinica, assembly GCA_027921565.1. Taxonomy (NCBI): domain Eukaryota; kingdom Metazoa; phylum Arthropoda; class Branchiopoda; order Anostraca; family Artemiidae; genus Artemia; species Artemia sinica. Next base: position 37,650,054 of record CM051276.1, read on the forward strand.
CCTTGAACTCGCAAAACCTCTAAAAGTTCACTTATTTTGCTCACACTTTCCTCTAGGATGCTTAAATCATCAGCATAATCTAAGTCTAGGAGACTTTTCCTCCCCATTTGATTCCGTGGTCTCGCATTACCTTTTCTCTGCTCCTTAATATAAAGTCCATCAAAATAATCCATATAAAGCAGGATAAAACACAACCCTGCATAACCCCTGATTTAATACAAAACCAGCTGCTAACCTCATTTACCACCTTAACCACAGCAGTGTTATTCTCGTACATAGCACTAATCACTTTAATGTATTTGTCTGGTATGGCATACAAAGATTAAACCTTTGCTAACACTTACTCATAATCTATAAAACTAGGGACCGAAGGTGTTTGACAACTCAGGCACTTCTCAATTATTAACCTAAGAATGCAAATTTAGTCGACGCATCCTCAACATTTTCTAAAACCGCACTGTTCTTCTCTTAAAACTTTGTCTACGGCATCTCTCAGTCTAAAAAGTATCATATTACTAAGTAATTTGCTACCTACAGAGATCAGACTAATGCCTCAATAATTACCAAACTCATTTTTATCACCTTTCTCAAAAATCATATTCATAATCTTCAGTAGCTTATTTCTAACCTCAGAGCCACCATATTTAAGAAACTCATTTACTGCCTTATCAGCACCTGGAGCCTTATTATTTTTTAGTCTTTTTAGTACTGTCATTAATTCTTCCTCGCAAAACAAATCTTCCTTCACATCCAAGATATCAAATCACAAACTTTTTCATTTTCTTCTATATCTTTTCCTTCAACTCTATCTCGGTTAGCAAATTCTCAAAATGTTCGTCCCATCTCTCTTTAATTCTTTCCTCATGGCTAATTGTGGCCCCATTCCTATCTTTAACCGGGCCAAGTCAGGACTGACTACTCCCTCTCAATTTAGTGACATGCCAGTACAATATTTTACTATTATGCCGTCAAGCTGCATCTTCTAGATCCTCGGCAATTTTATCCATGGCCTCCACTTCAAACCTCCTTAGTTTATATATCAATGCTTTCTCCACTTTCTTTACATTCCTTTTGTTTTCATATGATCTTTCACTCATATAATTTTTGTACAAGTCCTTTCTCTTTTCTATTAAACATAAAGCTTTTTCACTAATATCCTTAGCTGCAGTCCTAGCTTTCTTCCCTATGATACCTTCAGCAACTTCACAAATTATTTTTCTAAAATAATTCCAACCTTCTTCCACATTATCAAATTTTAAACTCTCAAGTTTAGTATTCAGCTGTTCCTGGAAAGTTTCTCTCAACTTCTTATCCTGAAGTCTACCAACATCAAAACTTCCCGGGAGGTATTTAACCTTCTGAAATTTGAGCTTTAGGTTAACCCTTGACACTACCAGTTGGTGATTTTGACTTTTGATATCAATAAGAGAAGTCCTATATACCCTGGTATCCTGTATTAATCCTGCCAGTCTTTGGTTTACTATAACATAATCAATAAGGTTTTCTGTCTTACCAACAAGTGAATACCACGTGATTGTAAGGTCACCACGCCGGGAGAGGTCACTAAGAAGCTGAGAAAAAGTAAAATATGCACATGAAAGAATGTACAGTGCCTCAAGACCAAGTAATGGGATAACTAATGAACGATTAGTTTCCTGAATGAGGTTTCTGGCTTTATTGTAAACCTTAGAAAGGGGTTTTAACAGTGGAGGAAACGTTGACATCCACATTATTGGACAGTAAGAAACGTAAGATTGGATCAAGCAGTGAAAAAGGATTTTCAAAATTGATCCAGGAAAAGTATGTTTAAGTTTCCTTAAAATACCGAGACTCTTGCATATCTTCATTTTAACAAAACCAATGTAACGTTTGAAAGATAGGTTTTCATCAACAAGAATGCCCAAAAATGAACCTATCAGTCTTTCGATCTATAAATTATCCCATTAGGCTTGTGAATTTCTGATAAGTGGGGATAAACCTGAGAAACACGCGAAAAAAAAACTGGACTTAGAAAAATTTAGTTTAAGATAATTAGCATCAAGCCACAAAATTACCCTCTCAAACAAATTTTTGAAATTTAATCGAAGCTCTGATTCGCAGTTTCCCGAAGTGCCAAGTCTGCTGTCATCTGCAAAACAAATAAGCCAATCAGAAGAAGGCGATCTGTAGTTGCCACTATGGGCAGGGGAAGGCTTAGGATGACAAAGTCTACAGCAATTAATAAGTTTCTTTTTTTACTACATAATAAAGATCATTTATATAAATAAAAAATACCAAAGGCCCTAGAACTGCAAAGGCCCAAAATTAATTAAGTAGATAAAGTGGACTCCAAAAAAAAAAAAAGTATAAAAACATAGGTAAAAACAACTTCGACGAAGCCAAAGAATTTTTAACAATTTTTTTAAGCGAGCCAAATGAGTGGCACCCTCGAGCTGATTCAGGCAACTTATTCCAAACAATATGACACGGCATTAGAGGATTAAAATCTGACCTTATGCAAGGAGTAAATGGAACTTAAACATGATTTGTCATATTGCGAAGATAATAGTTATTTTGATCAGAGATAAAATATAGCGGAACACTTAGGGACCAGGTTAGGTCACCATGAAGCTGAGAAAAAGTTAAACATGCACAGGAAGATCATGTAATGGGGTAAATAATGAACGATTAGTTTCCTGAATGAGGTTTCTAGCTTTATTGTAAACCTTAGAAAGTGGTTTTAACAGTGAAGGAAAGCTTGACATCCACACTATTGGAAAGTAAGAAACGTAAGATTGGATCAAGCAGTGAAAAAGGATTTTCAAATTTTATCCAGGAAAAGTATGTCCAAGTTTCCTTAAAATACCGAGACTCCTGCATATCTTCATTTTAATAAAATCAATATGACATTTGAAAGATGGGTTTTCATCAACAAGAATGCCCAAAAAACGAGCATGTCGATCTTTAGATCTATTAACTATCCCACTTGGCTGGTGAATTTCTGATAACTGGGGATAAACCTAAGAAACACGCAAAAAAATAAAAAAACTGGACTTAGAATAATTTAGGGTAAGATAATTAGCATCAAGCCACAAAATTACCCTCTCAAACAAATTTTCCAAATTTAATGGAAGCTCTGATTCACAGTTTCCGAAGTGCCAAGTGGGCTGTCATCAGCAAAACAAACAAGGACATCAGAAGGCGAACTATAGTTGCCACTATGGGCAAGTGAAGGATTAGGATGACAAAGTCTACAGCAATTAATAAGTTTTTGCTTTTTTACAACATAATAAAGATCATTTACAGAAATCAAAAATAGCACGGGCCCTAAAACTGATCCCTTGGGGACGCCAAAATTAACTTGTGAGGGTGACCAGAAAAGCGGATCAACAGAAATTAACCTATCCTTCAAATATGACTGATACCAAGAAAAATATTTCCCCTTATGCCAAAATGAGACTTCTGCGATAGAAGAATTTCATGGGCTAAGGAATCAAAAGCCTTACGAATATCCAGGAACATTGCAGCCGGAATCAAACCCGAATCTAACGCTGAATGAATAAAATTTAAAAGGGTCATACAGGCATGTTCAGTGGAGTGCTTCATTCAGATACCCAATTGAAAATCATTAATTTTCTTTTTAGATTTTAGGAAAGTAAGGAGACGAGAAAGCATAGCCTTTTCAAAAATTTTAGTAAATACTGATAAAATTGAAATTGGTCGATAATATGCCGGATCATTACTTGGTCCACCCTTATACTAAACAGTAATCCAAGCACGCTTGAGAGCATCCAGAAAAATCCACATTCAAATGAAAGATTAACAAGTTTTGTTAGAGGCAAAACTATTGAAGGAAGAATAGGTTTAACTACCTTAGTAGGGATAGAATCTGGTCCAGATGAGGACGAGTTTTTCAAGCCATTAACGATTTTAGTAGTTTTTACTTACTGTTACTGGCTCTAGAAACATGGACTTAACACAAGACGGCCCCAGGTAGGATCTAAAGTCCAGCTTAGGCCGAGAAAAAGTAACTGCAGAAGCCATATTCTTACCAATATTAGCAAAGAATGAAGTGAATCTCTCTTGGACATTAAGCTGACCCTCCACAGCCTTATCCCGAATAACGAGACTCATAGGAAATGAGCTAGATTGAGAACCGGGTTAAAATACAGAATTTATTCCCTTCCAAGTTTTACGAATATCATTGCCACAAGCAGCAAAATTATTCCGATAATAAAAAGATTTGGCTTTCCTACACAAAGAATTATATATATTCCGGTAGATCTTGAATTGACAAAGACGAATAGCACTTGCTGAATGTGTAGCGTATTTATAAGCTCTCCAAAGATTATTTTTCCTTCTCCAGCTTTTAAGTAGTCCGGATGTCATCCATGGGTTTAGAGGAATAATCCTTTTATCGTATGATTAGAATGTGGTACTTTACAAATGATAAGAATAGCCTCTTTTATGGTTCCATAAAAGGACTCAAATAAACAAGAAAAATCCCTATCATTACCAAACAAGCTCCTCGAATTTTTAGCTAATTTAGACCAAAGAAGAGATAACTCTGTCTCGCCAAGCCTAATAGAATAGGAATCAAACACCTGAGTCCAGTTACTCTTCCCCTGTTTAAAGCTGAACCGAGAATATATTCGAAAATGATCGGAGATATCACTAACAGAAATTGAGTTTTCCTTCAAACTAAGCTTAGAGAAGATATTGTCAATCAAAGAAGCTGTAACATTAGTTACTCGTGTGGGGATGGATGAATATGGTAGAGCTCCTGCGGCAAACATGGATGAAAAAAAATAAACTGAAGCCAAAGAGTTTGAATCCATCAAATATATATTAAAGTCACCCATTATGATTAACTGACACGGATGTTTCAGTAGTTTGTAGAGTATTTCCTCAAGATTCTGAAGAAACAACGGAACTGCACCACTAGGAGAACGATAAATATTGCCTATGATTAGATCAATACCATTAGATCTAATTTCTATAAATTGTGATTCGAAAATACCTTAATAAAACCCTTGATAAGTCATCTTGCAGCGGCTTATATGTACATTTTGTAACCATGGATATCCAATAGAATTTCATTGCCAGAATTCAAAAACGTCTCAAATAAACCAACAACATCAGGTTGTCCATCCGAAACAATTTTTCTTGAATTATCTATTTGTAGCGATAAAAAATTTGGACTGAGACAATTGCGGTAATGAAGATTGCCCGCGTCAAATGTAATACTATGCTTTAAGGCTGTGACCTTATACCTTATAAGTTCTCCGATAGCGCCACTTAGAGCGCTACGGGCTGTGCCATATGTAATATTATGTTTAAAGCGGTGTACCGATCGCGCCAGTTCTTCCGGGGTGATTTTTCTTAGGCTACTTAATAGGCTAGGCAAGCTATAAAAATAATGAGAAAATTAAGTTTATGATCGCGCCACAGCAATGGGGAGTAGAATAAATTTATAACAGCGCCACCCTCAATCATTGAGAGAAAATAAAATATGTAATTATATATTACATTACGAAAATAAAATAGTAATTATATGGAGTAGAATAAATTATAACGCGCCACCCTCAATCATTGAGAGAAAATAAAATATGTAATTATATAAATGTAACCTCCTTTCCTTGGGTTATCTCGAAATCAATTACCTGTTATATTATGTAGAAATCAGATCCCTTGGAGCGCTACCTTGGAGGCATGCGAACTAATTATCTGTCGTGCGACTAGATACAGATATATAAAATATAATGAACACAAGTAGAAAGGCAATAGTTTTATTCTGACTTACATATTAGGTGTACAGCAGTGGTGCACTTCAACTGGCAACATGGTGACTGAGATAACAATAATGACTGAATTGCAATGTCTTAATGCCGAAATAATTCTGATCTTAATAATCCTCTACGAATGCCTGAATCTGATTTTCGAATCCACCAAAAAAGCACTTTTACAACACTATAAAACATAGTTTTTGTCTTGCGCTCTAAGAGCTGACTCACAATTGGCCCAAGTCCTGTGGAGGGGGCCGCTATTTTGTTATTATGTTCGCAAACTTACATCATTATGCGGGCTCCTTGTCCAATAATTTATTTTAAAATTTCTGATGATTCCAATGTTCACACACTCTTATAACTTAGACTTCCTGCGAAACATTGTATCTAGCATCTTTTTTATTGCCAACTATCTTAGCGAAATTCAAAACTGAATAGTGTCGTTCTTTGGCTGAGGCTAAAAGGCAATTTCTCTTTTTGCTGATTAAGAACTTTTCTTTTTTGAAACTAGATTTAACTTAATTAGTGGAAGTCGGAATTATCTTTAGAAGGAAAAAGATTTTATTTTTTTGTATTTTAAATATATCACATTTTAGTCACGGTACATATTGACGAGGAAAGACCCTGAATGTTAAGCTAAAGTGCAGTCAGAGAATAATTTCCTTAGGTAACCTTCTTTTCCCCAAAATCCGAAACATGTTTACTATTACAAATATGGTTTATATTAATTGGATTTTGATTAGCCGGACCCAAAGAATTATTTACGATACCAATTACATCAAAAGGATTATTTTCGAGCTCACAAAGACGCCTCTCACGGTTTAAAATATTGACAAAAGCAGGTTTTACCTGGAGTCCATTTGAGTCACCAGATGAACAAAAAAGAAATCTTTACCTAAATATATTGCAAAAGAAAAACCCGTCAAAGGATTACAAACACATTAATAACTAATTGCACAGCAGGTATTATTGGAATGAACCTTGAGCACGGAAAGAAATAAAATAAAATAAATAAATAAAGTAAAACAATGAAACAAAATAAAAAAGAAATGTGAAAGAAAAAAAAATTTAAAACTAATGATCTGAGGAAGGCATTTACAAACCAAGAAAAATATTAACAAGTCACATAATAATACATTCATGCAAATAATTTATTTTACGTACAAGATTTTCACCCGGAACTTTGGCTAGAACTTGCCTATGATCGATCCGAATACTTCTTGGGCCAAAGGTACTAAGAGCGACGTTTAACAGATCGCGACGCTTTTTAGTAAAGTTTTTAGACACACATACAACCGACTTAGCTAACTTACTTTTAGCTGCAAATACTTTTCGAGCAACATCCAAGTTTGAAAATTTTACCAGGACGGGGGCAATTTTCACATTCTCAGTTTGTGTAGCAGGCATTCGGAATTGATTAGCCTTTAAAAGGTCCATTTTCTTAGATCTTGCAAGCCCATTATTTATGTTATCACTTTATTAAGATTATCCATCAATTCCACATTGGGGTTTGGTTTCACACCGTAGAAAATTTGGGTATCAAATAAGGTATCCTGCTCAAGTTTGTCAACCCTGTCTTCTATTTTTGAAATTTTGTTTTAAGCATGTTCACAGCATTATAAAGTCTTTGAAGGGTTTCTTCAATTTTTAAAATTTAGCATTATATTCAAGGGGAATAGAATTATAAACTTCGTTCACAATATCTTCACGGAAGCTCGGCGATCTTTCATTGTGTCTGATACGACACGAGAAATGTCATACATTAGGTTGAACTTAGTATTCATTAGTTCGTCTTGAGTTTCATTTATTATTTCCTTTAAAGTTGATGCTGCTGCAGAAGTCGACGTTGACGGCACTAGGCTGGATTTTGATTTAGTTTTAGTGGGTAGTAATAAGCAGGTTTTACTCACAGTCTTGAAAATATCAGGGAATAAGCGCTGGGCTTCAAAAGCCTTATTTACATCTTTATCTGTCCTCGTACAAGCTTCATTAAAGTGGTTATTCAAGTTGCGGATATATGCTTCAGATATATTATGCTCAGAGTGGGTGCCGTAGCAAAAGACTAAATGTTTAGCTTGATTTTTCTGGTATTTGGTGGTTTTGATAACTTCTGATGGCCATAAAGGGTATCCCTGAAATGAAGCTAGGACAAGCTCGAACGGTTTGTGTTTTGCCATTTTACGACCTACAGTCATGAGAGGGAGGACACTTCAGGTAACAAACTTCAACAACAAAATGTTACAATTTGCTACCCCAAAGTACTGACTTTTGTAATATGTGCTTGGTTTTTCAGGCAAGTTCAACAAATTTCAGCAAGGACTATATCCGATTCAATTGAAAACTTTTTTAGCTCTTCACTCTTTGAACTCTGACAGTGAACTTAGAAAAATATAAGTTCTAATTTATGACTTAGTGACCCCTTTCCAGTTTTCCACAAACCTTTTTTCTATATGATTTGATTGGAATAAAAAAAATCCCATTCTTCATAATAATGAATGGTAAGTAAATAACGATTCTTGTCAATAACAAAAGTATAAGAGCCAACCTATTGATAACATTCAATCAAAGAATCAGCTTTTTATGGTGACTCTAAATATGTATTTTTTTGTTAGTAATTACTGCAGTTATTAGTGCACAAGAAAGTTGGTATAATTATAAAAGACACAAGGAAAATAACTTAATAAGGGGTAATTTCAGTAAATATATACCGTCAACTTTTGCTTGCATTGCAAAAGTACCCATGAGCTTATATACGAAGCCACTATACTCAGTAATGTTTTCCATGAACGGAATGCTGAGAATTTCTGTATTTTCCCCATGAATGGATACATTTCTTATGTTTTATTATCATTTATTTTTTTTGTATTTATATAGTTGTCACTTTGAAAAAGATTAAATTTTTTGCAGCTGTGAAGTGTAAAAGTGTCTAATCTATTGGTTTTTGGTATTCAAAATTAAATTAAAAGCTTTGAATTATAAATTTTTATTTGATGTCCATAATGTTAATTTTAATGTTTTACTTTGAACAAACTACTTTTATTATGCGTTATTTTTTATAAACACTGAGTCTAAAGGCATTAAATAATTTGGTGTTTGATAACCAAGTTCAAAACTGTCGGTATTGTTAAAGAACATCCACCCAACGCTTTGGCATTGCTGGGAGTTTATATCTTAGTTTTTGTAAGCAGGCTATTGTTGTATTTATTTTTTGTAATTACTTAATTTTTTGATTTTTGTACACTTTTACTTTAATTGACATAATTTTTTCATTTCCCATTAAACGGAATATGAGGAGTTTTTACGTATATGAGGAGGCTGCCCCTCCTAAACACCTCGCTCTTCACGCTACAGTTTTTCTGTACTTAAAAAAAAGTCACTTATCATCATAGGCAGCGCGATCGCGCTGCCTAAGTAAAGAACGATGTGGGTACAATATATTATTATTTTTCCTCCATACCCGGGCACTTTGTATCGAAGGGGTTGTCGTTGAAACTTCGAAAAGGGCTCATTCGATTGGAAATAGGAGTGGCTAGTGCCCTTTTCAATAATCAAAAGTGATTTGAGGGCAACATGCCCCCCCCAAGCGTATCATTCCCCCAAAACACATCCAATCAAAATTTTGAGATAGGCATTTTGTTCAGCGTTGTTTATTTCAAGATAGAAAATATGTTTTTATGGAAGACATTCCCCCACAACCCTCGGGGCAAGGGTTTTAAGTTATGCCCCGGAACATATAAGGTTTCAGTAGAAGGATCTGTCATAGAAACTTCAAAAAAGGCTCATTTGACTGAAAATTCAAAGTGCTAGTGTCCTTTTTAATAGTCCAAAGTGATTGGAGGGTAACTATCCCCCCCCCCCACCACGCCCATCATTTACCCAAACACGTCCAATCAAAATTTTGAGATAGCCATTTTGTTCAGCGTAGTTGATTTCCAGATAGAAAATATGTTTTTGAGGAGGAAACTCCCCCATAACCCTCGGGGCAAGGGTTTGAAATTATGCCCTGGGGGCATATAAGGTTTTATAGAAGGCGTTGTTATAGAAACTTCAAAAAAGGCTCATTCGACTGAAAATTCAAAGGGCTAGTGCCCTTTTTAATAGTCGAAAGTGATTGGAGGGTAACTAGCCCCCCCCCCACCACGCCCATTATTTACCCAAACACGTCAAATCAAAATTTTGAGATAGCCATTTTGTTCAGCGTAGTTGATTTCCAGATAGAAAATATGTTTTTTAGGAGGAAACTCCCCCATAAACCCTCGGGGCAAGGGTTTGAAGTTATGCCCTGGGGGCATATAAGGTTTTATAGAAGGCGTTGTTATAGAAACTTCAAAAAAGGCTCGTTCGATTGAAAATTCAAAGGGTTAGTGCCCTTTTTAATAGTCTAAAGTGACTGGAGGGTAACTAGCCCCCCCCCCCCGCACGCCCATCATTCCCCCAAATATATCCAATCAAAATTTTGAGATAGCCATTTTGTTCAGCGTAGTTGATTTCCAGATAGAAAATATGTTTTTGAGAAGGACACTCCCCCACAACCCTCGGTACAAGGGTTTTAAGTTATGCCCTGGGGGCCTATAAGAACGATGTTGGCACAATGTATCATTTATTAGTTTTTTCCTTTAGAGCAGGGCACTTCGTATCAAAGAAGTTGTCGTAGAAACTTCGAAAAGGGATCATTCAATCGGAAATTGGAGTGGCTTGTGCCCTTTTTAATAGTCAAAAATGATTGGAAGGCAACTAACACCCCTTCCACGCCCACCATTTCCCAAAACATATACAATCAAAATTTTGAGATAGGCGTTCGGTGTAGTTTAATTTCCAGATAGAAATTATGTTTTTGAGGAGGACACTCCCCCACAGCCTTCAGGACAAAGGTTGTAAGTTATGCCCTGGGGGCATATAAGGTTTTTATATAAGGCGTTGTCGTAGAAACTTCAAAAAGGCTCATTTGATTGGAAATTTAAAGGGCTAGTGCCTTTTTTAATATTCAAAAGTAATTGGAGGGCAACTAGCCCCCCCAAACCCACCATTCCTCCAAACACATCCAATCGAAATTTTGAGATAGCCATTCTGTTCAGATAGAAATTATTTATTTGAGGAGGACGCTGCCCCAGAGCCTTCAGGGCAAGGGTTGTAAGCTATGCCCTGGGGGCATTTAAGGTTTTTATAGAAGGCGTTGTCGTAGAAACTTCAAAAAGTCTCATTCGATAGGAAATTCAAAGGGCTAGTGCCCTTTTTAGTAGTTGAAAGTGATTGGAGGGCAACTAACCCCTCTCTCACGCCCACCTTTTCCCTAAAACACATCCAATCAAAATTTTATGATATTCATTTTGTTCCACGCAGTTAAAGTTCAGGAAATTATACCTTTGAGCAGGACAATCCCCCCAAAGTCTTCAGGGGAAGGGTTATAAGTTATGCCCTGGGGGTATATAAGTTTTTATTGAAATCTTGGTCGTAGAAACTTGAAAAAGGGCTCATTCGATTGGAAATTGGAGTGGCTAGTGCCGCTTTCAATAATCAAAAGTGATTTGAGGGCAACTAGCCCCCCCGTCCCAAGCGCATCATTCCCCCAAAACACATCCAATCAAAATTTTGAGATAGGCATTTTGTTCAGCGTTGTTTATTTCAAGATAGAAAATATGTTTTTAAGGAAGACATTCCCCCACAACCCTCGGGGCAAGGGTTATATGTTATGCCCTTGGGGCATATAAGGTTTCAGTAGAAGGATTTGTCGTAGAAACTTCAAAAAAGGCTCATTTGACTTAAAATTCAAAGGGCTAGTGTCCTTTTTAATAGTCGAAAGTGATTGGAGGGTAACTAGCCCCCCCCCCCCACCACGCCCATCATTTACCCAAACACGTCCAATCAAAACTTTGAGATAGCCATTTTGTTCAGCGTAGTTGATTTCCAGATAGAAAATATGTTTTTGAGGAAGAAACTCCCCCATAAACCTCGGGGCAAAGGTTGTAAGTTATGCCCTGGGGGCATATAAGGTTTTTATATAAGGCGTTGTCGTAGAAACTTCAAAAAAGGCTCATTCGATTGGAAATTTAAGGTGCTAGTGCCCTTTTTAATATTCAAAAGTAATTGGAGGGCAACTAGCCCCCCCAAACGCACCATTCTTCCAAACACATCCAATCAAAATTTTGAGATAGCCATTTTGTCCAGATAGAAATTATTTATTTGAGGAGGACACTGCCCCAGAGCCTTCAGGGCAAGGTTTGTAAGTTATGCCCTGGGGGCATTTAAGGTTTTTATAGAAGGCGTTGTCGTAGAAACTTCAAAAAGTCTCATTCGATTGGAAATTCAAAGGGCTAGTGCCCTTTTTAGTAGTCGAAAGTGATTGGAGGGCAACTAACCCCTCTCTTACGCCCACCTTTTCCCTAAAACACATCCAATCAAAATTTTAAGATAGTCATTTTGTTCCACGCAGTTAAAGTTCAGGAAATTATACCTTTGAGCAGGACACTCCCCCCAAAGTCTTCAGGGGAAGGGTTATAAGTTATGCCCTGGGGGTATATAAGTTTTTATTGAAATCTTGGTCGTAGAAGCTTGAAAAAGGGCTCATTCGATTTGAAATTCAAATATCTAGTGCCCTTTTAATAGTCGACAGTGATTTGAGGGCAACTAGCCCTCCTCTCTTGCCCATCTATTCACCAAACATATCCAATTAAAATTTTTAGTTAAAAATTTTGTTCAGTGTTGTGGATTTCCAGATAGAAATTATGTTTTTCAGGAGGAAACTCCCCCACAGCCCTCAGGGCAAGGGTTGTAAGTTATTCCCTGGGGGCATATAAGGTTTTTATAGAACGTGTCGTCGTAGAAACTTTAAAAAGGGCTGTTTCTATTGGAAATTGAAATGGTTAGTGCCCTTTTTAATAGTCGAAAGTGATTAGAAGGCAACTAACACCCCTTTCACGCCCACCATTTCCCCAAACATATTCAATCAAAATTTTTAAATTGCCTTTTTGTTCCACGCAGTTTAAAGTTCAGGAAATTATACCTATGAGCAGGACATCCACCCCACAGTCTTCAGGGCAAGGGTTATAAGTTATGCCCTGGGGGTATATAAGTTTTTATTGAAATCTTGGTCGTAGAAGCTTGAAAAAGGGCTCATTCGATTTGAAATTCAAAGGGCTAGTGCCCTTTTTAATTGTCGAAAGTGATTTGACGGCAACAAACCCCCCTCTCACGCCCAACTTTTCCCCAAACACATCGAATCAAAATTTTTAGATAGCCATTTTAATCAGCTTAGTTGAACGTTTTGGAAATTAGGTCTTTACGGATGACAACCCACCCCCCCCCCACACAAACCTCAGGGCAAGGGTTGCAAGTTATGCCCTGGGAGCATGTAATGTTTTGTAGAAAGCAATGTTGTAAAAATATCAAAAAGGCCTCATTCAATTTAAAATTGAAAGGGCTAGTGCCTCTTTAATAGTCGAAATTGATTGAAGGGCAACTAACCCCCCTCTCACGCCCACAATTTCCCCAAACATATCCAATCAGAATTTGAGATATCCATTTTGTTCAACGTAGAAAAAAGTTCTGGAAGTTAGGTCTTTTAGGATGATAGCCCCGTCAGAGCCCTCAGTACAAGGGTTTTAAGTTATACCCTTTGGGCATATAAGGTTTATATAGAAAGTTGTTTTAGAAATCTCAATAGGGGCTCATTTGATTGGAAATTGAAATTACCCTTTTTAATAGTCAAAAGTGAGTAGAGAGTAATTAACCCCCCTCTTACACCCACCATTTCCCAAAACACAGTCAATCAAAGTTTAGAGATAGCCATTTTGTTCAACGTAGTTGAAAGTTCTGGAAATTATGTATTTAAGGATGACAAACCCCCCAGAGTCCCCAGGGCAACGGTTGTAAGTTATGCCCTCGGGCATATAAGGTTTTAAGGATAGAGTTGTCGTAAAACTTCAAAAAAGCCTTATTCAATTGGAACTTGAGAGGGCTAGTGCTTTTTTAATAGTTGAAAGTGATTGAAGGGCAACTAGTCCCCCTCTCACGCCCACCATTCACCCAAACACACTCAATCAAAATTTTCTGATAGCCATTTGCTTCAACGTAATTGAAATTTCTGGAAATTGGGTCTTTGAGGATGACAACCCCTTCCTCCAGCCCTCAGGGCAAAGGTTTTAAGTTATCCCCTGGGGGTGTATTAGGTTTTTATTGGAAAAGTTGTCGTAGAAACTTCAAAAGGGCTCATTTGATTGAAAATTGAAAGGGCTAGTGCCTTTTTTAATAGTTGAAAATGATTGGCGAAATACTACCGCCCCTCTCAAGCCCACCATTGTCCCAGACACATCCAATCAAAATTTTTCGATAGCTATTTTGTTTAACGTAATTGAAAGTTTTGGGAATTAGGTCCTAGAGGATGACAACCGCCCTCACAGCCCTTAGGGTAAGGGTTTTAATTTATGCCCTGGGGGCATATAAGGTGTTTATAGGAAGTGTTGTCGTAGAAACTGAAAAAGGGCTCATTCGATTGAAAATCGAAAGTCCTAGTGCCCTTTTTAATACGCGAAAGTGATTGGAAGGCTTGACATTTTTATAGTAAAGATCGATGTGGGTATAATTTATTATTTTTTGGTTGTTGTTGTTGTTTAGACCAGGGCACTTTGTATCGAAGGAGTTGTCGTAGGAACTTCGAAAAGGGCTCATTCGATTGAAATAGAAAGGGTTGATGCCCTTTTTAATAGTCGAAAGTGATTGGAGGAAAACTAATCCTCCTCCCACGTCCACCCTGCCATTTGACTTTATGTTTAGAAACTAAATGTTGCCATAAGATTAAATCAAAATGCACTCTGTTAATGCTAATTCCAAATAAGGTATCTCAGCAGTATCCCAAAAACGACTGAGGATATTATGTTCAAACTGTCGGGACTGCTTCTGCTCTTAAAATTTAACCAGATCAAAATAGCGTAAGTCTATCCAAGCTATCAAAGAAAATAAACAGATTTTGTTGCAAATGGTATCAATTTTTCCATTTCAGGTCAACTAGAGGAGGTATAAAACTAATTTAAACACTACTATTTTAAAGGGTGTATGTTGTTAAAAATTGCTCAAAAATTTTCTCCAGCATACAAATAGCAGGCCAAACTATATATTCTTTAAAAAACGAAAAGATTTAATGTATTATTTTCTTTTTCTCTGAAAAGACTATGTCAATATAAAGCGAACAGAAATTAATTAAAAAAAACTTTTTCCACAAAATCAGTTTTTTAAAGAAAAGTAAAGAACTCCATTAAACAATAAATTAGCAAAAATAAAATCAAATAATCTACCAAGCGTTCAACTCCCACAAATCAGTATCGATAAATAAATGAAACCCAAAACGAACAGAAATTACAATTAATAACCGAGTCAAACTCAAAACGAGCTGAAATTAACAATAAGTTGGGCTCAAAACCCCTATGGCCAGAACATAATTTGCACTTTACTGAAAAAATTACAAATATTTTTACTTTTATAACTTTAATAAATTAAATAATATTAACATTTTGATTACTAAATATCAGTATATGCATATTAAACTGACAATGCACATTCATTTGTATTTTTTCAGTAAAGTGCAAATTATGTTCTGGCCTTGGGAAGGCACAGCGGTTTTGAGCCCAGCTTATGTTAATTTCTGCTCGTTTTGAGTTTCACTCGGTTATTTATTGTAATTTCTGTTCGTTTTTGGTTTCGTTTATTTATCGATGCTGATTTGTGGGAGTTTCACACTTGGTTGATTATTTTATTTTATTTTTGCACACTTTTTGTTTAATGGAGTTTTTTACTTTTCTTTGAAAAGCATATTCTGTGGAAAAAGTTTTTTTTAATTAATTCTAATAAACGACCTTGGTGTTTAAGGAATCGTTTTTAAAGAATTGGGTCAAAATTTAGACTTTAAGGTAAAAAGCGAGGTGTTGAGGAGGGAGCAAACCCCCTTATATACGTAATAATTTCTGTTCATCTTAAGTTTTAGTGTTGTTCCTTACTTTCAGTTGAAAAACTTGCTGTTGTTTTTTATTTAATTTCTGATCGTTCTATAAATAACGCCAGGATACCTGACTCCAGCTCACGGAAAAATTACCCTGGACATCTACCCTTAACATCTCCACGCGTAAAATTGAATTGGTAAGGAGAAAGCAAGACATATAAAGAAATTTTGTATAGGAATTCTGGCAAATTCACCAAGTGTAAAATTTCCCCTGAAAAGTTCACCCCCCGGGAACTTTCCTCTCCATCAAAAATTCTCCCCGTGCAAAATCCTCCCAGAATAAAATTCGCCGTCCCCTCCCCACTTGAAAAATGTATGCATACTTCCCAATAAAAAATACTATACGTAAACAATAGTAGAAAGGCCTCATGAGCTCCCACGAGAACCACGTGGTTTATGGTTTTCTCAGTGTGAATGAAAAAACAGGAATTTTCTCACTTGAAAAAACAGGAATTTTCTCACTTTGATGGATGTTTTCTTGGATGGTTATGTGTGTTGGTCAATTTATTTGATGTTTTTCATGGATGTCAACAGCAATTCATGTCTGTTTTATGGTTTTTGTCAGTGAGAATGAAAAAACAGGAACTTTCTCACTTTAATGGATGTCAACAGCAATTTATGTATGTTTTATGGTTTTTGTCAGTGAGAATGAAAAAACAGGAACTTTCTCACTTTAATGGATGTCAACAGCAATTTATGTTTGTTTTATGATTCATTGTCAGTGAGAATGAAAAAACAGGAATTTTCTCACTTAAAAAAACATGAATTTTCTCACTTTGATGGTTGTTTTCTTGGATGGTTATGGGTGTTGGTCAATTTATTTGATGTTTTTCATGGATGTCCACAGCAATTCATGTCTGTTTTATGGTTCGTTGTCAGTGAGAATGAAAAAACAGGAACTTTCTCACTTTGATGGATGTTTTATGGTTCGTTGTCAGTGAGAATGGAAAAACAGGAATTTTCTCACTTTGATGGATGTTTCAAGGTCGATTTATTTGCTGTTGTTTGTCCAGGTGTAATGACAATGGAGTGATTTACATAATCGGCGGGGGAATTATTGGTTCACGAAGGGGGAATTAAGAAACAAACATGGCTTCATTGTTGTTTGGCTAACCTAACCTGAGAAATTGATTTACATAATCGGTGGGGGAGAATGTATTGATTTACGAAGGGGGAATTAAGAAACAAACATGGCTTCTTTGATCTTTAGGCGAACCTAACCTGAGAAATTGATTTACATAATCGCTAGGGGAATGTATTGATTCACGAAAGGGGGAATTAAGAAACATTATGGTTTCTTTGATCTTTAGGCTAACCTAACCTGAGAAATTGATTTACATAATCTGCGGGGGGATTATTGGTTCACGAAAGGGGAATTAAGAAACAAACATTATGGCTTCTTTAATCTTAGGTCTGAGGGATAAACGTTCTTTAGGTCAGAGAGAAAAATTAATATTTTATTTTTAAATACGGCTTCACTGAGCTTTAAGTCGGAGAAATAAATTGATATTCTAACGACACCTTAATAGTGTAGCTAGGAACATTTATGAGATGAAGAGATTAACGTAGGAAAGGGTTTCCTAGAAATTTGAAATGTGTCAGCGCAGAGATGCCAAAAACAAAAGGAACGCGCCGAAATTACGTTTAGGGATTATTTGGGCGAAACCGTTTTAGACAGGTTATGGAATTATTTCGGCGAAACAGTTAGAGACATTTTAAAAGATGATTTAAAAGATGATTTTAGAAGAGGTTTTGAGTGTGGTCGTTATAATACACAAGTTCCATTTGAACAGTGTTGTGAGGTCCCCTACCACAACCCCAAAGGATTCTGATCCCCCTACCCCAACCCCGAAGGACGCCCCCCGGTCTCCAAAGGTCCCCCGGGCCCCCCAAAGGGCCCCGGCGCCCCAAAGGCTCCTGAGCCACAATTTTAATACTTTTTTAAGGCTTTATTATATCTTTTCAGAACAAATTATTATTTTAGGGAATTATTTCGGCGAAACAGTTAGAGACATTTTAAAAGATGATTTTTGAAGAGATTTTAGAAGAGGATTTGAGGGTGGTCGTTATAATACACAAGTTCCATTTGAACAGTGTCGTGAGGTCCACTACCCCAACCCCAAAGGGTTTCGATCCCCCAACCCCAACCCCGAAGGAAGCGCCCGGTCCTCAAAGGTCCCCCCAAGCTCCCAAAGGACCACCCGGCCCTCAAGGGTCCCACAGACCCTCAAAGGCTCTCCCCGAGCCCCGTCTTTCGTTGATGAGTGTTGTCTGAAACTTATGATTTGGGATATGTAAATTACTATTTCGGGCTTTTCTAAGCTAGATTTCTTAGTCTTTCGTTGGTGTGTGTTGTCTGAAACCTATGATTTGGGATGGGTGGATTGCTATTTTTGACTTTTCTGAGCTGGATTTCTTAGCCGTTCATAGGTGTGTGTTGTCTGAAACTTATGATTTGGGATGGTTAATTTGCTATTTTTGACTTTTCTGAGCTAGGTTTCTTAGCCTTTCATATGTGTGTGCTGTCAGAAAATTATGATTTGGGATTTGTAGTTTGCTTTTTGGACTTTTCAGAGCTAGGATTCTTAGTCCCTCATAGGTGTTTGTTGTCTGAAGCCTATAGTTTGGGATGAGTAGTTTGCTATTTCAGGCTTTTCATAGCCAGATTTCTTAGTATTTCGTAGGTGTGTGTTGTCTGAAACCTATGATTTGGATTGTGTGGGTTGCTATTTCCGACTTTTCATAACCAGATTTCTTAGTCTTTCGTAGGTGTGTGGTGTCTGAAACCTATGATTTGGATTGTGTGGATTGCTATTTTTTGACTTTCCTGAGCTGGATTTCATAGCCTTTCATAGGGAAGTGTTGACTGAAACCTATGATTTGGGATGAGTGGTTTGCTTATTGGACTTTTCAGAGCTGGATTTCTTAGCCGTTCATAGGTGAGTGTTGTCTGAAACCTATGATTTGGGATGGTTAATTTGCTATTTTTGACTTTTCTGAGCTAGGTTTCTTAGCCTTTCATAGGTGAGTGCTGTCAGAAAATTATGATTTGGGATGTGTAGTTTGCTATTTCAGGCTTTTCTGAGCTAAGGTTTCCTAGTATTTCGTAGGTGAATGTTGTCTGAAACCAATAGTTTGGGATGAGTAGTTTGCTATTTCAGGCTTTTATGAGCTAGGCTTCTTAGCCTTTCGTAGGTGTGTGTTGACTGAAACTTATGATTTTGGATATGAAATTTGCTATTTCCGACTTTTCATAACCAGATTTCTTAGTCTTTCGTAGGTGTGTGGTGTCTGAAACCTATGATTGGGATGTGTGGGTTGCTATTTTTTGACTTTTCTGAGCTGGATTTCTTAGCCTTTCGTAGGTGTGTGTTGACTGAAACCTATGATTTGGGATGGTTAATTTGCTATTTTTGACTTTTCTGAGCTAGATTTCTTAGCCTGTCATAGGTGAGTGCTTTCAGAAAATTATGATTTGGGAGGTGTAGTTTGGTTTTTGGACTTTTCAAAGCTAGGATTCTTAGTCACTCATAGGTGTTTATTGTCTGAAACTTCGAGTTTGGGATGAGTAGTTGGCTATTTCAGACTTTTCTGAGCTAAGGTTTCTTAGTATTTCGTAGGTGAATGTTGTCTGAAAATTATGATTTGGGAAATGTAAATTACTATTTCAGGCTTTTCTGAGTTGAATTTCTTAGTCTTTCATAGGTGTGTGGTGTCTGAAACCTATGATTTGGGATGAGTGGTTTGCTTTTTGGACTGTTCTGAGCTGGATCTCTGAGCCTTTCGTAGGTGTGTGTTGACTGAAACCTATGATTTGGGATGTCTAGTTTGCTATTTTTGACTTTTCTGAGCTAGGTTTCTTAGCCTTTCATAGGTATGTGTTGTCAGAAAATTATGATTTGGGATGTGCAGTTTGCTATTTCAGGCTTTTCTGAGCTAAGGTTTCCTAGTATTTCGTAGGTGAATGTTGTCTGAAACCAATAGTTTGGGATGAGTAGGTTGCTATTTTTGACTTTTCTTAGCTAGGTTTCTTAGTCTTTCGTTGGTGTGTGTTGACTGAAACCTATGATTTGGGATATGTAGTTTGCTATTTTTGACTTTTCTGAGCTGGATTTATTAGCCTTTCATAGGTGTGTGTTGACTGAAACCTATGATTGGGAAGAGTGGTTTGCTATTTTTGTCTTTTCTGAGCTAGATTTCTTAGCCTTTCATTGGTATGTGTTGTCAGAAAATTAAGATTTGGGATGTGTAGTTTGCTATTTGGACTTTTCAGAGCTATGATTCTTAGCCCATCATAGGCGTTTGTTGTCTGAAACTTCTAGTTTGGGATGAGTAGTTTGCTATTTCAGGCTTTTCTGAGCTAAGGTTTCTTAGTCTTTCATAGGTGAATGTTGTCTGAAACCTATGATTTGGGATATGTAAGTTACTATTTCGGGCTTTTCTAAGCTAGATTTCTTAGTCTTTCGTTGGTGTGTGTTGTCTGAAACCTATGATTTGGGATATATGAATTACTATTTCGGGCTTTTCTGAGTTGGATTTCTTAGTCTTTCATAGGTATGTGTTGTCTGAAACCTGTGATTTGGGATGTGTGGGTTGCTATTTTTTGACTTTTCCGAGCTGGATTTCTTAGCCGTTCATAGGTGAGTGCTGTCTGAAACTTATGATTTGGGATGGTTAATTTGCTATTTCCGGCTTTTATTAGCTAGGTTTCTTAGCCTTTCATAGGTGTGTGTTGTCAGAAAATTATGATTTGGGATGTGTAGTTTGCTATTTGGACTTTCCAGAGCTAGGATTCTTAGTCCATCATAGGTGTTTGTTGTCTGAAACCAATAGTTTGGGATGAGTAGTTTGCTATTTCAGGCTTTTCTGAGCTAGATTTCTTAGCCTTTCATTGGTGTGTGCTTTCAGAAAATTATGATTTGAGATATGTAAATTACTATTTCGGGCTTTTCTGAGTTGGACACTTCTAAATTTTTCCGTAGAAGATAGGAAAAGTTATACTATGATTGTGATTATTTTCCATGAAGATAAAAAGTTTCACTTTAATTCTAAATTTTCTTAAATTCAATTCTGACCTTTCTCAAAGAGATGAAAAAAATTAAAGTTCTGTTCCAAATATTTTCCCGGAAGAAGAAAAGTTCAACTTCGATTCTGAATTTTCTCAATGAAAATGAAATAAGTTATTGATCAAATCTATTTTCCCAAAATAATATAAAAATTTCCACTTCAGTTCAGATTTTTTTCTCAAAGAGATGAAGAAATTTAAAGTTCTGTTCCAAATTTTTCATAGAAGATAGGAAAAGTTATACTTTGATCGTGAATATTCGAGTTCTATTCTGAATTTTACCAAAGAACACAATTCAATTCTAATTTCCCCAATAAAAAATTTAAAGTTCAATTCTAAATTTTTCGGTGGAAGATAGAAAAAGTAATACCATACATGTGAATATTTTCCCGGAAGATAAAAAGTTCTAGTTCAATTTAAAATTTTCTCAACGAAGTGAAGAAGAATTCAAGTTCTCTTCTGAATTTTACCAAAGAACACAATTCAATTCTAATTTCACCAGAGAAAATAAAAATCTTCCACTTCAGTTCCTTATTTCACAAAGACATAAAGAAATTTAAAGTTCAATTCTAAATTTTTCGGTGGAAGATAGAAAAAGTAATACCATACTTGTGAATATTTTCATGGAAGATAAAAAGTTCTAGTTCAATTTAAAATTTTCTCAACGAAGTGAAGGAAAGTTCAAGTTCTCTTCTGAATTTTCTCAATGAAAAAGAAATTAGTCATTGATCATTTCTATTTTTTCCAAATAATATAAAAATTTTCCACTGTAGTTCAGATCTGGCTCGAAGAGATGAAAAATTTAAAATACTGTTCCAAATTTTTCACTGAAGATAAAAAAGTTCAAGTTCTCTTCGGAATTTTACCAAAGAACACAATTCAATTCTAATTTCACCAGAGAAAATAAAAATCTTCCACTTCAGTTCTTTATTTCACAAAGACACAAAGAAATTTAAAGTTCAATTCTAAATTTTCGGTGGAAGATAGAAAAAGTAATACCATACTTGTGAATATTTTCCCGGAAGATATAAAGTTCTAGTTCATTTTAAAATTTTCTCAACGAAGTGAAGAAAAGTTCAAGTTCTCTTCGGAACTTTACCAAAGAACACACTTCAATTCTAATTTCTCCAGAGAAAACAAAAATCTTCCACTTCAGTTCTTTATTTCACAAAGACATAAAGAAATTTAAAGTTCAATTCTAATTTTTCGGTGGAAGATAGAAAAAGTAATACCATACTTGTGAATATTTTCACGGAAGATAAAAAGTTCTAGTTGAATTTAAAATTTTCTCAACGAAGTCAAGGAAAGTTCAAGTTCTCTTCTGAACTTTACCAAAGAACACTCTTCAATTCTAATTTCTCCAGAGAAAACAAAAATCTTCCACTTCAGTTCTTTATTTCACAAAGACATAAAGAAATTTAAAGTTCAATTCTAAATTTTTCGGTGGGAGATAGAAAAATTAATACCATACTTGTGATTATTTTCACGGAAGATAAAAAGTTCTAGTTCAATTTAAAATTTTCTCAATGAAGTGAAGAAAAGTTCAAGTTTTCTACTGAATTTTACCAAAGAACACAATTCAATTCTAATTTCTACAGAGAAAATAAAAATCTTCCACTTCAGTTCTTTATTTCACAAAAGACATAAAGAAATTTAAAGTTCAATTCTAAATTTTTCGGTGGAAGATAGAAAAAGTAATACCATACTTGTGAATATTTTCCCGGAAGATAAAAAGTTCTAGTTCAATTTAAAGTTTTCTCAACGAAGTGAAGGAAAGTTTAAGTTCTCTTCTGAATTTTCTCAATGAAAAATAAATTAGTCATTGGTCATTTCTATTTTTTCCAAATAATATAAAAATTTTCCACTTTAGTTCAGATCTGGCTCGAAGAGATGAAAAATTTAAAATACTGTTCCAAATTTTTCACTGAAGATAAAAAAGTTCAAGTTCTCTTCGGAATTTTACCAAAGAACACAATTCAATTCTAATTTCTCCAGAGAAAATAAAAATCTTCCACTTCAGTTCTATATTTCACAAAGACATAAAGAAATTTAAAGTTCAATTCTAAATTTTTCGGTGGAAGATAGAAAAAGTAATACCATACTTGTGAATATTTTCCCGGAAGATAAAAAGTTCTAGTTCAATTTAAAATTTTCTCAACGAAGTGAAGAAAAGTTCAAGTTCTCTTCTGAACTTCACCAAAGAACACACTTCAATTCTAACTTCTCCAGAGTAAACAAAAATCTTCCACTTCAGTTCTTTATTTCACAAAGACATAAAGAAATTTAAAGTTTAATTCTAATTTTTCGGTGGAAGATAGAAAAAGTTATACCATACTTGTGAATATTTTCACGGAAGATAAAAAGTTCTAGTTCAATTTAAAATTTTCTCAATGAAGTGAAGAAAAGTTCAAGTTCTCTACTGAATTTTACCAAAGAACACAATTCAATTCTAATTTCTACAGAGAAAATAAAAATCTTCCACTTCAGTTCTTTATTTCACAAAAGACATAAAGAAATTTAAAGTTCAATTCTAAATTTTTCGGTTGAAGATAGAAAAAGTAATACCATACTTGTGAATATTTTCCCGGAAGATAAAAAGTTCTAGTTCAATTTAAAATTTTCTCAACGAAGTGAAGAAAAGTTCAAGTTCTATTCTGAACTTTACCAAAGAACACACTTCAATTCTAATTTCTCCAGAGAAAATAAAAATCTTCCACTTCAGTTTTAAGTTCCCCAAAGAAATAAAGAAATTTAAAGTTCTATTCTAAGTTTTTAGATGGAAGATAGAAAAAGTAATACTATGACTGCGATTGTTTTCCATGAAGATCAAAAGTTTCACTTTATTTGTAATTTTTCTTAAATTCAGTTCTGATTTTTCTCAAAGAGATGAAAAATTTAAAGTTCTGTTCCAAATTTTTCATAGAAGATAGATAAAGTTATACATTGATTGTGAATATTCAACATAAAGATAAGGAACTCCACTTTAATTCTGAGTTTTCTCGAAGAAGTGCAAATTGTTCAAGTTCTCTTCTGAATTTTCTTAAAGAAGAGAAAAAGTTAACTCAATTCTGAATTTTACCAATGAAAATGAAAAAAGCTTCCACTTCAGTTCTTAATTCCTCAAAGACATAAAAAATTTAAAGTTCAGTTCTAAATTTTTCTGTAGAAGATAGGAAAAGTTATACTATGATTGTGATTATTTTCCAGTGAAGATAAAAAGTTTCACTTTAATTCTAATTTTCTTAAGTTCACTACCGATTTTTTGCAAAGAGATGAAAAATTTAAAGTTCTGTTCCAAATTTTTCATAGAAGATAGAAAAAGTTATACATTGATTGTGAATATTCAACATAAAGATAAGGAACTCCACTTTAATTCTGAGTTTTCTCGAAGAAGTGCAAAATGTTCAAGTTATCTTCTGAGTTTTCTTAAAGAAGTGAAAAAAGTTAGCTCAATTCTGAATTTTACCAATGAAAATGAAAAAAGCTTCCACTTCAGTTCTTAATTCCTCAAAGACATAAAAAATTCAAAGTTCTCTTCTAATTTTTCCAAGAAAATAAAAAGGCACCACTTCAGTTCTGGTTTTTTCTCAAAGAGATGAAAAATTTAAAGTTCTTTTCTAATTTTAAATTAAATTTTAGCTCCTTTGTCTTATGGATTTACCCATCAAATTTTTAAATTAGAAAATGAGTGACTCGTTCTATTATTAAAGACAATCGTTCAAACTCGTTCATCTAACCTTCAAAACAATAGGTTAGGTTAGGTATAAATAAATATTAATAATTAAATAGAAACATTTCCACATGTTTAAGTTAGGTTAGGTTAGGTTAACTTATCATGAGTTCTCATGATAAGTTAACCTAACCTTTTCCGGCGAGTATAGTTAGGTTAGGTTAGACTAGATTAAGTTATGTTAGATTAGGTTAGGTTAGGTTAGGTTAAGTTAGGTTAGGCTAGGTTAGCCTACGTACGCGTGCGTACGTAGGCTAACCTAGCCTAACCTAACTTAATCTAACCTAACCTAATCATACACCTAACTTTTTGAATGTCTCTCACCTAACCTAAGCTAACCTAAGTGAAGCGTACGTAGGTAACCTAACCTCACCTAACCTAACCTAATCTAACCTAACTTAATCTAGTCTAACCTAACCTAACCATACTCGCCGGAAAAGGTTAGGTTAACTTATCATGAGCACTCATGATAAGTTAACCTAACCTAACCTAACTTAAACATGTGGAAATGTTTCTATTTATTTATTAATATTTATTTATACCTAACCTAACCTATTGTTTTGAAGGTTAGATGAACGAGTTTGAACGATTGTCTTTAATAATAGAACGAGTCACTCATTTTCTAATTTAAAAATTTGATGGGTAAATCCATAAGACAAAGGAGCTAAAATTTAATTTAAAATTAGAAAAGAACTTTAAATTTTTCATCTCTTTGAGAAAAAAACCAGAACTGAAGTGGAGCCTTTTTATTTTCTTGGAAAAATTAGAAGAGAACTTTGAATTTTTTATGTCTTTGAGGAATTAAGAACTGAAGTGGAAGCTTTTTTCATTTTCATTGGTAAAATTCAGAATTGAGCTAACTTTTTTCACTTCTTTAAGAAAATTCAGAAGAGAACTTGAACATTTTGCACTTCTTCGAGAAAACTCAGAATTAAAGTGATGCTCCTTATCTTCATGTCGAATATTCAAATCAATGTATAACTTTTTCTATCTTCTATGAAAAATTTGGAACAGAACTTTAAATTTTTCATCTCTATGCAAAAAATCGGTAGTGAACTTAAGAAAATTAGAATTAAATTGAAACTTTTTATCTTCACTGGAAAATAATCACAATCATAGTATAACTTTTCCTATCTTCTACAGAAAAATTTAGAACTGAACTTTAAATTTTTTATGTCTTTGAGGAATTAAGAACTGAAGTGGAAGCTTTTTTCATTTTCATTGGTAAAATTCAGAATTGAGTTCACTTTTTCTCTTCTTTAAGAAAATTCAGAAGAGAACTTGAACAATTTGCACTTCTTCGAGAAAACTCAGAATTAAAGTGCAGTTCCTTATCTTTATGTTGAATATTCACAATCAATGTATAGCTTTTTCTATCTTCTATGAAAAATTTGGAACAGAACTTTAAATTTTTCATCTCTTTGAGAAAAATCAGAACTGAATTTAAGAAAAATTATAAATAAAGTGAAACTTTTGATCTTCATGGAAAACAATCGCAGTCATAGTATTACTTTTTCTATCTTCCATCTAAAAATTTAGAATAGAACTTTAAATTTCTTTATTTCTTTGGGGAACTTAAAACTGAAGTGGAAGATTTTTATTTTCTCTGGAGAAATTAGAATTGAAGTGTGTTCTTTGGTAAAGTTCAGAAGAGAACTTGAACTTTTCTTCACTTCGTTGAGAAAATTTTAAATTGAACTAGAACTTTTTATCTTCCGGGAAAATATTCACAAGTATGGTATTACTTTTTCTATCTTCCACCGAAAAATTTAGAATTGAACTTTAAATTTCTTTATGTCTTTTGTGAAATAAAGAACTGAAGTGGAAGATTTTTATTTTCTCTGTAGAAATTAGAATTGAATTGTGTTCTTTGGTAAAATTCAGTAGAGAACTTGAACTTTTCTTCACTTCATTGAGAAAATTTTAAATTGAACTAGAACTTTTTATCTTCCGTGAAAATAATCACAAGTATGGTATTAATTTTTCTATCTCCCACCGAAAAATTTAGAATTGAACTAAGAAATTAAATTTCTTTATGTCTTTGTGAAATAAAGAACTGAAGTGGAAGATTTTTGTTTTCTCTGGAGAAATTAGAATTGAAGTGTGTTCTTTGGTAAAGTTCAGAAGAGAACTTGAACTTTCCTTGACTTCGTTGAGAAAATTTTAAATTCAACTAGAACTTTTTATCTTCCGTGAAAATATTCAAAAGTATGGTATAACTTTTTCTATCTTCCACCGAAAAATTAGAATTGAACTTTAAATTTCTTTATGTCTTTGTGAAATAAAGAACTGAAGTGGAAGATTTTTGTTTTCTCTGGAGAAATTAGAATTGAAGTGTGTTCTTTGGTAAAGTTCAGAAGAGAACTTGAACTTTTCTTCACTTCGTTGAGAAAATTTTAAATTGAACTAGAACTTTATATCTTCCGGGAAAATATTCACAAGTATGGTATTACTTTTTCTATCTTCCACCAAAAAATTTAGAATTGAACTTTAAATTTCTTTATGTCTTTGTGAAATATAGAACTGAAGTGGAAGATTTTTATTTTCTCTGGAGAAATTAGAATTGAATTGTGTTCTTCGGTAAAATTCCGAAGAGAACTTGAACTTTTTTATCTTCAGTGAAAAATTTGGAACAGTATTTTAAATTTTTCATCTCTTCGAGCCAGATCTGAACTAAAGTGGAAAATTTTTATATTATTTGGAAAAAATAGAAATGATCAATGACTAATTTTTTTTTTCATTGAGAAAATTCAGAAGAGAACTTGAACTTTCCTTCACTTCGTTGAGAAAATTTTAAATTGAACTAGAACTTTTTATCTTCCATGAAAATATTCACAAGTATGGTATTACTTTTTCTATCTTCCACCAAAAAATTTAGAATTGAACTTTAAATTTCTTTATGTCTTTGTGAAATAAGGAACTGAAGTGGAAGATTTTTATTTTCTCTGGTGAAATTAGAATTGAATTGTGTTCTTTGGTAAAATTCAGAAGAGAACTTGAATTCTTCTTCACTTCGTTGAGAAAATTTTAAATTGAACTAGAACTTTTTATCTTCCGGGAAAATATTCACATGTATGGTATTACTTTTTCTATCTTCCACCGAAAAATTTAGAATTGAACTTTAAATTTTTTATTGGGGAAATTAGAATTGAATTGTGTTTTTGGTAAAATTCAGAATAGAACTCGAATATTCACGATCAAAGTATAACTTTTCCTATCTTCTATGAAAAATTTGGAACAGAACTTTAAATTTCTTCATCTCTTTGAGAAAAAAATCTGAACTGAAGTGGAAATTTTTATATTATTTTGGGAAAATAGATTTGATCAATAACTTATTTCATTTTCATTGAGAAAATTCAGAATCGAAGTTGAACTTTTCTTCTTCCGGGAAAATATTTGGAACAGAACTTTAATTTTTTTCATCTCTTTGAGAAAGGTCAGAATTGAATTTAAGAAAATTTAGAATTAAAGTGAAACTTTTTATCTTCATGGAAAATAATCACAATCATAGTATAACTTTTCCTATCTTCTACGGAAAAATTTAGAAGTGTCCAACTCAGAAAAGCCCGAAATAGTAATTTACATATCTCAAATCATAATTTTCTGAAAGCAAACACCAATGAAAGGCTAAGAAATCTAGCTCAGAAAAGCCTGAAATAGCAAACTACTCATCCCAAACTATTGGTTTCAGACAACAAACACCTATGATGGACTAAGAATCCTAGCTCTGAAAAGTCCAAATAGCAAACTACACATCCTAAATCATAATTTTCTGACAACACACACCTATGAAAGGCTAAGAAACCTAGCTAATAAAAGCCGGAAATAGCAAATTTAACCATCCCAAATCATAAGTTTCAGACAGCACTCACCTATGAACGGCTAAGAAATCCAGCTCGGAAAAGTCAAAAAATAGCAACCCACACATCCCAAATCACAGGTTTCAGACAACACATACCTATGAAAGACTAAGAAATCCAACTCAGAAAAGCCCGAAATAGTAATTCATATATCCCAAATCATAGGTTTCAGACAACACACGCCAACGAAAGACTAAGAAATCTAGCTTAGAAAAGCCCGAAATAGTAATTTACATATCCCAAATCATAGGTTTCAGACAACATTCACCTATGAAAGACTAAGAAACCTTAGCTCAGAAAAGCCTGAAATAGCAAACTACTCATCCCAAACTAGAAGTTTCAGACAACAAACGCCTATGATGGACTAAGAATCATAGCTCTGAAAAGTCCAAATAGCAAACTACACATCCCAAATCTTAATTTTCTGACAACACATACCAATGAAAGGCTAAGAAATCTAGCTCAGAAAAGACAAAAATAGCAAACCACTCATCCCAATCATAGGTTTCAGTCAACACACACCTATTAAAGGCTAATAAATCCAGCTCAGAAAAGTCAAAAATAGCAAACTACATATCCCAAATCATAGGTTTCAGTCAACACACACCAACGAAAAACTAAGAAACCTAGCTCAGAAAAGTCAAAAATAGCAAACTGCTCATCCCAAACTATTGGTTTCAGACAACATTCACCTACGAAATACTAGGAAACCTTAGCTCAGAAAAGCCTGAAATAGCAAACTACACATCCCAAATCATAATTTTCTGACAACACATACCTATGAAAGGCTAAGAAACCTAGCTCAGAAAAGTCAAAAATAGCAAACTACACATCCCAAATCATTGGTTTCAGTCAACACACACCTACGAAAGCCTCAGAAATCCAGCTTAGAAAAGTCCAAAAAGCAAACCACTCATCCCAAATCATAGGTTTCAGACACCACACACCTATGAAAGACTAAGAAATCCAACTCAGAAAAGCCCGAAATAGTTATTTACATATCCCAAATCATAAGTTTCAGACAACATTCACCTACGAAATACTAAGAAACCTTAGCTCAGAAAAGTCTGAAATAGCCAACTACTCATCCCAAACTCAAAGTTTCAGACAATAAACACCTATGAGTGACTAAGAATCCTAGCTTTGAAAAGTCCAAAAAGCAAACTACACCTCCCAAATCATAATTTTCTGAAAGCACACACCTATGAAAGGCTAAGAAATCTAGCTCAGAAAAGTCAAAAATAGCAAATTAACCATCCCAAATCATAGGTTTCAGTCAACACACACCTACGAAAGGCTAAGAAATCGAGCTCAGAAAAGTCAAAAAATAGCAACCCACACATCCCAATCATAGGTTTCAGACACCACACACCTACGAAAGACTAAGAAATCTGGTTATGAAAAGTCGGAAATAGCAAATTACATATCCCAAATCATAAGTTTCAGTCAACACACACCTACGAAAGGCTAAGAAACCTAGCTCACAAAAGCCTGAAATAGCAAACTACTCATCCCAAACTATTGGTTTCAGAAAACATTCACCTACGAAATACTAGGAAACCTTAGCTCAGAAAAGCCTGAAATAGCAAACTACACATCCCAAATCATAATTTTCTGACAACACACACCTATGAAAGGCTATGAAACCTAGCTCAGAAAAGTCAAAAATAGCAAATTGACCATCCCAAATCATAGGTTTCAGACAACACTCACCTATGAACGGCTAAGAAATCCAGCTCTGAAAAGTCCAATAAGCAAACCACTCATCCCAAATCATAGGTTTCAGTCAACACATCCCTATGAAAGGCTATGAAATCCAGCTCAGAAAAGTCAAAAAATAGCAATCCACACAATCCAAATCATAGGTTTCAGACAACACACACCTACGAAAGACTAAGAAATCTGGCTATGAAAAGTCAAAAAATAGCAACCCACACAATCCAAATCATAGGTTTCAGACAACACACACCTACGAAATACTAAGAAATCTGGCTATGAAAAGCCTGAAATAGCAAACTACTCATCCCAAACTATAGGCTTCAGACAACAAACACCTATGAGGGACTAAGAATCCTAGCTCTGAAAAGTCCAAAAAGCAAACTACAAATCCCAAATCATAATTTTCTGACAGCACACACATATGAAAGGCTAAGAAACCTAGCTCAGAAAAGTCAAAAATAGCAAATTAACCATCCCAAATCATAAGTTTCAGACAACACACACCTATGAACGGCTAAGAAATCCAGCTCAGAAAAGTCAAAAATAGCAATCCACCCATCCCAAATCATAGGTTTCAGACAACACACACAAACGAAAGACTAAGAAATCTAGCTTAGAAAAGCCCGAAATAGTAATTTACATATCCCAAATCATAAGTTTCAGACAACATTCACCTACGAAATACTAGGAAACCTTAGCTCAGAAAAGCCTGAAATAGCAAACTATTCATCCCAAACTAGAAGTTTAAGACAACAAACGCCTATGAGAGACTAAGAATCATAGCTCTGAAAAGTCCAACTTTCAAACTACACATCCCAAATCATAATTTTCTGACAGCACATACCTATGAACGGCTCAGAAAAGTCAAAAATTGCAATCCATCCATCCCAAATCATAGGTTTCAGACAACACACACCAACGAAAGACTAAGAAATCTAGCTCAGAAAAGTCTGAAATAGTAATTTACATATCCCAAATCATAAGTTTCAGACAACACTCATCAACAAAACACGGGGCTCGGGGAGAGCCTTTGAGGGTCTGTGGGACCCTTGAGGGCCGGGTGGTCCTTTGGGAGCTTGGTGGGACCTTCGAGGACCGGGCACATCCTTCGGGGTTGGGGTGGGGGGATCGGAACCCTTTGGGGTTGGGGTAGTGGACCTCACGACACTGTTCAAATGGAACTTGTGTATTAAAACGACCACCCTCAAATCCTCTTCTAAAATCGCTTCAAAAATCATCTTTTAAAATGTCTCTAACTGTTTCGCCGAAATAATTCCCTAAAATAATAATTTGTTCTGAAAAGATATAATAAAGCCTTAAAAAAGTATTAAAATGGTGGCTCAGGAGCCTTTGGGGCGCCGGGGCCCTTTGGGGGGCCCGGGGGACCTTTGGAGACCGGGGGGCTTCCTTCGGGGTTGGGGTAGGGGGATCGGAACCCTTTGGGGTTGTGGTAGGGGACCTCACAACACTGTTCAAATGGAACTTGTGTATTATAACGACCACACTCAAAACCTCTTCTAAAATCATCTTTTAAATCATCTTTTAAAATGTCTCTAACTGTTTCGCCGAAATAATTCCATAACCTGTCTAAAACGGTTTCGCCCAAATAATCCCTAAACGTAATTTCGGCGTGTTCCTTTTGTTTTTGGCATTTCTGCGCTGAAACATTTCAAATTTCTAGGAAACCCTTTCCTACGTTAGTCTCTTCATCTCATAAATGTTCCTAGTTACACTATTAAGGTTTCGTTAGAATATCAATTTATCTCTCCGACTTAAAGCTCAGTGAAGCCGTATTTAAAAATAGAATATTAATTTTTCTCTCTGACCTAAAGAACGTTTATCCCTCAGACCTAAGATTAAAGAAGCCATAATGTTTGTTTCTTAATTCCCCTTTCGTGAACCAATAATTCCCCCGCCGATTATGTAAATCAATTTCTCAGGTTAGAGTAGCCTAAAGATCAAAGAAACCATAATGTTTCTTAATTCCCCCTTTCGTGAATCAATACATTCCCCTAGCGATTATGTAAATCAATTTCTCAGGTTAGGTTCGCCTAAAGATCAAAGAAGCCATGTTTGTTTCTTAATTCCCCCTTTCGTAAATGAATACATTCTCCCCCACCGATTATGTAAATGAATTTCTCAGGTTAGGTTAGCCAAACAACAATGAAGCCAGGTTTGTTTCTTAATTCCCCCTTCGTGAACCAATAATTCCCCCGCCGATTATGTAAATCACTCCATTGTCATTACACCTGGACAAACAACAGCAAATAAATCGACCTTGAAACATCCATCAAAGTGAGAAAATTCCTGTTTTTCCATTCTCACTGACAACGAACCATAAAACATCCATCAAAGTGAGAAATTTCCTGTTTTTTCATTCTCACTGACAACGAACCATAAAACAGACATGAATTGCTGTTGACATCCATGAAAAACATCAAATAAATTGACCAACACCCATAACCATCCAAGAAAACAACCATCAAAGTGAGAAAATTCATGTTTTTTTAAGTGAGAAAATTCCTGTTTTTTCATTCTCACTGACAATGAATCATAAAATAGGAACATAAATTGCTGTTGACATCCATAAATGTGAGGAAGTTCCTGTTTTTTCATTCTCACTGACAACGAACATAAAACATACATAAATTGCTTTTGACATCCATTAAAGTGAGAAAGTTCCTGTTTTTTCATTCTCACTGACAAAGAACCATAAAACAGACATGAATTGCTGTTGACATCCATGAAAAACATCAAATAAATTGACCAGCACCCATAACCATCCAAGAAAACAACCATCAAAGTGAGAAAATTCCTGTTTTTTCAAGTGAGAAAATTCCTGTTTTTTCATTCTCACTGAGAAAACCATAAACCACGTGGTTCTCGTGGGAGCTCATGAGGCCTTTCTACTAACAACGGGCAAATTTTATAATTTAAAAACCTTTCCCGATATGCTGTAGAGGATCATTTTATCTCCAAAGACATAGTTATTGTGCCTTTCAACTATAATTAACAAAACAGTTATCTTAATATTTTGATCAGACGATTTTGGGAAAAAAGTGGCGTGGGAGGGGGCTTAGTAGCCCCCCCCAGTTTTATGGTCAGTTTAATAGGGCGCTAGAACTTTTTAGTTCCATTAGAATGAGCCCTCTGATGACGTTGTAGGGCCACTGGGTTGATACGATCACCCCTGGAAAAAAAAATCAAATACTCGTAATCGTGCATCCGTGATCTTTCTTTCGTGAAAAATTACAAAATCCCACATTTTTGCAGATAGGAGCTTGAAACCTCTAAAATATGTTTTGTGTTACGCCAAATCTGACGGTGTGATTCTCATTAAATTTCCATGACTTCAGGGGGGTCTTTCCCCCTTTTTTCAAAAATCAGACAAATTTACTTAGACTCGTAGCTTTTGATAGGTAAAACTAATCTTAATGAAACTTATTTATTTAGAATCAGCATAATAAGCCAATTCCTTTGATATATATGTTGGAACCCTTGGTCCCAGTTTGTTCAGATAAATGTCCTTCCCAGATTCTTTTCTTTTGGCCCCTTAATTATTTTCCTTCCCCTAGTAATAATTATTAATTTTCCTTTAATTTTGGTGGCCCCATTTTCTGTCCTCCTAATTGCGTAGTTGGTTACACAGACCATGAGGTTAAGTGCGCAGTGGGGGATGTTTGACCAGTAATTTAGTAAGCCCTCGGATTGGCTGGAAAAATTCACCACCACCCCATCACCCCGTCGCAGACACTCGTCTGGCTGAGTGGACTGGGGAAAATAGTTCCTTTTTGTAGCGTGTCTTGATTACAGTAAGATTTCTTATACTATATAATCTTTGACTTTTTATCCTAGGTCGAGTCTAAAGACATATTTAGAAATATTACCGGTAACCCTTGGCCTTAAAGTGGCCCCTGGACCATTCAATCACGCTATAGTACCCTAAGCCAGGGTATATTGTAAATCGGACACTGACGTTCCCTATAGATAAGGAACCGTTGGGGTAAAAGCGGGAATCCACTAACATTTTGGCCGACAAGGGGTTCTCCCCCTCGATTAAGTGGCATAGCAACCTTTTTGCGCCATTTTTGCACCAACAAGTGGTGACCCCCGTACATTACACCCCAATAAGTGGGGCCAGCGGTATAAATCAACCCAATAAGTGGTGCCAGCGGTATAAATCAACCCAATAAGTAGTGGAAGCAAATAAAGGTCCTATCAGTAAACCTGATAGTAAAAGAATACCGCGTTTTCGAAGAGACAAGTAATTTAGCCTACAAGAGTAGCCTATTGTGGTTACATATATAAAAAAATAGCAAAGAAAATTCTTTTTATCTGGGCTGTGCCTAGGTGGATAGATAAGTAATAAAATTTAAGAATCAATATATCGCGCAACTAATTAGTGCGCAAAAATATAAGAATAATTAACACGCAGCAATTTTTCGCGAGAGACCGGAAGTTGCATTGGTAAAAGGATTTTCATCTGGACGGAAGACGTTAATTAAACCTTGAAATAATGGCGGACAAACGGAGAATTCAGACAAGATCTACCGCGGAAAACAAAAATCGAATTCAGACACACAATTGTATGCGACTCCCGCTGGAAATACCCTAGGAAAAACATAATCAGATAAAACAATATATCACTCAACAGGTGAAATAGACATTTCTGGGACATGTGAAGAGGAAATCTTCAAAACAAAATCAGCAACAGAGCGATCTCCGGTACGAACCAGGGAAGAAGAAAAAAGTCTAAGGCAAATTCAGAAAGAATTATTCCCAGATAGAAAAGCTCAAACAAAAGAAACAGTGGCGATAATACATGAGGAAAATCATTACATAAAAGTACGGGTAAAACAAAACAAACTCACCCTTCAGAGGAGGTACAAAAAGTAGGGGAGTTGTGGGTAAATGAAAATATTATGCAACGAGCAGACTCAGAAAATGAATTAAGAGAATATAAAGACAGTGAGAATCATAGTAGGCCAAGTAGCAGGAGTAGTAGAAGCTCAATTTCCAGCAGGAACTCGCGAAAAAGCACTCAAATAGATATGACACAACAACTATTACATTTCATGGAGAAAGAAAGAGAGATAGGCAAGAAAGAGAGAAAGATAGACAAGAAAGAGAGAAAGAGAAGATAGCTAGAGAGCAGAGAGAAGAGAATATTAGAATAGATAGAGAACGACAGGAAGAGGCTGATAGGATAGCCAGAGAACGAAAGGAGGAGGGAGATAGAGAACAAAGAGAAAGAGATAGAATAGCCAAAGAAAATAAGGAGGAGGCAGACAGAGAGGAAAGAAAATACATAATGGAAATGATTGCAGGAAGAAATTCCCAAGAGCCTCAGAAATCGTCTACAATAGAGATAATGCAGGCAATAAACCTTCAACCAATGAAAGAAAATGAAGATGTACATTTTTACATATACAATTTTGAAAAAAAACGGCGGAATTAAGCGGATTACCGAGAGAAAATTGGGTGACAGGAATACAGCCCCTCCTTAACTACAAAGCACAAATTGCATATAAAGCATTACCAATGGACTACTCAAAAGATTTTGAAAGACTAAAACAAGCCATTTTTGAAAAGTTTCAACTCTCCCCCGAGCACTTTCAAAGAAAGTTTAGAAGCGAAAGAAAACGAGACAACGAAACTTATAAAGAATACGGGTGCAAATTGAAAGATATGTGTTTAATATGGCTAGAGTTAGAAAACTATAGAATGTTAGAAGACCCGGAAGAAATAAAAGATAAGACAAAGGAAATAATAGATAAAACAGTAATGGAACTATTTTTAGAAAATTCCCACAGAGAATTGAAAATATATTTGAAAGAAAAGAACCCAAAACAAGCGAAGAAATGGCGGAAATGGCAAATAGGTGGACCGAAATAAGAGAGGAAGTTGAGGAGACAGACATATTTCAATATAGAGAGTATAACTAAAATAGGCACTATAACACAGCGCAAGGAGAACTAACTTGCTATAACTGTGGTACCACGGGGCATTTTGCAAGAAACTGCCCCAGTAAACATGACCAAAAACCACATAAAATGACAGCCTGGGCCATGACCCATAATAAGGAAAAAAATTACGCATTTGCAGAGTCGCATAAAATATACGGAAAATTGAACGGGGAATTAGTCGAAATGGCAATTGATTCCTGCAGTGACCGAACCTAGTCGCGAACTGGCTTAATTAATAAAACGGAGATAGACCATAAAAGTAGGATTAGAACATTATGTTATTATGGAGACAAGCACCCATGCCCGTCTGCTTGGGTAAGAATAGAAATTGCAAGGAACGACGGTAGGGTCCAGAGAAAAACGATAAAAGTAGGCTTAGTACCTACGCTAGCAGTGGATGTTTTAGTAGGAGGAGACTTTGGAGATATCAGAAATCTCCTATCGTTAAAAGCGACTTCTTTAACAGTCGGAAAATTACAAAATTACTCTACGGCGGAAAAATATAATACTCCGTTAACTACGGGGGGAGGTGGACCGGCCCATAAAACAAATTGGGAGGCTGTGCCACCCTGTCGGAAAAATGAAATACTTGATACTCGTGTTCAAAATGTTGATAATCCACAAAAATGAGATGCGGAAGTAAACAGACCCCATAATATTGAAAATAAGACGCGCAAAAATGATTTTTCGGGAAAATTTCAAGAAAATGGAAAAATTGAGAACATCTTTAACGAGTGCGAGACACCGTAAAAAAATTGCCAAAATGAAACACTGATTGTACCAGAGAAAAAGGAGACGAATTTTATTGTACGCGCTTTTCCTCGCAAAGTTCGGGAAATTTTAGTACAATATGAAAAACCAAATGTCGGAATTCAGTTCCCATTTGATGACGAAATATTTGTTTCTGCGGTAAGAATAAAGAAGACTAAAAGAGAGAAAGATGTAAAGAAGAACTACAATAAAGAAAGGCAGTCAAAGATGGTGGACACTGGAGTCCAAATCTAATTTAACGATGATTTATGATTTTGCGCGAATGACAAAATTGAGAAAAGTAGAGATGAAAAGAGAAGTGTACAAAAGAGACAAAATTTTTAGATCCGGCCAGCAGTGGCGAAAAATAAAAAAATCTTGGATTGGCTGTGCCTTGATAACATAAATAATAGAGGGGACAAAGAGGTCCAAAATCCGCTGGAAAAATTACGAAATTACAATAAGACAAAAAAACTTAGGAGGGAGGAGAAGACCCATGACATATTAAGAGAAACTACAGATAATTATGACATAGAACTGACTTGTCAACAAAGAGTTACGGAAAGATTGGGATATACTGAATTGTGGGTTGGATTGAAGAAAATTGGGAAGAAATCTGAGAATGGTTTTATTAACTCAAAAGAGGGTTTGTTCCTTTATGAGGAGGAGGACTCCCTTGGGGAAGATCCCCTGCGGGAAGACGTGAAAGATAACCCTTTTCCTGAATGCACAACTGGCGGACAATTTGTGATCCCTATACTGAAGCCTTGTCTTTCCAGTCTTCAATTTCATCTTCATCCCTCATCGCCGAGCATTATTCATTCGATTATTTTAGGGGATGGGACCAAGAGAAAAGCGATTCATGGTTCGCTCAAAATTTTACTTCATTTTCCTGAACCCCTATCGTTTTCAGAGGCCTGTGTATTTTCGGTCTTGGATTGTTTGAAATCAAGGAGGCACACTTGTGCCTCTATAAAGAGGCGACCCACCACAATTTTAAGCGATTTCAGGTCCTAGAGGTCGCAGAGAGACGGCGGTAATTGTATTTTGTAGCCCAAGCTCAAACTAAGAAACTTGCAAAATTTCATCCTCCTCCGACTTTATCTTCATGGGGTAAACTGGGCCGGAAGTTTGGACCCTCCCACCACAGCCCCTCTTTAACGTTGTCCGATTGGGCTGAAATTTAGAGGTTAAGCTTTCCTAGGGCCCGGGAGCTTATCCTCGAAATTTCAGCTCAATCCGATCACTCCTTCCCTTTTTTCAAAAAACCAAATATAGCCACTTAAAATTCATCATTTCTTTTTTTTTCTTAGCCACGCCTACAGGCCACAGTTGGGAACGGATCCGGTTGAATGAGGACTCATTCGAAGCAGAATTCGACCTGTTAGGGCCTTTTGATATTTTCAGACCGAAAAAATTATCCCCCGAATTTACATTTACGAAAAACCTTAGTTTTTTTCAAATAATACACATAAACAGGTTAGACATGCTTTGTTATGAAAATATCTGCGCGTCAATTTTCATAACAAAGCATGTCTAACCTGTTTATGTGTATTATTTGAAAAAAACTACGTTTTCTAAAGAGTTAAAGAGGCTGAGTTACAAGGTCAACCCTTAAAACGTACAGGGATTAGGAGGCACAGTTGGGGGGGGGGGGCTGTTAAAGAGGCTGAGTCACAAGTTCGAACCTTAAAACGTACAGGGATTAGGAGGCACCCTGTACGACGTGATTTGAGTATTCAGGAATTAAAAGCCTTAACACAAGAATGTTCAAGAGCGGGGGGTTTCGGGGGCGGCAGCTCCCCAACTTCAACTCCTGACACGATCAGCTAACAGTTAGTCAAGCAATAATAAGTAATAAACTGTACAAAAACGTGCAGAAATTATTTGAAAAAAACTACGTTTTCTAAAGAGTTAAAGAGGCTGAGTTACAAGGTCGAACCTTAAAACGTACAGGGATTAGGAGGCACAGTTGGAGGGCTGCCGCCCCCCAAACCCCCCACTTTCGCAGCCTTTAAATAAAAAAAAAAAAAATTTAAACTGACAGTAAGGAGCGACATTAAATCTTAAAAC
Source organism: Artemia sinica (assembly GCA_027921565.1). Lineage (NCBI taxonomy): Eukaryota > Metazoa > Arthropoda > Branchiopoda > Anostraca > Artemiidae > Artemia > Artemia sinica. Next base: position 37,688,970 of record CM051276.1, read on the forward strand.
GAACAGAAATTATTCCGCATATGAAAGAGGCTGTGCCCTCCTCAACGCCTCGCTCTTTACGCTAAAGTTTTTATTGTTTTAAAAAAGAGTTGTGAGAAAGTCAAACTTTAGCGTAAAGAGCGAGGCGTTGAGGAGGGCACAGCCTCTGTCATATACGGAATAATTTCTGTTCGTTTTAAGATTTAATGTCGCTCCTTACTGTCAGTTTAAATTTTAATTTTTTTTATTTAAAGGCTGCGAAAGCGGGGGGTTTGGGGGGTGGCAGCCCTCCAACTGTGCCTCCTAATCCCTGTACGTTTTAAGGTTCGACCTTGTAACTCAGCCTCTTTAACTCTTTAGAAAACGTAGTTTTTTTTCAAATAATTATGCAAAGGGGCAATTTACTTTTTTATTGAGATGTGGGGTTGTTTCCACAGATGGAAATTAAGAGGCTAGTGCAGCCAAATTGTTCATGATGGCTGGCATCATCGAAGGTGCCAGGAACTGATTTTCTGCTCCTCTCAAATGTAAATTCGTGAGAGCGAGAAAATTTTTGTTTTTGATTGTGCTGCGTACAATGAATTTCTACGAATCTTGGGGACTTGGGGACTTCAACTTTCAAAACCTAATGCAGATGCTATACGATCATGACCATGGTGGTTCTACGGTAGAGATGTGTGAATGACGACGGATCCTGAGCCAAGCGGTGGAAGTGAGGGCACTGGCGGAAGAAAGAAAAGAAGATACAAGTTTGGTGATTTTGAGTTTAATGTTATTTATTTTATGTCAGAGTTTCCAGCCGATCCACCGGGGATGCGGGCCATTTATCTTAGGAGGGAGGTGTTGGAACCCTTGGTCCCAGTTTGTTCAGATAAATGTCCTTCCCAGATTCTTTTCTTTTGGTCCCTTAATTATTTTCCTTTCCCTAGTTATGATTATTAATTTTTCTTTAATTTTGGTGGCGCCATTTTCTGTCCTTCTTTAATTGCGTAGTTGGTTACACAGACCACGAGGTATTAAGTGCACAGTTGGGGATGTTTGACCAGTAATTAGTAAGCCCTTGGATTGGCTGTAAAAATTCACCCACCACCCCATCACCCCTTCGCAGGCACGCGGCCGGCTGAGCGGGCTGGGGAAAATTGGAAGCGTGATTTAGTTAGTTCCTTTTTTGTAGCGTGACTGATTACAGTAAGATATTTTATACTATATAATCTTTGACTTTTCAGCCTAGGTCGAGTCTAAGGAGATAGATAGAAATATTACCGGTAACCCTTGGACTTAAAGTGGCCCCTGGGACCATTTGATCACGCTATCGTACCCTAAGGCAGGGTATATTTTAAATCGGGCACTGACGTAACCGATAGATACGGAACCGTTGGGGTAAAAGCGGGAATTCCACTAACATTTGGGCCGACAAAGGGTTCTCCCCCTCGAGTAAGTGGCATAGCAACCTTTTTGCACCATTTTTGCACCAAACACTAATGACCCCCGTAGATTACCTCCGAATAAGTGGTGGCAGCAATTAAAGGTCCTATCAGTAAACCTGATATTAAAAGAATTCCGCGTTTTCGAAGAGACAAGTAATTTAGCCTACAAGAGCAGCCTATTGTGGTTACATATAAAAAAGGAAAAAATCGCAAAGAAATTTTTTTTATCTGGGCTGTGCCTAGTTGAATAGACAGGTAATAAAATTTAAGAATCAATATATCGCGCAGCTAATTAGTGTGCAAAAATAAGGCTAATTGAGACGCAGCAATTTTTCGCGAGAGACCCGAAGTTGCATTGATAAAATGATTTTCATTTGGACGGAAGACGTTAAGTAAACCTTGAAATAATGGCGGACAAACGGAGAATTCAGACAAGATCTACCACGGTAAAACAAAAATCGGATTCAGACACACAATTGTATGCGACTCCCGCTGGAAATATCCTAAGAAAAACACCATCACATAGAACCATATATCACTCAACAGGTGAAATAGACATTTCTAGGACGTGTGAAGAGGAAATCTTCAAAACAATATCAGTAATAGAGCGATCTCCGGTACGAACCAGGGAAGAAGAAAAAAGTCTAAGGCAAATTCAGAAAGAATAATTCTCAGATAGAGAAACCCGAACAAAAGAAACAGTGGCGATACTACATAAAGAAAAATCATTACATTAAAGAACGGGTAAAACAAAACAAACTCACCCTTCAGAGGAGGTACAAAAAGTAGGGGAGTTGCGGGGAAAAGAAAATATTATACAACGAGCAGACTCAGAAAACGAAGTAAGAGAATATAAAGACAGTGAGATTCATAGTAGGCGAAGTAGCAGGAGTAGTAGAAGCTCAATTTCCAGCAGTAGCTCGCGAAAAAGCACTCAAATAGATATGACACAACAACTATTAAATTTCATGAAGGAAGAAAGAATAGCTAGAGAGAAAAATGAGAAGGCAGATAGAGAGGAAAGAAAATACATAATGGAAATGATTGCAGGGAGAAATTCCCAAGAGCCGCAGAAATTGTCTACAATAGAGGTAATGCAGGCAGTAAACCTTCAACCAATGAAAGAAAATGAAGATGTACATTTATACATATACAATTTTGAAAAAACAGCGGAATTAAGCGGATTGCCGAGAGAAAATTGAGTGACAAGAATACAGCCCCTCCTTAACTACAAAGCACAAATTGCATATAAAGCATTACCAATGGAGTACTCAAAAATTTTGAAAGACTAAAGCAAGCCATTTTTGAAAAGTTTCAACTCTCCCCCGAGCACTTTCAAAGAAGGCTTTGAAGCGAAAGAAACCGAGACAACGAAACTTATAAAGAACACGGGTACAAATTGAAAGATATGTGTTTAAAATGGCTAGAGGTAGAAACCTGTAGAATATTAGAAGACACGGAAGAAATAAAAGATAAGATAATGGGAATACTGAATAAAACAGTGATGGAAAAATTTTTAGAAAATACCCATCCAAATATGAGAATGTACTTAAAAGAAAAAAACCCAAAAACAATTGAAGAAATGTCCGAATTAGCAGACAGGCACACTGAAAATAGGAGGAAGGCATTCCCACCAAGAACAAGGTTAGGAGGTAGTAGTAGGAAAGAATACCCTTAATCAGAGAATAAAAATAATGCTAGCCAGATATGGCAAACACAAACGGAAGCAACGTGCTACCATTGTAACTCCGGCAGCCACTATAGCACCAATTGCCCAAATAAAGACGGAAGAAAATACGTCCAAAGACAGGAACAGTGTGACGTTACCTGTTATAACTGTAATAAACGAGGAGATTATGCCTCAAATTGCCGCAGCGCGAAAAGAAATTGCGACAATAATTACAGAACAAGGGACGATGGGGCAAACGGAAGACAGGACAATCCGAGAAACCATCGATCCCGAGAGAATGGGAAAAAGTCTCAAACATATAACAGAACCGCATGGGTTAAAAGCCCGGAGAATATGAAAACTTGCGCATTTGCAGAATCACACAAAGTATGTGGCTAACTAAATGGTAAATCGGTAGAAATAGCTATCGATTCCTGCAGCGACCAAACCTATATACGGGAAGACTTGGTAAAGAAAACCGACGTAAATTACAAAAATAAAGTGGCAGCGCTATGCTACTATGGAGCAGAACATAAATGTCCGACGGCTCAGGTCATAATAGAAATAGCCAACAAAGAGGGAAATACGGTTAAAAAGGAATTAAAAGTAGGGGTTGTACCTACTCTTGCAGAAGACGTTTTATTAGGGGGAGATTTCGGCAATATAGAAAACTTTCTTACACTAAATTCAACCTCCATGATAAAAAAAAGTAAATACGGTGACACGAATTCAAGAAAAAAACAAAAGGGAGGCTGTGTCGCCCACTAATGAAAATGATGATCAAAATATACAAAACACATTTCAATTTAACGACGAGATGTTCATAAAAAATGCAAAACTAAGAAAACCGAAAAGCCAAAAAAAGGCAGATGAAAAGGAAAATAACCAAAAAACAAGAGAAATTATTGACCGTAGAAAAAGAACCAGACACAACCAAAGATGAATTAACCGAAATACTCGGGGTAACCTCCGAAAAGTCGCAAAATTACAAACAAACGATAGAGATTGCAGAAAAATAAAACTAGCACTAACGAATCAAAAACATCCGCAATCTAAACAGTTTTCCAGTAATGGAAATCTACTTTTCAAAATAATGGAGACTGTGGAAAACCCTAGAAAATTACAACTTTTGGTACCACATGAACTAAGAAAAGTGGTAATAAAGTTAGCTCACTCAAGCCCAACGGGGGGACACATGGGATCCCAAAGAACAAGAGAGAGAGTCTTGCAGCGTTTTTGGTGGAAAGGATTAAGAAGGGATATTATCAACTTTTGTAAAAGATGCAAAGATTGTCTATTAGTCGCATACAAAAAACCAAATGAATAAGTTCCAATGAAAAAAATGCCCATTTTCGGCAAACCATTTGAGAGAATTTCAATGGACATTGTAGGTCCACTTCCGAAATCTAGCGCGGGATTCAGATTCATTCTAGTTGTTAATGATTTGGCTACGAGATACCCAGAATCTATCCCAATGCGAACAGTAAAATCACCAAAAATCGCAGAAGAATTAGCAAAATATGTCTCACGTCACAAAATCCCGAAGAAAATTTTAACAGATAATGGAACCAATTTTATATCGACATACATCCGAAAATTATACAAAATTCTCGGTATAAAACAAGTATTAACTACTCCATTCTATCCTCAGACAAATGGAGTGACATAAAGATTTAACGGAACCCTAATTAGTATGTTTAATTATACGTTTTGTAAGAGATGATGTAAACCAATGGGACAAAATGCTTCCTTGTGTCCTTTTTGCATACAGAGAAACTCCACACCAAGCTACAGGGTTCTCACCATTTAAATTACTATATGGGATAAACCGGAGGGGAATGTTAGATATTTTAAAGGAATCATGGGAGAATGAGGATAAAAATGAAGAAACAGTGATAACCCACCTGCTATCACTACGAGAAAAACTGAATAAATACCATGAAATTGCCAAGCAAGCGCAGGGGGAATATGCAGAAAAAACGAAAACATGGTACGATAAATCCACCCGAATGCGCGAATTCACGGAAGGGGATGAAGTCCTCATATTGTTACCGGACGGAAATAATAAATTGGAATTAAGATGGAAAGGACCATTTAAGGTGAAAAAGAAAATGAATGATGTAAATTATATGATAGAATTAGATGGATCAAGGAAAAAGGAAGAAGTTTACCATGCGAATTTACTGAGGAAATTTAACAAGCAGAATGAAAAAGAAAACCACAAGGATTCGCAGAAGCGCTGCCTCATGATTTCGACCTCAGAACATGACGAGGAAACTGCCCCTTTAGGTACAATAGACCCAGCGGAAACACACATAAATACCATTGAAAGAGTTTCGGCAGAAACACTTTTGAGATCCCATCTCAGAAATCCCAACACATCTCAGAAATCCCAATTAAAGAAGTTGTTCACGGAATTTGCAGACGTATTAACAGACCAAATCAGAAAAACAGAAAATGTAGCACATAAAATACTATTAAAGGACAAGACACCAATAAAACAAAAACCGTACCAAATACCAGAAGCAAAAAGGATAGAGATTAAAAAAGAAATTGACCAAATGCTCGATTTAGGGGTTATAGAACCATCAAATTCAGAATATGCAGCACCAGTCGTATTAGTCCCGAAGAAGGATGGCTCCATTAGATTTTGTGTAGATTATAGAAAACTAAATAATATTTCCGAACCAGGCGCGTATCCAATAACAAGAATGGACGAAATTCTAGATTCAGTAGGTTCCGCAAAATTTATATCAATTTTGGACTTGAGAAGGTGATATTGGCAAGTAAAAATGCACCCAGATGATTCAGCCAAAACTGCCTTTATTACTCCTTTTGGGTTGTACCAATTTAGGTACATGCCATTTGGACTAAAAGGGGCACCAGCAACATTCCAAAGGCTAGTAGATTATATTTTAAATTCCTTAACATATACAAGAGCCTATTTGGATGACATTATAGTATTTTCGAACTCGTTCAATGAATATCTAATCCATATGGAACAAGTATTAACCAGGCTGAGGAGAGCAGGACTAACTTTGAATGAAGAAAAATGTAAATTAGTGCAGTCACAGACAGAACACCTGGGACAAAAAAAAGGAAACGGTATAATAGCCCCATTAAGGGAAAAAACAGAAAAAATTAGAAACGCAGAAGTTCCGACCATAAAGAAAAAAGTTCGGTCATTCTTGGGGTTAGCAGGATATTACCAAAAATTCATACCAAATTTTCCAACGATTGCTAAACCTTTGACGGAGATAACAAGGAAGGGGGCAATAGATCCCGTTAAATGATCAGAAATGGAACAAGATGCATTAGATACACTGAAAAATGCTCTTTGTAGTGAAAGGATGCTGAGAAATCCAGATTTTTCCTTACCATTTGTGCTACAAACTGACAGTTCAGATTACGGATTAGGGGCAGTTATATCTCAAAACTTTGAAGATGGGGAACATCCAATCACATTTGTATCCAGAAAATTGTCAAAAGCAGAATTAAATTATAGCACGATAGAAAAAGAATGTCTTGCAATAATATACGCAGTCAAAAAACTCGACTATTACTATATGGACGAAAATTTACAATAGTGACAGATCACAACCCATTGAGATGGCTAAATATAATGAAGCCAGATAACGGACGATTGGCACGATGGGCCCTGTGCTTACAGGAATATGATTTCGAAATAAAATCGAGACCGAGGACAGATAACAGAAATGCTGACGGTATGTCCCGATTGTGAGGAAAGAATAATATAAGTTAAAAAATGTTGGATGGGCTGTGCCTTGATAACATAAATAATAGGAGGGGAAAAGAGGTCAAAGACCCATGGGGAATAAAACAAGATGGTTGCAAAATAGAGGTGAATGACCTACAAAAGGTTGGGGGAAAGTTCGGAGATATTGAATGTCGAGTCGGATTGGAAAAACTTGGAAAGGAATCTGAGATTAGTATTATCAACTCAAAAGATATGTCGATCCTTTATGAGGGGGAGGAATTCCTTGGGGAAGATCCCCTGCGGGAAATCGCGAAAGATAGTCCTTCTCCTTAATGCACAACTGGCGGACAAGTTGGGATCCCTTTACCGAGATTTTGCCTCTCTGATATGGAGCCCTTGGGGGATACTCTCTCCCAGTCACTTCATACTTCACCCAAACCTTTGTCCAGTAACCCTATTCATAGCTGTTATCCTTAATGGGAATTGACAATTATTTCCAGAAAATCATATTCAGTATCGAAGTTTCATCTTCAATTAGCATCAACGTATATTCTTCATTTAATTATCCCAGGGGAGGGAACCCAGAAAAACGGCGATTCATGGTTCGCTCAAAATTTTACATCATTCCCAGTACCCTTATCGTTTTCACAGGCCTTTGCATTTTCGGCCTTAGATTATTTGAAATTATGCCAAGGGGTAATTTACTTTTTATTGAGATGAGGGGTTGTTTCCACAGATGGAAATTAAAAGGCTAGTGAAGCCAAATTTTTCATGATGGCTAGCATCATCAAAAGTGCCAGGAACTGATTCTCTGCTCCTCTCAAATGTAAATTCGTGAGAGCGAGAAAATTTTTGTTTTTGATTGTGCTGCGCAAAATGAATTTCTACGAATCTCGGGAACTTCAATTTGCAAAACCAAATGCGGATGCTATACGATCTAGACCATGGTGGTTCTACGATAGAGACGTGGGGATGACGACGAATCCTGAGCCAAGCGGTGGAAGTACAGGTATTGGTGGAAGGAAGAAGAGAAGATACAAGTTTGATGATTTTGAGTTTAATGTTATTTATTTTATGTCTTAGTTTCCAGCCAATCTACTGGAGTAGCGGCCATTTATCTTAGGAGGAGGTGTTGGAACCCTTGGTCCCAGTTTGTTCAGATAAATGTCCTTCCTAGATTCTTTTCTTTTGGCCCCTTAATTATTTTCCTTCCCCTAGTAATAATTATTAATTTTCCTTTAATTTTGGTGGCGCCATTTTCTGTCCTTCTAATTGTGTAGTTGGTTACACAGACCACGAGGTTAAGCGCGCAGTTGGAGATGTTTGACCAGTAATTTAGTTATCCCTCGGAATGGCTGGAAAAATTCACTACCACCCCATCACCCAGTCGCAGACACGCGTCTGGCTGAGCGGGCTGGGGAAAATAGTTCCTTTTTGTTTTAGTTCCTTTTTGTAGCGTGTCTTGATTACAGTAAGATTTTTTATACTATATAATCTTTGACTTTTTAGCCTAGGCCGAGTCTAAAGAGATAGTTAGAAATATTACCGGTAACCCTTGGCCACAAAGTGGCCCCTGGGACCATTCAATCACGCTATAGTATCCTAAGGCAGGGTATATTGTAAACTGGGCATTGACGTACCCGATAGACACGGAACCGTTGGAGTAAGCGCTGGAATCCCACTAACATTTGGGCCGACTCCCGCTCGAGTAAGTGGCATAGCAATCTTCTTGCGCCATTTTTGCACCAATAAGTGGTGACCCCCGTAGATTACCTCCCAATAATATATATATATATATATATATATATATATATATATATATATATATATATATATATATATATATATATATATATATATATATAATATATATATATATATATATATATATATATATATATATATATATATATATATATAATATATATATATATATATATATATATATATATATATATATATATATATATATATATAGGTATCAAAATTCAATTTTTAAGAGTGTCGGTTACTACTAAGCCGGATCGTTCCTTATTTACACATCAGAATCCAAAGAGAGATCATTGAAATATTGATCGTTTTTTCTGCGTCACCAAAAATATTGTATTCATAAAATTTTATAGTTTCATTAAATCTAATTCAACAAATAGAAAATATTTTTCAACTAAAGTAAGGAGCAAGTTTAAAACTTAAAACAAATATAAAATCTTCTGTACATAAGGGGGAATGCCCCCATCTCAATACCTTGTGCATTAAATAAAAGATTTTTAATGCTTTGAAAAATCAAATTTTTTCCAATTGCCAATTTTCTTATGAAATTTGGACAAAAGCCAAAATTCAGAAAAGAGTAAGAAGTCAAGGAGAAGATAGCCCCCTTCATATAAGAAATAATCTGTTCAATTAGGTTTAAAATCTGTTTCTTGCTTTCAGTTGAAAGCTATTTATTTTCTTATATAGCTTCTAATTGTTTTCCTTCTCATACCCAGGCATAACCAAGATATAATTTGAGGTACCGGTCTCTTAAATCCCTGTTTCATTGCTTTTAAAATGTACAAATCAGTAACTAGTACAGACTAGTATCGTACGTTAATTAGTACCGACCTATGTTTAAATTTCTAATTTTGGATAAAATTTGAATATACCTTAAAAAATCGGCAATGGATAGTAATTTTGGTAAAAAGTCCTTCCTCATATTACTACTAAAGAATTTCAGTTGGATGAAAAAGAGTATTATTGTTTATATGGATGGAAAGTCTGTGAGACTTTTGATCTTCTACATGACTGAAGCCATCACAACCTCTACAATAGGATTTGCTTATCGATAAATACATTACATACATTTGTTTAAATACACTGAAGTACTTCATGTAAATAGAAAGAGAAAAATGTTATCATTTAAAATTGCTGAAAACTAAGTCCCTAGCAGTATTTTCCACCCAAAGAAATTTCCTGGCGGGACTGATGATGACCTGCCTTTCCTTTTCCACCTCTGTGTTGGTAGATATGGGAATGTAACATTTTAGCTGTATAGAGAAACATTTTAATTAATTCCTACTTCTCCCTACCTCTTTCAACATTTATCTGAACCCTCATGAAGAGTAAGCAGTTTGTCCATTAATCTGTACTTATCTAAGAATCTACCCTACCCCCACCTAAAAAGGACTCACCCCCGCCCCCTCCCTTCATTATAGCTGATACGCAATTACAGATCACCAAACGTAGCATAGTTTCATTACAAATAAAGCGAATCCACTTGGTTGAATCCAGTACTGCCACTGTGTTGCATTAAGGTAGAGCTCTCTGATATGATGTATCTAATAAAGGGATTTTCAATAGGATAGCTTTTTTTTTGGGGGGGGGGGTGTTCCCATTTTTTCAAAAATCAGGCAAATTTCCTCAGATTTTTGGGTTTGGGTCGGTAACTATAAACTGAAAGGAATTTATATATCTATAATCAGCATAAAAAGCCAATACTGCCGGTGCAGCAATTTTCAGGAAAATTCCATTTTTAATTTTGATGATAATTGGCCCAAGTCACTTTTTACTTCCAGTTTTTTATCACAAATTACTTGATTAAATTCTTTTAAGACGAATTTTTTTTTTAGAACCTGTTCATTTTATTTAGTCGAATACGACAATAGACGATAGAGGGTCAATTTGACAGCTGGATAGTAAGCTTAAATTTTATTTTTCTTTCGCTATTCTATTTTTTTTTTTTTTTTAATGTCTGAATATATAAGGGATTTAAGTTCGAGGGGGAGAATAGCCCTGTTATGATAGACGAATATCTTACATCGCCCGTATAAAATCAAAAAGTGATATCTATGCAGGCATGATGATTTCTTAGTATCTCTACTCTTTCTGTAAACTATTCTAAGGCGTAGGAAATTGCGCAGGCGTAGGAAAAACAAGTCTACATCTGTTATAACCTACGGAAGCAATAAATTTTTCTGTAATTTTGGTTTGAGTTTGATTTTCTCTTAAGATTAAATGCATAATAATTAAATATATTATTGATTTATTAAATTGATCCTGGTTCCGGTGATTTCCCCCCGAGAAAATTCCCCCCGGACATTTCCCCTGTAGGATATTTTCCCCCCGGAAATGTCCCCCCGTAGGAGATTCTCCTCCCACTGATTTCCCCCCTAGGAGATTTCCCCACCCCCAGGAGATGTCCCCCCCGCTGAAAATTTTCCCCTCCCCCCTCTAGGAGATAATTGCCACCGGAGACTACCCTTGCCTCAGACTTTTTTGCATCGGATGTCACCCATGGCTCGAAAATTGTTGCAAAATTCTTCTCTTTCTCAGTGGCCTAAAATATAAAAGCGAGCGGAGTACACTTTTTAATTGTCAAGTAAATAGTTGGTTATACACGGTAATACATACATGGTTAAAACCCTACACTTTAAAACTAATATTTCTTGCAATAAGCCTCAGGTACTCCAGCGTCCCGACGTTCTCGTAGTTTCCCATCCATAGAATTCTGGCATTTAAATCCACATACTTTTTCTTAATTGGTTCACTGGATTCGTATGGTTCTTCATTGGTTCTTCTGGAACTAAAAAGTTCGACAGACTTTCGCTCTGTCGAACATATTCCAGACACGGGGTGGAAAGTTGCAAGGTACTCTTCTACTTCCACGCATTCTACCGATGTAGTTATCTTCAAAGTAGGTGATGATTGGCCTAAACACTTTGTCCGTAAGTTTTGCTACGATAGCTGTGAATACAGAATGTACTTCCTGAATGGGCACGAATGCAAGAGCAGCTAGCATTTGAACGGAGACTGCCAATACATCATCGTCTCTATACCTCGTCTGAAGGCCAAGGTTTTGTACTTTCCTGTAGATACTCTGGTTTAAGTAGAAAAAACAGCCCATCACTTCAGTGGCTGGAAAGCCTTTCCTGAAGGAATTCTGCACACAAAACTCGAAATCAGACAATAAAGCTGTTGGACCTCCATTCGTCAAATGAGACTTTAGTTCGGTAAGAACTTTCGTGTACGTGTCCTCTGACTTGTTAGGCCGCAGTGCGTAAACGCATGGAATCACCCAATCCTCTTACAGGCAGTGCAAAACATATAGCTGTTAGAATAACTCGGGCACTGTTTTGGAGAACTGTCGTTACTTGGCCTAGATCAGAATCAGGATGATCCAGATTTTAGATTGTCTCCAGAAGAAAGGTTGAAAAGAAGTCAAAATAAGACCGAGTGTGTACCTGCCCCAAGCTCTGAATATGTTGCAGAAATAATTGGAAGAAATCGTAAGACGCTCACCTTCAGATATGTTGACCAAAGACTGGGTTAGAATCTGCTGCGGAGTTTCAAGTGTCTCGGCTGCTTTCCTCTTCATCTGGTTACGGAGTTCCTGTGCTTGAAAGTTACACTGGCAGGGAGCATGTGAATGTTTGTTCAAACGCCCAACCAAAGCACCATCCTTCATCTTGAGCTTTGGCTTGCCTTTCCTTCGTCTGTTGTCTCAACTCACATTCGAAACTGACCTCTCCAGCTGCTAAGTCTTTCTGTTTCGTTTAAACGAGCCCTTCGAAGGCAATCTTGTCCACTCCACGCGTTGATTTGAAATGCTCTATTATTTTACAAAACTTTACGTACTTCTGATGTGACACGAAAAAAATGAACTGACCCAGTATGGCACAGCTCGGGAGCCTAAACAGCTTTGAATGGAATAATTTGGGGTGGTTAAATGTTATGACATATTAATTATGGGATTTAATTAAGCAGATCAAGAGATTAAAGTAAGAGATTTCAATTTCAGTCTCAAGGTCTCAAGGACCTTGTGGAGCTAGGAGGGTCGGAATCTCCTTAGCTTGCGAATAGAATAATCTAGGGCGGTTAACTGTTATGACATATTTATTATGGGAAATAATAAGATTAAGAGTTTAAATTAAGAGATTTCAATTTGTTCGTGTCCGTGAGACAGAAGGTCTCACGGACCTTGTGGAGCTAGGAGGGTCGGAAATCTCCTACGGGGAAATTTCCAGGGGGGGATCTTCTGGGGGTGAAATGTCCAGGGGAGAAATCTCCTACGGGGGGAAATTTCTGGGGGGGGAATCTTCTACGGGGGAAAATTACCGGGGAGAAATCTCCTAGACCCAATTGATCCCTCTGCCAGGAATCCCTGTCGTTTAAAGTTTACTGTATTTTGTTTCATTTTGCATGCAATTTAATTGCTCTTTTTGTTTGAGAGCTTTTTCCCTAAAAGTATTTAAAAATAAACTTATTCCTACTAAAAAATACCCTGAGATATATCCCTGTCACCCAACCACCACTGCTAATTTGGCGTCTGGCCCCCTCCTCCCTGGAAAATGTTTTGCCGGTGCCCTTGATACTCCCCTCAAGATTCCCTGAAAGTGCTACCTGACTGCCTTTGTCTTTTTTAAACCAAATATCAAACATGTCCCCTTCCCTGTTAACAAACACTATATACATAATGGGTGAATTGTATAACTTACAGCCCTTGCCCAAAAAACTGACAGTTATCGGACTTTCTAACTATACTAAACATGATAACTGTCTCAAAGTTTTGTTAGGATGTAAGGTGCGTAGGAGGAAGGCTTGTTACCCTGAAATCCCTTTTGACTCATAAAAGGGGCACTAGAACTTTCCACTCTCAGGTTTGTGACCCCCTTCCAATGTTTCTTCGATAACTCTTACATGGCTTACCGACAGATATTAATCCGAATCAATCCCTTGAAGCTCACGTGAAAGATCTACTTAAGAATACCTTAATAATTGCGTCATCTGTGTCAATTAACAAATGTTACCGCTTAGGAGGATAAACTGTCAATATAACGAATAGACGCCGTAATCAAAGTCAGTCGCGTAAACCGGCAATTAATCCAGTGCTAATTAGGCACAGGAATGAAGCTGAAGCTTATCTAGTTATGCAAAACGTATCCAAGCTTAAGGGATCTGGAATAAAAATTTGCACGGACCTTCCTCCAGCACTTAACGCTTTACGCACAGGATTCCTCACTAAAGCAAAAGAGATGAAGGAGTGTGGAATGATTATTGCTTCTCGGATTAAAAATAAAGGAACCCATATATGGCTTGAGATAAAAAAAAAAATGGTTCGGTGATATGAGAGAGAGCTGATCAATAACTAAATAGGATAGTAGTAATCTGAGTTTATATTTATAAGATTTTGTGGAGTATTTTGTTTATTTTGTGTTTAGTGCTCTGGTTGTTAAGATAGTTGATAATTTATGATTGTTTGAGGATTATGATTATCTTATGTTTGGACTCCCGTTCGCAAAAGTATCATAATGAGTATTATGTGGCTTTTTCTTTCTTTGTTTTTTTTTGTTACCAAAACTGTTATATTTAATTCTCTTACTTTGTGCCAAACTATTCCCGATTTTTCTTATATAAGGTTCTCATGTTATAAAGTTCTAGTTTTTTGTTTATGTTTGTCTCTTTCAGATGAAGTTCTGTTTATAATTATGTCTCCTTTGACTCTCCGTATGGTTGGTAAGTCACTTCTTGTCAATAAGTATACCCAGCATCGAGGATGACAGACTTCGTAATTTCGAGGAGCTCCCCCTAGATTTAGGTAAAATATTTGAGAATTTTGCAAAGATGACGATTTTTTGATATGATGGTTCATTCTATCCCAAAAAATAAGTATCTACTCCCCACCCAAGTTTTAAATAAAGGCACTAATGTTAGAATGGTATTTTTGAACTATCGCGGGTTACTAAATATTTTGATCGAATATCTCTGTTTATTTCTCATCATAATATAGATGTCTTCGCCTCTTGTGAAACATTTTTAAATGATTCGACAAAGACATTTATTAATAAACATGATTATACTTTTTTTTCATAAGAATCGGATTAATTAAAAACAGGGAGGGGTAGGTTTTTTCATTAAATCAACAATTCAGTCAGATCTGGTGACTGAATTTGATCACCTATATCTTGAAATGGCGTTTGAATTTTTTGCAGTTAAAATAGATGTAAATGGTATGAAAATTTTGTGTTGTGTTTTTTACCAGCCTCCAAGCTCTCCTGCTTCAAAATTCATGGAACTTCTTGATGATTTTGTGCTTATTGCTTCGAATTTGTGTCCAAAAATAGTTATCATGGGTGACTTTAATATTGATTTATATAATTCTAATAATTCAAGTGGTAATTTCCACGGAATCTCTTCTGACAGGGCTGACTTGTTATCAGTTTGCCTGTCCGGTGGTCTCTTACCAGCTTATGGAGTCCCAACAAGAATAACCAAAGATTCTGCTTCCGTTATTGATAATTTGTTTAAGAATCTGGAACTAAAGCCTAGTGATGTGGTTATCGAATATTTTTCAGACCATTTGATGCTTGTGACCGACCTTCACTTGATTACAGAGTTTAATTAGCCTACTAAAAGAAAAATGAGAATGACTAACAGAAACTCCTTAAGTAAACTTAAAGTACTGCTTTCTTCAAGTGATTTTTCTTCTTGTTTAGAGTCTTCGGACCCTGATTTTGCTGCTGAATTTTTGTGAATCAGTTTAAACATTGTTTCAATAATGCTTTCCCTCTCCGCCAAATATCAAGAAGAAATAGTATAAAGCCGATTAAGCCTTGGAAATCTCCTGGATTGCTGGTATCAACAAAAAATAAGAATCTGGTATATAAGGCATACTTAATGCATCCATCTGAAGTTAAATTAGCTGAATTTTGCAGATACAAAAATTATTTAACAAAAATTATTTAACAAAAAAGTCATTACGTCGCCGAAGCATTTGTTCAAGCAGAAGGGTCCCCTAAGAAGACATGGGAAATAATTAATAAGTGCTTAGAAAAGCATAAGACCTATGATCTTCCTGATGAATTAATAGCTGAAGATGGAACTAAACTTGCCACAGAGAAAGTAGAAGTTGTCAACGCATTAAATATACACTTTGCAAAAATTGGCGAGGAAACCGCATCAACTGCTGGAAACAACCTGGCCCGTCATCTGGATAATGAAACTGGAGAGGACTTTCAATTATATCTACCCCCGTCTCACAATTGCTCCATTTTTCTTACTCCTGTAACCCCAGATGAACTTTTACTTACAACAAACCTTTTAAAGAATGGATCTTCGGAAGGGATTGATGGGTCATCTACTAATCTGATTAAGTGCATAGCACCAAATATTGTAATCCCACTTTCGCATGTGTTCAACCTCTGTTTTAAAACCGGAAGATTTCCTTCTTGTTTCAATTCTGTAGGAATCGTCTTTTTGTATAAAGGAGAAAGACCCAAAACTATCGGCCCGATATCAATCCTGTCTACATTTGGGAAGTTGCTCGAAAAGTGCCTATATAACCGGATAGTCAGCTTTTTAATGAAATCTAAATTTTTTAGTCCGATGCAATTTGGGTTCCGGAAGTCTCACTCTACTGAGCATGCTATTATGGCAATGACTCAGTTTTTTCATTACGCCCTCGACAAAGGTGACATTCCAGCTACAATTTTTATTGACGTTAAAAAGGCATTTGATAAGATTTCCCATAAAAATATTGCATACTAAATTTGATAACTGCGGCATAAGAGGCCCAGTTAATGACTTAGTAATACCATACCTAAAAAACCGAAATCAGTATCTAGACGGAGGCGATACTTCTTCCTCATCAGTATCTCAAACTCAGTCAGTTGGAGTCCCACAAGGCTCTATTCTGGC
Organism: Artemia sinica; assembly: GCA_027921565.1. Lineage (NCBI taxonomy): Eukaryota > Metazoa > Arthropoda > Branchiopoda > Anostraca > Artemiidae > Artemia > Artemia sinica. Next base: position 37,705,432 of record CM051276.1, read on the forward strand.
TCCACTCCCTTTTCTTATCTATGCTAACGATATCAGTAATAGCATCAAAGATATTGGCCTTAACACATTATTCGCCGATGACACGGTATGCAATGTCAAGCCCCGACTCTAGATCTTTGAAGCTTAGGTTGGAATCAGCACTGAAGAGGCTTATCGTATGGTTTTCGAGAAGTAAATTGACTATTAATTGTACTAAGACAAAATTCATCATCTTCTCTCGTACTGGGAAAAGAGCACCGGAAATTATGATGATGAATATTCAAGGCCTGCCTATTGAAATTGAAAGAGTTGATGATATTAAATATCTTGGGATAATACTGGATTCAAGTTTATCATTTAAAAGCCATGCAATTTATCTTCGAATGAAACTGGACAGAAATATTGGAATGATGAATCATCGGAAATTTCTTCTGTCGTTTTTTGCCCTGAAATCTCTTTATCATTCTCTAGTGCATTCATATATAAATTACTGTCCCATTATTTTTTTGAATACTTTTAAAACTCATATTCTTTCTCTTCAGGGGCAACAAAATAAAGCTCTGCGTCTATTGAAAAATTACCTGCCTAGCCCGTTTTCTTACCCTGGTGAATCGTCAACAAAAAGTATGTTTCAAATTTTAAATATCATTCCACTGGACCTTTTCCCTTCTTTCCATTCTGTTCTTTATATGATTAAACACGTTCAAGGTCTTTTGCCTGAGTATTTTTATTTGCATAATAATTTTTTTCAGGATGATAATCAGGTTTAGCATGCATATTGGACCCGTGGCAGTTCTGTAGTCCGTCAGGCTTTAATAGAATCTGGAAGGTCCCGTTTTTCACCAAGGCATAGTATTATATATAATTGGAATAAATTTCATAGTTTTGTAGATTTGAATAAATCGTTGGTTAATAATAAAATTAGATCAATGAATCACTTAATCAGTAATTATTAATTTGATTTATTTTCTGGGGTGGATGCTCCTCATTTCACTTTATTTATTTGGTTATTTTGATTTTATTCGGATTTTGTTTGTTGTTACCATACGGAGAGTTGAAGAACAATCTTTTTATTCCAGTATCTGGAGATAGTATTATTTATTTATTGTTGAGTGTATATAAATCCACACACGAGTTATTCTCACTGTGGGTCATTAATTTGATAGTTTTGTCAAAACATTTTTTATTGATTAATAAAGAACTTGAACTTCAACTCCTTCCGTACGAAGTAGGGCCTGACCGATATGGATCTAGGGGTTCAATACTGATACCGATATATTGATATCGTACCAATACGATACTGATATAATTTACCAATAAATACCCCTCTGGAAAAAAAACCTTACCTAAAATTTAAACCCTGCATTCTTTGTCCATATTCATACTCAAATATTTCACCCTGGTCTATTAAGAAACTAAATAACAGCCTCGGTAATTTACTGTTGATTCAAAGTAATGGAAAAAGTATTCATTTAGAAAATATTTAGAAAAACAGTTAAACCAAATAAAGTTCTAGTCTAGATAGTAAAACTAATTTAAGCCGGGTTAGGTACATAAACACAAATACGTAAAATTCTAATTGAAAGAGGTGTAACATACTTATTGAAATTGATTATTCGAAGCCCAAATTTCAATAGAGGGATTTTGTGTTTTAATCAGTCACATATTAATGTGAAAATGTTACTCTACATTCATATTATTTGGTCTCTTACTAACGAATCCCTTCTAGGCACAATAGGTAAGGGGGTGCTGCTAGGGTTTTTTGTTTCGAGGAGGGATTTAAAGAACAGGTCGACAAAATCATCCCGTATGCCAACAAATGTGGACACATATGCTAAATTTCCAAGGCAAATAGGTACGTTTTCCAAGGTTTTGGCAAGTGGCGAAGACACATTGAAACCCCTCCCCCTCCCCACCTAATGACCCCCCCCCCCTAGCTCGGCTTTTGACTGGACATTATCATAGTTTTAATCAATTAAATATTGTTTCTTTCACCTACATAAGAGAAAATTCATATGGTTAATTGTATTCTTTTCAGTTGTTTTGTTATGAACTCACCATACATTAGAACATTGCTGCACCAGGTTTGTATTGACAACAAATATACTTTGACTTCATTTGACTCACCTTTGCTGCTCTTTCTACCATGGTCAGACGTAGCTGGTGCCTCCGTTCCCAAGGACTGGAAAAGTAAAAATGAACAAAGGAAATCTAGTGCCATCTTCGGGATAAGCTGCTCCAAAAAGAGAATTGGCCGACATCCAATATTTTCCCCGATGTCCGACAAAGCCACTGACCCTCATATTGGCCGGGTAATATCTACCGACTGATATATCATTCAGGCCCTAATACGAAGTGCTTTGGTGAAAAGAAATAATATTAATTGCGTCAATTTTGCTCTTTACTTTGACAGTACAATTATGCTGTTTTTGATTAAATATAAACAAAACTAAATTTGACATCTTGTCTCTTCAAAATGTACTGAAGATGAACGAACATATTAACTGGATTTTAGGAATAACCTAAATCACCAAATTTTAGGCAAATCAAATTTGGAGCATTTGTGGAGCATTCAAAATAAACTGGATCAATTAATGATGTCTGGGTACTATAATTGTTACAACCGGGAAAGTAACATAAATAAAAGGACCTCGTTAGTATTATCTTAATTTCTTGTCTTTTTTTTGTATCTGTATCATTAATAAAATGAAATTTTAAAAAGTTAAATCTTATTGAAAGATTTAGTCCTACAACTTCTTAGACCTAACAGCCTAGGATCGAATTTCAGCCCGTAAAGAGCCCGTAGTCAGTAAAGGGAAAACAAATTTTTTTTACTGGACAAGGAGCTAGTGAAAGCAAATTGGGTAGTTGTACTAGTTTTTCCCTTTTACAGCACATTTCTTTTTCCCCCCTGTTTAATAATACTGTCATTGTGCCACAACAGAACGTTCTAACCACATGTATATTTAATGGTATTGATGTTTCGCTAGCTAACTATGCTGATGACATCCTTGATATTAGCAGAACAGCCTTTGGAATTGAGGAAAACTTTGGAATTCTCGATAGGGAGTATAAACGTATTGGTCTTCGATTTAATGAGAGTAAGATTGAGTTCCTGGTGTCCAATCACCGTTCAGATTGCCCAACAAATGTTCAGTTAGGTGAACATGTTATTATAGCACAAGATACACTGACGTATCTTGGTGTACCAATTGGGTCAAATCTTCGCGCCACGTGTCAACTTTTGAATGATTTTTTTTTTTTTGCTTGAAATGCTAGGAATGCGTATGGTTTACTAGTTACGTTAAAGTTTAAATCTAACGCCGTATCTTAGCTAGCGTTTATAATGCATTTGCTGTTTTGCATCTACTTGCCCTTGCACCATTTTGGTCTCTTCTTACTGCTTCAGATATTAGGGATATACGGAAGTGTTTCTACAAGTATGCAAAATATTTGCTAAGGCTGCCTCTCTGGACTAATAACAGCTCACTATCCTCGCGGTATGGAGTTGCAAGCCCAGTGTCCGTGGTACAAAAAAGAAATGAGAGATATTGGAGGCAGATTATTGGTGAAAACACCTCTGAAATTGTCCGTCGTTGATAATATGTTTTGTTCTTACATATAATTGCCCTTATTTAAATTTTTTTCTTGTCTGTTCTTCTTTGTTTTGGTTCTGTTTGTATTTGTCAGATTTTATTTGTTTCTTTCCATTTTCTTTCTTTATACTCCATCAGTGTTGTATTTTACATTTGTGATGGGCAATAAATTTATACATACATATATATACATACATACATTAATATTCCAAAAAACAATAAACAAAATAAATAAGAAAAATACAAGGTTAGTTTACTAAATTTCTATCAGTGAAAACAGACGATCCTATTTAGAATAAGCCGTTTAATAAATAATAAATAGAAATAAGTACAATTGAATATTTATGATAAGTCACTGCCTTTTACCAGGAATGTATTCCATAGCCATATCTGTAAGGCCTGTGTCCGATAGATTGATAATTGTAGCTGTAAGAAGAAGGGGTATGATACCCATATCTGTACGATGGATAGTGACCGATAGCGTAGATGGATATGACCATAATAGCATGTCTGCTTTGAGCACTATCTAGTTCTTCTTCAACAAAAGCTTTCTCCTCAGATGTGTCTCTTTTGCCTCTGTAGCCGTGAGGATATCCGAACGATTGATATGTGTAGCTATAAGATAATGGACGGTGATAACCATATCCGTATGATGGATAGTAGCCATAATAGCCATATCTGCTTTCTGAATTTTCTAAACCCTCTTCAATTGGAGCTTTTGAATCTTGAGATTCAATTACCAGGTCTTTTGGAGCTGATTTTTCAGCTAGTACAGCAGTGACACCAAGAACAATAAGAAGTACCTAAAAAGAAATGAATAGCTATAAAATAGTTCACTGTAAAATTTGCTAAGAACTTGTAAATGGTAAATTTATTTATAGTTTTCCTAAATTTACATATATAGTAGTGAATTAAGTAAGAATTACAATAGTAACAACAGTTCTTGTTGTTTTAATAGCTCAGGCAGGTACACACATTTTAACACACGATAAACAATGCACAATTTTAAAGAAAGTCTATTTTGATAGTTGTAAAAGTCTTTATAGTTGTTGTAAAATTAATTTCAGCGTGTTTTACTAAAGTTGCTTCTATTGTTCTCTATTGTGATTTAAATGCAGAAGCATGCAAATTATTTATTAAAATTAATAATTTTTTTGTAAATCTGTATTAAGTAAAATGCTATTCAGTTAATTGCAACCATAAATTAATGTAGATGACAGTACAAACATGGATGCTTTGTAAATTAATTTAAAAACAAATTCCACAAAGGAAAGTTAACAAGCAAATTTTAAGAGCTATATTAAACAAAAGATTTGATGAAACAGTCAATTTTTTTTTTAAACGTCAAACTTTCTTTATCACCAATAAATAAATAAATGAGACCAAAAATGACTAGATATTACAATTAAAAACATAGTTAAATTCATAATGAGTAGAAACTAAAAAGAGTAGGACCAACCTCTCCAACCTCTTCTAGCCTCTTCTTGTTTTCTAAGGACAAGAATAAAATTTGCACTTTACTTTAAATATTCCTTATTTGGCCTTATTTAAATGTATCACCAAGATTACTGAAAAACAAATAAATTCCGATTGGTTGTTTAATATGTAAACTGTTATTCATAACTAAAAGTCCTAATAATTTTGAATTTATCATGGTCAAAAAAGGAAATGTTCAAAATTTGTTTTTTTTCAAGTAAAGTGCAAACACTGATGTTCTCTCTAGAAGATAAATGGAATATTAGCCCTACTTTCGTTAGTGGTTGCTCGTTTTTAGTTTCAATGGGTTATTTATTGTAGTTTTTTGGTCATTTTGGATACTGTTTATTTATTTACGGGTGATTTATGGTAGTTTTACACTAATAAACTATTTGAATTTGTATCTGCTAACCTTTGGATTAATGTACCTATTTACTTTCCTCTCTAAAGATTCTTTGGTGGAAAAACTTTTTTTTTAATTAATTTCGGTTCCTTTTTAGCACACAAAGTCTTTTTTACTGGTCATGAATAAAAATCGTGACTAGGGGCCCAAATCACGATTTAATCATCTTAGTATGGGCCCTCTCCAGGCCACTCAGCGCGTCCCCAGGTGGCAGATAGGGGAACGTCCTACAGATATGTAGGGTACCTCCATAAATAGAGGCGTGGACCAAGAGCGGACCTAGCCCCTGGGAATCCATAATTGAAACTGGGGTATCCTCACCCTGGGGCCATAAATACAGGTGGAGGAGGAAGAAGGCCTCGCTGACGCACACTGAGCAGGGCCCACCGGCGTGTGAACACGTCCCACTAGCTGCGAATCTTATTCCAGCGAATGGGTTAAATTGTATGGTACTGCAGGATACCATCGCGGGAGGATCCTCTCCAGGAGGACAACTGTGAAAGGGCGGAAGATCCAGACTTGGACAACAGCCTCTGCAAGTTGGGTAGGCACCGGGGGTTCCGGTCAGGTATTAGTGTCCCTGCCCCTAGCCGAGCCGAAGAAACCGGTTGGGCAGTAGCCTAGCAAGTCGCTCCCGTAGAAAAAGAATATGTTAAAGAAACATCAGTAAAAAGCCTCGGATCAAATACTAATATAATGACGACCCATGCATGCCCTTCGACCAGATTTCTGAACGCGAATAAACCAATACGAATCGAATTTTGGAACGTAAGGAGCATGTCGGCTCTTTCAAAACTGAACAAGTTCTACAAGAGTGCGAAAATCTTTGGCTAGACATCCTCTCAGTGACCGATGCACGATGGAAAGGCTGCAGAGAAAAGAAGCGGAAAAAAGAAGCTCAAAGCAGTAAACAGCAACACGACTTATACAGTACTGTACAGCGGAAAAGTGAACTGCCATGCAGCTGGAGTCACAGCTATATTGAACTCAAATGTAGCAATACCTCTCTGCTCGTGGAAGCCGATTAACGAGATAGTCCTGTATACAAGATTTGCATCTAAACATGCAAAGCTGTCGCTAGTCATCTGCTATACACCAACAAATGATGCCGTTGAAGCCTTGAAAGACAATTTTTATACAACCCTCCAGTCCGTCCTAGACTCCATCCCCCCCCCATGACGTCGCTTGCTTGTCAGGCGACCTAAATGCGAAAGTTGGTCAGGACAGATCTTATTTTCCGAGGTGTTGGGACATCACGGGCTTGGAACAATCAACAAAAAATGGTGCAAGGCTAGTCAGCTTTGTCATGTCCAACGACTTGTTGATAGGAGGTACAATATTCGAGCACAAAGATATCCATAAGTATGCATGGACATCTCCAGACAAAACTCCAAAAACCAGATTGACCACTTTCTGATCCGATGACGGTGGAGAACTAGTCTGAAAGACATGAGGAGTTACAGAAGTGCGAACGTCGGGTCAGACCATGAACTTCTCATAGCAACACTCAAGTTGAAACTCTGCTCCAACAGATCTCGACAACCAACAAAACTACCAAGAAATTTCAATGTGGAGAAGTTGAGAGACAAGGATGTTAGGAGACAATTCAGCAATAAACTTTTGAAGAGATTCGAGGTACTTGCTGATATACCACGATACGTGGAAGAGGCTTGGACGACTATTCTACAAAACTGCACAGAAACTACTGAAGAAGTTCTTGGCTTTAAAAAGTCAATAAATGAACAATGGATATCCCAGAAGACACTTGTTGGAAGAAACTGGGTCTTGATCGAAGACCGTAAGAAAAAAAAACAGAGCACGCTCAGTAATGAGCCCTCTACTGATGTTATGAAAGACATAGCGTATAAGGAAGTGGACAGAGAAGTGAAGAAAAGTACTTGATCAGGTAAGCGACAGCACCTCAATGAGAAAGCAAGAATGGCAGAAGAAGCAGCCCGATGTGGTGACACGAGAGCTGTGTACCACCTAACTAAAGAAATCGTTGGGAAGACCAACGTACAAGATGGACCAGTAAAAGAGGAAAACGGGAGACTGCTAACCGATCCAGATGACCGGAAAAATAGATGGGCGGATTACTTCGAAAACCTTCTCAGACACCCGTCCCCCTCTGTTCCACCAGATATTCTGGACAGCCCATTTTCGGATCTCCTCATTCATGCAGACGATCCAACGGCAGATGACATCCTTTCACCTCGAATAACATGAAAAATGGAAAATCTCCGGTTAGTGCCCATATATCTGGAGAAATGGACAAGTCATCGATCTGCAGGTCCATTTTGGTGTGGCTAGTCTTCTTTTCCCCTTCTGGCAAAAAGAAAATGTCCCCAAAGACTGGAGAGCAGGAACCATTATAGAATTGTTCAAAAAAAGAGACTTTATAGTCTGTGGCATTTACAGAGGCATCAACCTCCTCTCGATACCCGAAAAGACTCTTCTGCATAATCATCCTGACAAGACTTCAAGCTGCCTTAGACCCGTTTTTATGCAAGGAGCAACATGACCAAAAAGATCTTGCGCCGATCTTATATTCACACTGGGCACCAAGCCAGAAGAATCAAACGAGGGGAGACAACGCCTATATCTATTGTTCGTCGACTTTGAAAAAGCGTTCGACTCAATAGACAGCCCAACACTATGGAGGATCCTGATCTTCTACGGTATTCCTGAAAAGCTGGTTCGCTTTATCATAGCAACTAATTTAAAAAAAATTTCCACAAAATAAGTTTTTCAAAGAAAAGTAAAGAACTCCATTAAACAAAAAATTAACAAAAATAAAATTTAATAATCTACCATGGGTGAAACTACCACAAATCAGCATCGATAAATAAATGAAACCCAAAACAAACAGAAATTACAATAAATAACCGAGTCAAACTCAAAACGAGCAGAAATTAACATAAGTTTGGCGCAAAACCCTTATGTCTTCCCAAGGCCAGAACAAAATTTGCACTTTACTGAAAAAAATATAAAATGTTTTTACTTTCATAACTTTAATAAATGAAATAATATTAACATTTTGATTACTAAATATCAGTATATGTATATTAAACTAACAATGCACATTCATTTGTATTTCTTCAGTAAAGTGCAAGTTTTGTTCTGGCCTTGGGCATAAATTACAACCCTTACCCTAAGGTCTGTTAGGGTGGTTGTCATCCTAGAAAGGCCGAATTTTCAAAAGTTTCAACTACGTTAAACAAAATGGCTGTCTCAAAATTTTGATTGGATGTGTTTGGGGAAATGGTGGGCGTGAGAGGGGCGGTAGTCACTCTCCAATCATTTTCAACCATTAAAAATGGCCCTACCCCTTTCAATTTCCAATCAAGTGAGCCCTTTTGAAGTTTCTACGACAAAACTTTCAATAAAAATCTTTTATGCCCCCAGAGCATAACTTAAAACCCTTGCCCTGAGTGCTGGGGGAGGGTGTCATTCTCAAAGACCTAATTTCCAGAGCTTTCTACTACGTTGAACAAAATGGGTATCTGAAAATTTTGACTGGATGTATTTGTAGGAGTGGTGGGCGTGAGAGGGGGGTTAGTCACCCTCCAAATCACTTTTGACTATTACAATTCTCAATTTCAAATTAAATGAGCCCCTTTTGAAGTTTTACGACAACTCTATCTATAAAAACCTTATATTTTCCAGGGCAGAACTTACAACCTTTGCCCTTGGGGCTCTGGGGGATTTAGCATCCTTAAATACATAATTTCCAGAATTTTCAACTACATTGAACAAAATGGCTATCTCAAAACTTTGATTAAATGTTTTTGGGGAAATGGTGGGCTTAAGAGGGGGGTTAATTACTCTCCCCTCACTTTCGACTATTAAAAAGGGCAATTTTAATTTCCAATCAAATGAGCCCTTTTTGAAATTTCTATAAAAACTTTCTATATTAACTTCATATGTCCCCAGGGCATAACTGACAACCCTTGCACTGAGGGTTCTGAGGGGGTTATCAACCTAAAAGACCTAATTTCAAGAACTTTCGACCACGTTGAACAAAATCCATATCTCAAAATTTTGATTAGATGTGATTGGAAAAATGGTAGGCGTGAGAGGGGCCTTAGTCGCTCTCCAATCACTTTCAACTATTAAAAAATGCACTAGCCATTTAAATTTCCAATTGAATGAGCCCTTTTGAAGTTTCTACGCTTTCAATAAAAACCTTACATGCCCCCAGGGCATAACTTACAACCGTTTTCCTGAGGGATATGGGGGGGGGGGAGTGGCTTCCTTAAATATCTAATTTCCAAAACTTTCATTTACGTTGAGTAAAATGGCTATCTAAAAAATTGATTGGATGTGTTTGGAGAAAAGATGGGCCTGAGAGGGGGGTTAGTTGCCCTCAAATCACTTTCGACTATTAAAAAGGGAACTATCCCTTTGAATTTCCAATCGAATGAGCCCTTTTTCAAGATTCTACGACAAAGATTTCAATAAAAACCTTATATGCCCCCAGGGGAATAACTTATAACCCTTGCCCTGAAGACCGAGTGGGGGGGGGGAGGGTCCTGCTCAAAGGTATAATTTCCTGAACTTAGAACTGCGTGGAACAAAATGGCTATCTCAAAATCTTTATTGGATGTGTTTGGGTAAATGGTGGGCGTGGAAGGTGTGTTAGTTGCTTTCCAATTACTTTCGATTATTAAAAAGGGCACTAGCCATTTATATTTCCAATCGAATGAGCCCTTTTTGAAGTTTCTACGACAAAGCGTTATATTAAAACCTTATATGCCCCCTGGGCTTAATTTGCAACCCTTTCCCTGAGGGCTTTGGGGGGGAGGGGGGTTGTAATCCTCAAAGACCTAATCTCCAAAATTTGAAACTACGTTGAATAAAATGGCTATCTCAAAGTTTTGATTAGATGTGTTTGGAGAAAAGGTGGACGTGAGAGGCGGGTTAGTTGCCCTCTAATCTCTTTTGACTATTAAAAAGGGCACTAGCCCCTTGAATTTCCAATCGAATGAGCCTTTTTTGAAGTTTCTACGACAGCGCCTTCTATAAAAAAACTTATATACCCCAAGGTATAACTTACAGCCCATTCCCTAAGGGCTGTTGGGGACTGTCCTCAAAAACATAATTTCTATATTGAAATCAACTACGCTGAACAAAATGGTTATCTCAAAATTTTGATTGGACGTTTTTCTAGAAATGGTGGGCGGGGAGGGTTGTTAGTCCTCTTCTAATTATTTTCGACTATTAAAAACGGCAAAAGCCACTCCATCTTCCAATTGAATGAGCCCTTTTCGAAATTTCTACGACAACTTCTTCGATACGGAGTGCCCTTCTCTAAAGGAAAAAATTAATATATAATAAATTGTGCCAACATCGTTCTTATAGGCCTCCAGGGCATAACTTAAAACCTTTGCCCTGGGGTTCTGGGGGAGTGTCCTCCTCTTTACTTAGTCCCCGTCTCTTGTCTCGTTCTCGAGTGTCCCCGTTCTTTACTTAGGCAGCGCGATCGCGTTGCCTATGATTTATACAACAACTTTCTATATAAACCTTATATGCCCCCAGGGCATATCTTACAACCCTTGCAGTAAGGGCTCTGAGGGGGTTATCATCCTAAAAGACCTAATTTCCAGAACGTTTAACTAAGTTGAACAAAATGGATATTTCAAATTTGATTGGATGTGTTTCGGAAAATGGTGGGCGTGAGAGGGGCGTTAATCGCTATCCAATCACTTTGAACTATTAAAAAAGCCAATAGCCCTTTCAATTTCCAATTGAATGTGCCCTTTTGAAGTTTCTACGACAACGCTTTCAAGAAAAACTTTATATGCCCCCGGGGCATAACTTAAAGCCCTTGCCCTGAGGGCTCTGGGGGGAGGGGATGTCATGCTTAAAGACCTAATTTCCAAAACTTTCAAGTACGTTGAATAAAATGGCTATCTAAAAACTTTGATTGGATGTGTTTAGGGAAAAGGTGGGCGTGAGATAGGATTAGTTGCCCTCAAATCACTTTCGACTATCAAAAAGGGTACTAGTCCTTTGAATTTCAAATTGAATGAGCCCTTTTTCAAGTTTCTACGACAAAGATTTCAATAAAAACCTTATATGCCCCCAGGGTAAAACTTCTAATCCTTGCCTTGAGGGTTGTGGGGGAGTGTCCTCCTCAAAAATATATTTTATATCTGGAAATCAACTACGCTGAACAAAATGGCTATCTCAAAATTTTTATTGGATGTGCTTGGGGGAATGATGGGCGTTGGAGGGGGGCTAGTTGCCCTCAAATCACTTTATACTATTAAAAAGGGAACTAGCCCTTCTAATTTCCAATCGAATGAGCCTTTTTTGAAGTTTTTTCAACAACGCCTTCTTTAAAAACCTTATATGCACCCAGGGCATAACTTAAAATCTTTGCCCTGAGGCCTATGGGGGAGTATCCACCTCAAAAAGATATTTTCTATGTGGAAATCCATTACGCTGAACAAAATGGCTATCTCAAAATTTTGATTGGATGTGTTTGGGGGAATGATGGGCGTGGAGGGGGGCTAGTTGCCCTCCAATCACTTTCGACTATAAAAAAGGGCACTAGCCGTTCGAATTTCCAATCTAATGAGCCTGTTTTGAAGTTTTCACGACAACACTTTCTATAAAAACCTTATATGCCCCCAGGGCATAACTTAAAACCCTTGCCCTGAGGGTTGTGGGGGAGTGTCCTCCTCAAAAACATATTTTCTATCTGGAAATCAACTACGCTGAACAAAATCGCTATCTCAAAATTTCGATTGGATGTCTTTGGGGGAATGATGGGCGTGGAGGGGGGCTAGTTGCCCTCAAATCACTTTCGACTATTAAAAAGGGCACTAGCCAATCCAATTTCCAATCGAATGAGCCCTTTTCGAAGTTGCAACGACAACTCCACTTGCCAGCAAGTTATTGTCTGTTCCTGTGACTAGTGTGATCGCAAAAAGACTATTTTGGTGGTAGGCCTGATAGTGACTATGATAGTGACTTAGAAAAGAAATGGCCTCAGTCCACACAGAGTGGATAAGTTGATTTTCATTCACGATAGCTATAGCCACATCCCGCAGTTCTAATATACTTCTGAAGTTTGCCTGAAGGATTTTTTTTTTCGAAGCACTAATATTCAAAGATAAATGATGTTATTACGATTTTCTACGAATTTTGATTATTAATTCTGCTAGAAAAACATAGCACTAAGATATTTCAACTATTCTGCAAGGATTCTGAAATGCCACAGCCATTTCGTTTTTACCAGATTTTTACTTCTCTTGATGAATAATGAAGAAGACCAGCGTCCAGCCAGCAACTCGCAAAGTTTCTACCTTATGAATAGGTAGAATATCTTGTAAATAAATATTGGATTTGAGGAAGACTAAAATCTATTCTATAAATTATATACAACAACTTTCTATATAAACCTTATATGCCCCCAGGGCATAACTTACAATCCTTCCACTGAGGGCTCTGAGTGGGTTATCATCATAAAATACCTAATTTCCAGAACTTTCAACTACGTTCAACAAAAATGATATCTCAAAATTTTGATTGGACGTGATCGGGAAAATGGTGGGTGTGAGAGGGGAATTTGTCGCTATCCAATCACTTTTAACTATTAAAAAAGGCACTAGCCCTTTCCATTTCCAATTGAATGAGCCCTTTTGAAATTTCAACGACAACGCCTTCAATAAAAGCTTTATATGCCCCCAGGGCATAACTTACAACCCTGGCCCTGAGCGCTGTGGGGGGAGGGTTTTTATCCTTAAAGACCTAATCTCCTGTTCCTTCACTGCTTCTGCAGTGAAGCGATACCCAAACTCTTGTTTGTAGTTATTTTTATTCGATTTAAACTTGATTTGCATATTCAATTTAAGTTTCACTCGTTTTAGGATTTATTTATTCATTTACATTAATATATATTGTGTGTTTGTTTATTCCTCCTCAAAAACATATTTTCTATCTGGAAACAACTACGCTGAACAAAATGGCTATCTGAAAATTTTGATTGGATGTGTTTGGGGAAATGATGGGCGTAAGGGAGGGGGGACTAGTTGCCCTCCAATCACTTTTGACTATTAAAAAGAGCACTAGCCCTTTGAATTTCCAATCAAATGAGCCTGTTTTGAAGTTTCTAAGACAACGCTTTCTATAAAAACCTTATATGCCCCCAGGGCATAACTTAAAACCTTTGCCCTGAGGATTGTGGGGGAGTGTCCTCCTCAAAAATATATTTTCTACTGGAAATTAACTACGCTGAAGAAAATGGCTATCTCAAAATTTTGATTGGATGTGTTTGGGGGAATGATGGGTGAGGGGGGGGGGCTAGTTGCCATCCAATCATTTTTGACTATTAAAACGTGCATTAGAACTCTCGCTTTCCAATCGAATGAGCCTTTTTTGAAGTTTCTACGACAAACCTTTCTATAAAAACCTTATATGTCCCCAAGGCATAACTGAAAACCCTTGCCCTGAGGGTTGTGGGGGAGTGTCCTCCTCAAAAACATATTTTTTATCTGGAAATCGACTACGCTGAACAAAATAGCTATCTCAAAATTTTGAATGGATATTTTTGGGGTAATGATGGGCGTGGGGGGGCTATTTGCCCTCCAATCACTTTCGACTATTAAAAAGGGCACTAGCCCTTTGAATTTCCACATCGAATGAGCCTGTTTTAAAGTTTCTACGACAACGCCTTCTATAAAAGCCTTATATGCCCCCAGGGCATAACTTAAAACTCTTGCCCTGAGAATTTTGGGGGAGTGTCCTGCTCAAAAATAACGCGTAACTTACAGCCCTTGCCCTAGAGGCTGTGGGGATTGTCCTCAAAAACATAATTTCTATCTGGAAATCAACTACGCTGAACAAAATGGCTATCTCAAAATTTTGAATGGATATTTTTGGGGTAATGATGGGCGTGGGGGGGCTATTTGCCCTCCAATCATTTTCGACTATTAAAAAAGACACTAGAACTCTCAATTTCCAATCGAATGAGCCCCCTTTGAAGTTTCTACGACGATCCCTTTCATATGAATTGTCTCTCGGAAAAAAAAATTAATAAAACATTGGAGCCGTATAGCCTTTACTATAGGCAACGCTACAGCGTTGCCTCCTATATTCTGTATTGGTTAAATCATTAATTAACTACAGCTTTAAACTTCTTGGATTAGAGCTAAATCTTTCCAGGATGCTATGGAATATTGTTGCTTGTTTGTCATTTATTATGTCGCATTTACACTCATTATGTGAACAAAAAGCTTGATTTTTTTTCCAAATTGTTTAAGAATAACTGATGAAACGATGTATTGGAATAAGAAATTTTTTTGCAGAATTAAAATACTTTAGTGTAACAAGCGAGCAGTTGCTCTTAACTTACAGTTTTAAAAAAATTGTTTTTCAAATGGATTTTTTGACTATTTTTGCGAAAAGGGCTTGAAACCTCCCTCGGGGGAACATTCCCCCTACCAATAAGAAATCCAGTTGAATTCTGACAGCTCCGGTAAACCTCCATTTTAGAATTTGTGCCTGTTTCAAGTTTTGAGTCGGATCTTTTGATCCAGATTCTTTTACACAATCCAATGTTAATAGCTTATCACTATTTCTGATTGTTTCTCGCATTCTCAAACATTTTGACTTGTATTACTCTTTTGACTCGCAACAGAAATTCACTATTGAATTGGAACACAAATTCAGCTATGTTTTTGGCTTCTGATGTTCACATATAAAAAAAGTTTTTATCATGACAATTTGCTCTTAATAGAAGATCCTATCCAGGGTCTGGTTTAGATTAAAAACAAAAGAAAATGTTCTTCTGTGAAAGGAACTTTTTTTTATTCTAATTACCTAACAATCTAATCTCCATCATTTCACTTCTGAGCCAGACCCTGACCCTTTGAAGCATGCTGAATTGACGTTTGGAGTGTGTGGAAGCACCTTCCTCTAGTTTTTTGTCCCTCTAGAGCCGTCATTCCCGACGTGGGGTACATGCCCCACCGTTCGGGCATTGCAATATTTTGGTGGGTCATTGGCAGGACATCCACCTTGAGGCTGACTTTACTTTAGAGCCTTTATTAAAAAAAAGTTTTCGTGTGAATGGTGTCAAATTCAAACGCATTTATAGAGTACAAAAAACATGGTAGTGTTGCAATGACGTTATACATTGTACAAAAGGGGTGTGGGTGTAACTGAACCCATGCAACTGAGCTTCCGTGCAACTCAACCTCAATTATCTGAATCCTCGTGCAACTGAACCCCCACTGAACAGGATTCACGTGCAACTCAACGTTATTTAACTGGGCCCTTGTGCAAGTCAACCCTATTTGACTGAACTCTTGTGTAACTAAAAAACGTTTAACTGGGTCCCGTACAATCCAACCCTATTTAACTGAATCCTTGTTTGACTGAGTACAACTCAAACTCATTCAACTAAACTCCCGTTCAACTGAAACCTGTTTAAATCAAAACTATGTTGACCTCACCCTTATGTAACTCACCCATTTCCGGCTTGCAGCGGTAGCTAGCAACCTAGTAAGAGACGATCACGTCCAATGTTAAGAAATGTAAAAACCCATAGCTCCTAAGAAAAGAGTCAGATGAAAACAAAAAGTACACTAGAACTGCCTTGTTTGGAACCCCTATATAAGACATTTTCTGTCCCTTGGGTTAAACAGCAAGAGGAATGTATTGGCATGAAAATAAAAAAAAGTGGCAGTTGCTACAGCATTCTGCCTAAACGGCATCTTTTTTTTTCTTCCACAGATAGTTTGGCACTGGAACATCGTAGAGAGTTTTCCAATGGTTCATTTTAAAGGAAATTAATGGTTTTAAAAACCTTTTCTAATTAAACAAATTATTTTTAAAATAGAATCAACTTATTTACGAAAAACGGCATATTTAATGTTAAAGATTGATCAATGACGTCATAATCGTATGAACGAGATGTATAATCGGCGCTGTATTTGTACATAAATTTAGTTTTATCGATAAGGATCAATAACTAATTAATTAAGAACGAGATATATCATCGTCACTGTATTTGTATGTAAGTTTGGTTGTATTGATAAGGATCAATAACTAATCAATTATGAACGATATATATTATCGGCACTGTCTTTCTACGTAAATTTGGTTTTATCGACAAGGATCAATAACTAATCAATCATGAACGAGGTATATTATTGGCATTGTATTTGTACGTAAATTTTGTTTTATCAACAAGTATAACTATAATGTGGCTTTGACATAACTCAGATCAATTCAGATAGGGTGGTGTTTATCTGAAGTTCGAGGAGCAGCTGTGATCCTTTAAACCTTTTGTCACCAAGTATCTACCAAGGTAGTCTAAATTAAGCCTTGTTTCACTGAACTCAGCCCAAGGCAGTTGAATAAGTTTGAACTAGTAGTGGTTAGATGTTCAAAATATGTTTCTCGCTTTGATAATATGAAATTTTTTATAACATGAGACACTGAATTTCAGAGTCTCCCTGCAATTTGTGTGACAGTATTGTCACTATGAGACATTTCAAAATTCGCTTCAGCTATAGGTGACTTTTTTCAAAATAGGGGCAAAAGTTATTTTTACCCAATATACTTTACACAAGAGAATAATAATAATATCCAGTGGAAGTTGAGCCGAAAAGTCAAAAAGCCTAGTGTAAATTGGGTTGAGAAGTCATAAAATCTAGTTGAGGTTGGGTAAGGAAGTGATAATATCTGGTGTAAGTTAAGCTGAAAAGTCTTAATATCTAGTATACATTCGTAGTTCTATTAAAGACAGCTGCACCCCTGCCACCCTTCCACCCTGCCTATGTCAATATCATACAGCCCTCGCCCCAAAGATTGTGGGAAGAGGTGTAAGGGATGACAAGACTTTGGGGAAAAGGATAAGTGACAAGAGGGCTGGTTGCTCTCCAATGACTTTCAACTCTTGAAAAGGGCACTAGAGTTCTGAATATGCAATCAAATGTGCCGCTTTCAAAACTTCTACAATATATCATTCCAGAAATCGTTCCTTGGTAAAAACAAAACGTAATAAATCGTATGTACTTCAATCTTTACTTAAGCAGCAATATCACACTGCCCATAATTAACAGTAATGGATTTTGAACGAATTAACAAAGTTAAGTGTAAGGTAATTGAAAATGATAATCTCTTTTTGAGGTACGTCCTTAATTATTTGAATACAATAATATACAGTTGCAGCAAAGACCAAAATATAGGAATAATGCCAATAATATCAACAGGAGTTTTAATATTTGCACCAGATCTTAGAGATAATCCTCAACACGAGACTGTGAAAATATAATAAAAAGTTCCAACAACTTCCAGAAGCTAAAAACTCACGGGGAAGAAACCATTTATATTTGGTATAATCAAACTTCAGAATGAAATACATTATATTCTTATAAAACCCGGAACCTCTTTTGATAGTTTTATGTTATAGAATAGCAGGTACCTGTGCTGGCAGTGTTTGAGCTAAAAAAAATGTTGTTGCATATCCAGACTGGAATGGAAGAGGAGCATGCTTAGCTGTGTTCGCCTCAGGGGGCTTGGCACTGCAACGAATAGAAGCAGTAATAGATAAAAAAAAGAACAAAAATGGAAATATTCTGGTCTATACCTTCAGTCGACGGGCCTCAGTGCACAAAATTAGATAAACAGTTTTTTAAGGCTCATTTGGCTTTCATTTCGTCCCAAGGATTTTTATCCATATATATTTTACTTTTATTTACTTTCGTGCACTGAGGACGACCGAGGGAGGGGCAGACCAAAAAGTCTGCATATTTATCCTTCTTCTTTTTTCCATTACTGCTTCTCCTTCTATTCTCTTACAAATATCCTGCTACGAGGATCTTTCCATACAGTGAAAAAAAGGAATAAAAATATGCAGGTATTTCTGTCTGTATCTCTGTTCAAAATTCCTTGGTCCAAAAAATTGAATACGGAGTTTTTTTGTTTTTCTTATCAATTTTTTTTATCAATTTTTTTCTGGTCCCTGGGAACTATTTGTATATTCTGTACTTTCATTGACATTTGTTAACTCAGGACAGTCAAACGGATGTCTAGACCGTAATCAAACAGTTCTTGGTAACGAACTGTAAGTCAGGAGTAATGTGGCTCAATAATAACCAAAACTCTAAGAAACAGAGTCTTGATATCAATAGATACATCAAATGAATGGGATTTGATGCTTATTCCAAATATGTAAAGTTCACCAAATTTCATGTTACCCTTCAAAAGTTACGACCCTGAGAAAATTTGCTCAATTTTCGAAAAAGACACACCTCCAAAATATCAAGTGATATTAATAAAAACCCCATCATCAAATTAAGCATACCAGAGAACCACACTCTAGAGGTTTTAAGGTTCCATGTACAAAAATGTAAAATTTTGCATTTTTTTGCCACAAGAAAGATCACGGGTGCGTTTTAATTCTTTTTTTTTCTTTGTTTGTTTTCCCCAGGTGTGATCGTATTGAACCAGTGATCGTAGAAGATCGGGAAAGGGCTCATTTGATCGTAAATCAAAAGTTTTAATTCCCTTTTTAAGTAACCAAAAATATTGGACGGCAGCTAGCAACCCTCCCACACTCAATTTTCCCCCAAAGTCACCCAATCAAAATTTTGAGATTGCCATTTGTTTCACAATACCAAAAAATCTAATAAATATGTCTTTAAGGATGACTTGACCCCCCAGTCCCTAGGGGAAGGGCTGCAAGCTATGAACTTTGCCCATTGCTTAGATATGTCATTGTTTATTGCGAAGTATACAAATGTTTTCCGGGGGAATTTTTCTGGTGAAGGGTCAGAAAAATTCTTCTTGCGTAACGGTAGGGTTACGCAAGAAGATCTTCCCCTGGAGGAATTTTGTGGGGTAGGGAATTTTCCATAGAGAGGGAGCTGGGTTTCGCAGTATTATTTTGAAAAACGATCACGAATTAAGTAAAAAAACAAATTTTTTCAACTGAAAGTAAGGAGCAGCCTTAAAACTTAAAGCGAACATAAATTATTAGGTATATGAGGGGGAGCGTCAGCCCCTCGTCAATATCTTGCATTTTACACTAAAGTTTTTTTTTTAAGGCTTTTAAAAGAGCTTTAGAGCTTATTATTTTAATGAATTGACCTATTTGATTCAGGAGTCATTCTTAAATAATTGGAACAAAAAATCAAACTTTAGCGTACACTGCAAGGTATTGAGGAGGGGGTGACTCCGCTCATATACGTAACGATTCCTGTTCGTTTTTAGTTTTAATGCTGCTCTTTACTTTCAATTGAAAAAACTAGTTTTTTTTTAATATCTACAAAACACATCTTTCTTTTTTCACTGGCTTGAAGCATCCTTGTTTTTTCCGTTTCGCAATATTTTTATTCTTGAATACCAAAAGAACCAGCTGGTGCTGCTAACCCCGGGGCTATAGAGACCAGACTTGGCTACCGAAAAACTGATTTTGATCTTACAGGAATAGCTCGGTCACAGAAAGAGCCTTTTTGGAATAGCTCTAGTTTTTTGTAGCCTTTCTCTCAAAATTAGTAACTATGTTTGAGACTTTTAGTTCACTTTTCTGTTCTTTGATACTTATTAACGTAAAACAAGAACATTAGGAAGTAAGAAGCAAGTAGGAAGTAAGAAGCAAGTTAAGACCATGCAGTAAAATATTTAACTTATTAATTATTCAAGTATGAAGTGTTTGTTTAATCAAAAAGCGAAAATATGCGTACTTACAAAATTTCATTGCTGCTTCTTTATTCAACGAAGGCAATTCAAAGAGTTAAAAACAACTGAATTAAACAGCAAAAAATTACTTTATATACAAATAAAAATCCGATTAAATGACTGGAATTGCGTCAATTAATTGAGGATGCTGAACTAATCTTGGGTGTGGTTTTGGGGTTTCACAGATGATTTGAATCGTAAACCCAAAATACTTTTGTCTTATCATATTTACAGTTTTTAATTTTTTTTTGTTTTCCAGCATAAATTAGAGCCAAACAAAATCAAAGGGGCCAACTAGTTTGATTTCAAATTGCTAAAAAAAAAGCTGTATAAAGAGTAGTGTTAACCAGAAAGTAAAAGAAACTACTCCTTTTGTGAATGGGAGTTCAACCACCCCAGCCCTCTGTTCTTTATGCTATTTTGTCAACAATTTCCTTTTGTTCTAATACTATGTTTCTAATCCTTACAAAAGGCACTAGATCAAACCGTTTTCCTTTCAAATGGGTTTTTAAACAGCTCTCTATAATGTTTCAGTGAACGCTAGCAGTAAAGAAATAAAAGCAAGAAAAAAGGATATATCAGTGTAAAAAAAAGTCCTTGTTTTTCAAGGTGTTTGGGGTGGTTTAAGTCTTACATATGAGATTTTTGACAGTGGCAATTTCTTTTTGTTTCGATATAATGCCTGTTTCGAAGGCTTTGCGTTCTTTTTTCAAAAATCATGATGATTTGTTTCCGAAGTAACATAGTACTATTGAGAGCTATCGAAATAATAATTAATAGTTTAAAAAGGGCAATTTATTCCCACTGAAACATTTTTTTTTAATATTTTGTTTTTTAATTCTTGCTTGCTATAGTTGTGGTTAGTTCTTTATTGAGTTGACGATAATCTTATCTTAAAATACTAGGAGGAAAACAGCTTTCTCCTTACTTTGCATAAGAAAGACCATTTTAATTTGCCTCGTAAAGCTAATTATGCGATGTTTTTCATCAATGTATGGCGTTTTTTGGCAATAAACAAAATACGTTAAATGTTAAATGAAAGACGTACTAAGAAAATTTGGCATTAAGAAAATCAGTAAAGAGAGAACATCCGTATTCAAGCAATATTACAGACACGGGAAAAAGCTTTCGGCTTTCCTTAGCTGGTAAGTAAGGAGCTGTAAGAAAGTATCGACTACTGACTATAAAGTTTAAATTAACCAGGACTTGCTTTGGGGGATGTTGATCCCGCCAAAAGAATATATTTCCATCCCAGTGCTACTGCTTCTATTCATAATACTACTACTACTGCTACTATCGACATTTTGACTGACGAATTCAGACGATTCGAGCTGGATTTATTAGGAATTTCAGAAACTCATATCCCAGGGGTAGGAAGCATGAAATTAGGTGATATAGAATTTGTTTACTCAGGCAGGAAGGATGGGGTACATAGACAGGGAGTAGGGCTCATGATGAATAAGGAAGCTGCTAAGTCTTTTTTAGGCTGGGAAGGTATTAATAATAGAATACTAATTGCTCATTTTATGACTAGAAAGTTCAGGGTATCAGTTATAGTAGTATACGCCCCTGTAGAACCGACTGACGGAGATACTAGTGACTCAGATGAATTTTACTTACAGTTACAGGAGCAAATAGACAGGGTCCCAGGTAGAAACTATGATGTTAATACTGGGAAATTTTAACGCCCAGGTTGGTAGAAATAGGGATCGATGGTATCCCAGCCTAGTTAAATTTGGTGTAGGAAAAGAAAACAGTAATGGATACAGAATTTTGCAATTTTGTAGGTATAACAATCTAGTTATAACCAATACGGTGTTTCGGTCATAAATAGGCTCATCAAGCTAACATGTTATTCACGTGATGGTAAGACAGCAAACCTTATTGATTATGTTATAGTAAACCGAAGACTGGCAGGATCAATACAAGATACTAGGGTATATAGGAGTGCTGTTATTGATGTTAAAAGTAAAGATCACCATCTAGTAGTGTCAAGGGTTAATTTAAAGCTGAAATATCGGAAGGGTAATTACCTCCCGGGAAGTTATGATGTTAGTAGACTCCAGGATGAGAATTTGAGAGAAACTTTCCAGGAACAGTTGAATACTAAACTTGAGAGTTTAAAATTTGATAATGTGGAAGATGGTTGGAATAATTTTAGAAAAATAATTTGTGAAGTTGCTGAAGGTGTATTAGGGAAGAAAGCTAGAACTGCAGCTAAGAATATTTGTGAAAAAGCTTTATGTTTAATAGAAAGGAGAAAGGACTTGTACAAGAATTATCTGAGTGATAGATCGTCATGAAAACAAAAGAAATGTAAAGAAAGTGGAGAAAGCATTGAAATATGAACTAAGGAGATGTGAAGTGGAGGCCATGGATAAAATTGCCGAGGATCTAGAAGATGCAGCTAGACGGCATAATAGTAAAATATTGTACTGGCACGTTAACAAATTGAGAGGTAGTAGTCAATCCGGACTTGTCCCAGTTAAAGATAGGAATGAGGTGGCACAATTAGCGATAAGGAAAAAAGCTAAAGCGAGATGGGCCGAACACATTGAGAATTTGCTTAACCGAGATAGAGTTGCAGGAAAAAAATATAGAGGAAAATGAAAAAGTTTGTGATACCTTGGATGTGAAGGAAGATTTGTTTTGTGAGGAGGGAATTAGTAACAGTACTAAAAGGATTAAAGAATAATAAGGCTCCAGGTGCTGATAGGGTGAGTAAATGAGTTTCTTAAATATGGTGGCTCTGAGGTTAGAAATAAGTTATTGAAGATTATGAATATGATTTTTGAAAAAGGGGAAGTACCTAACGATTTTAGGAAAACCTTAATTAAGCCACTTTATAAGAAAGGTGATAAAAGTGAGTGTGGTAATTATCGAGGCATTAGTCTGGTCTCTGTAGGTAGCAAATTGCTTTAGTAATATGATACTTTTTAGACTGAGAGATGCCGTAGACAAGGTTTTAAGAGAAGAGCAGTGCGGTTTTAGAAAAGGTAGAGGATGTGTTGACCAAATTTTCACTCTTAGGTTAATAATTGAGAAGTGCCTAAGTTTTCAAACACCTTTGGTCCTCAGTTTTATAGATTATGAGCAAGCGTTCGATTCTGTTGATAGAGGAGCTTTAGTAAAGGTTTTATCCTTGTATGGTATACCAGACAAATACATTAAAGTGATTAGTGCTTATGTACGAGAATAACACTGCTGCGGTTAAGGTAGGAAATGAGGTTAGCAGCTGGTTTTGTATTAAATCAGGAGTTAAGCAGGGTTGTGTTCTATCCCCCTTTATATGGATTATTTTGATGGACTTTGTTTTAAGGAGCACAGGAAAGGCAATGGGAGACCACGGAATCAAATGGGGAGGAAAAAAGTCTCCTGGACTTGGATTATGCTGATGATTTAAGCATCCTAGATGAAAGTGTGAGCAAAATGAATGAAGTTTTAGAGGTTTTGCGAGTTCAGGGTGCTAGAATTGGTTTGAAAATTAATGTTAGGAAGACTAAGTCACTAAGGCTAGGAATAAGTGAAGATGAAAAGGTGACGTTGGGTAATGAAAAGATTGATCAGGTGGGCAGCTTCACTTACCTTGGTAGTATTATTAGTAAAGATGGTGGGAGCAGTGAAGATGTTAAAAATAGAATAGCCAAGGCTCAGGGTGTTTTTTCACAGTTAAACAAAAGTCTGGAAGAATAGGAAGATAAGTCTGCAAACCAAGATTAGAATCTTAGAAGCTACAGTGATGACAGTGGTCAAATATGGCTCTGAAGCATGGACGCTCCGAAAAGCGGATGAAGATTTGCTAGATGTTTTCTAGAGAAATTGCTTAAGGATTGTTCTGGGTACCCGGCTGACTGACCGTATTTCAAACAATAGGCTTTACGAAAAATGTGGTCCAATACCACTCTCTAGGTCTATAATGAAAGAAAGGTTGAGGTGGTTAGGGCATGTTTGTGCGGATGAAGGATGACAGATTGCCAAAGATTGTTCTTTTCGGCCAACCATCTAGGGCTAAACGGAAAGCAGGTCGTCCCCGTCTGGGGTGGGAGGACGTCATAAAGAAAGATTTAAAGGAAACGGGAACTTCATGGGCGGGTGTAAAAAGGGAGGCTTTGAATAGATTGGGGTGGAGGAGGAGCGTGCGTAGCTGTGTTGGCCTCAGGCGGCTTGGTGCTGCGATGAGTTGTTAGTAGTAGTAGTAGTATTGCCACTGCTGCCACTAAAGCTAAGTCTGCTACTATTAATTCTCCTATTGCTACTATTACTGCTGATACTACTACTGCTGCTACTAAAAGTAAGGGTAAAAAAGTGAAAAATTTTGTAAATATTGACACTGTATGGAACTAAATTGAAACACAATATGCCAACACAGGTTGTCAAAAGAAAGTATCAGATATGCTCCAGAAACGGTTGATAGGGTTAAGTTGAAACTTTCAGTATGTGTTGAAGGGGATATTGAAAAAACCAAAGGTGTTATGCGCATACTACTACTAATTCTGCTACAACTATTGCTACTACGCAGGGTAGGAGTATTAAGGAAGGGTTTCAAGAAATATTGAGGCGGATGTTGAACTAAATCAAAATAAACTATGAGCAATTACTTTACGTTTCGTAATTGTTTTTTATTTTAGTATTAATAATGGATTGATTGATTGATTGATGGCATGGAGAATTTGAAAAGGCGACGAATCATATCCCCAAACGGGTTACACTATCAAAAATTGACCTTTAAAGTAAATTGTGATCGATTTTCAGAGGCAACGCTATAGCGCTGCCTATAGTAAAGGCAACACGGCTCCAATGTTTTATTATTTATTTTCTTTTTTCCCAGAGGCACTTCATATGGAAGGGGTCGTCGTAGAAACTTCAAAGGGGACTCATTCAATTGTAAATTGAGAGTTCTAGTGCCTTTTTAAGGGTCAAAAGTGATTGGAAGGCAACTAATACCCCTTCCACGCCCACCAGTTCCCAAACACATCCAATAGAAATTTTGAGATAGCCATTTTGTTCAGCGTAGTTTCCAGATTTCCAGATAGAAATTATGTTTTTGAGGAGGACACTCCCCCACAGCCCTCAGGGCAAGGGTTGTAAGTTATACCCTGGAGGTAGATAAGGTTTTTATAGAAAGCTTTGTTGTAGAAACTTCAAAAGGACTCATTCGATTGAAAATTCAAGGGTTGGCGCCCTTTTTATCGTCGAATGTGATTTGAGGGCAACTAACCCCTCACCTTTTTTTTCACGTGATTTGAGGGCAACTAACCCCTCACCTCTCACTCTCACCTTTTCCTCAAACATATCCAATCAAAATTTTGAGATAGCCATTTTGTTCAACGTAGTTGAAAATTCAGGGAGTTAGATCTCTTAGGATGACAACCCCCCCCCCCACAGTCCTCAGGGCAAGGGTTGTTAGTTTATGCCCTCGGGAACGTAAGTTTTTGTTATAGAAAGCGTTGTCGTGGAAACTTCAATAAGGGCTAATTCGATTGGAAATTTAAATGGCTAGTGCCTTTTTTAATAGTCAAAATTCATTGGGAGGCAACTGACACCCTTTTTCACGCCCACCATTTCTCCAAACACAGCCAAAACTCCGGTGTCGACACAACCCCCAGCGCCCGGGGTAGGTGTTGTAAGTTATGCCCTGGGGTATATATTGTTCTTATGGAAATAATGCTCGTATAAACTTCAAAGAGGGCTCATTTGATCGGAAATCGAAAGTTCTAGTTCACTTTTTAAGAGTCAAAAGAGATTGGAGGACACCTAGCCCCCCTCCCTCCACGCCCTTTTTCTCAAACTCATCCGATAAGAGGCTTTGAGATAGCAATTTATTTAAAAATAGTTTCAAATACCCTATAATGAAAACTCCGGGGTCGATACAGCCACTCAGGCTTGAGGGCAGGCGTTGTAAGTTATGCCTTGGGGAATATATGGTTCTTATGGAAGAGATGCTCGTAAGAAATTCAGTAGGACTCATTTGATTGGAAAATTGAAAGTTCTAGTTCAGTTTTTGAGAGTCAAAAGAGATTGGATGGGCAACAACCCCCCCCCGCCACCTCCCGACGCCCCTTTTCCCCAAATGTATCCAATACAAAATATGAGATAGCCATTAAGTTAAAACTTGTTTAAAGTCAGATAACAAAAACTCGGGTGCTGATACAACCCCTCAGGGCCCGGGGGCAGGACGTTATATGTTTTGCCTTGGACATACATGGTTCTTATGAAAGGGATACTCGTATTAACTTCAGAGAGGGCTCATTTGATTGGAAAGTAAAAGTTCGAGTTCACTTTTTAATAGTCAAAAGAGATCCGAGGGCAACCATCCCCCTCTCACACGCCTTCTTTTTCCAAAGCCATCTGATGAAAATTTTAAGATAGACATTTTGTTAAAAAAAAAAATAGTTCAAAGGTCCGATAAGAAAAACTTCGGTGTCAATACACCCCGGGGGAAGGCGTTCTAAGCTATGCCCTAAAGGCATGTATGGTTCTTATGAAAGGGATGCTCGTATAAATTTTATAAGAGGGCTTATTTGATTGGAAATTGAGAGTTCTAGTTCATTTTTCAAGAGTCAAGAGATTTAAGAGCACACTACCCCCCCCCCCGTCCTTTTCCCCCAAACCCATCCATTACAAATTTTGGAATAACCAGTTTTTTAAAAATTGTTCAAAAACTAGATAACAGCAACTCCGGTGTCAGTACAACCCCCCAGGGCCTGGGGGGTAGGCTTTGCAAAGGTTGTCCTGGGGGCGTATATGGTTCTTATGAAAGGGATGCTCGTATAAACTTCAGAGAGGGCTCATTTGATTTAAAATTGAAAGTTTTAGTTCACTTTTTAAGAGTCAAAAGATATCCGAGGGCAACCAGCCCCCTCTCCCCACACACCCTTTTTTCCCCAAGCCCAACAAATACAATTTTTAAAATAGCCATTTCATTATAAATTGTTCAAAGGTCAGATAAGAAAAACTACTGTGTCGACGAAACCCCCAGGGCTCGGACGCAAGCATTGTAAGTAATACTCTTTGGGCATATATGGTTTTTATGGAAGGGATGCTCGTATCAACTTCGGAGAGGGTTTATTTGAATGGAAATTGAGAGTTTTCGCTCATTTTTTAAGAGTCAAAAGAGATCAAAGGGCAACTAGCCCCCTCTCCACGCCTTAAATGCATCAGATAAAAATTTTGAGATTGCTATTTTGTTAAAATAGTTCAAAGTTCAGAAATCAAAAACTCCGGTGTTTACACAGCCCCCCAGGGCCCGGAGGTAGGCTTGTAAGTTATTACCCCGGGGTATATATGGCTGTTATGGAAGGGATGCTCGTATAAACTTCATAGAGGGCTCATTTGATTGGAAATTGAAAGTTGTAACTCACTTTTTATCAGAGGCAGCGCTATAGCATTGGCCATAAAGGCTCATATGTTTTATTAGATTTTTTTCCAGAGGCATTTTATATGGATGGAGTCGTCATAAAAACTTCAAAGGGGGTTAATTCGATTGGAAATCGAGAGTTTAGTGCCCTTTTTAAGGGTCAAAAGTGATTGGAAGGCAATGAACACCCTTTCCATGTCTACCATTTCCCCAAACATATCCAATCAAAATTTTGGGATAGCCATTTTGTTCTACGTAGCTGATTTCCAAATAGAAATTAGGTTTTTGAAGAGGACACTCCCCCACAGCCCCCAGGTCAAGGGTTGCAAGTTATGCCCTGGGGGCATATAAGCTTTTTATAGAAAGCTTTTTCGTAGAAATTTCAAAAGGGCTCCTTCGATTGGAAATTCGAAGGGCTACTCCCCTTTTTAATAGTCGGAAGAGATTGGAGGGCAACTAACTCTCTATCACGCCCACCTTTTTCCAACCATATCCAATCAACATTTCGAGATAGCCGTTTTGTTTAACGTGGTGGAAAATTCTGGAAATTAGGTCTTTCAAGATGATAACCCTCCCACAGCCCTCAGGGCAAGGGTTGTAAGTTATGCCCTGGGGGCATATAAGCTTTTTATAAAAAGCTTTGTCGTAGAAACTTCAAAAGGGCTCATTCGATTGGAAATTGAAATGGCTAGTGCCCTTTTTAATAGTCAAAGTGATTGGAGGCAAATAACACCCCTTTCATGCCCACGATTTCCCCAAACACATCCAATCAAGATTTGAGATCGCCATTTTGTTCAACATTGTTGAAAGTTCTGGAAATTATATCTTTGAGCAAAACACTCCCCAAAAGGTCTTAAGGGCAAGGGTTATAAGTTATGCCCTGGGGGTATATATGGTTCTTATGGAAGGAATGCTCGTATAAATTTTAGAGACGGCTCATTTGATTGGAAATTGAAAGGTCTAGTTCACTTTTTAAGTGTCAAAAAATATTGGAGGGTAACCAGCCCCCCCCCGCGCCTTTTTTCCCAAAAGTATCCAATAAAAATTTTGAGATAGCTATTTTGTTAAAAATAGTTCAAAGATCATATAACACAAAATCCGGTGTCGACACAACCCCCCAGGGCCTGGGGGCAGGCGTTGTAAGTTATGCCCTGGGGCATATATGGTTCTTATGGAAGGGGTGCTCTTATAAACTTCAAAGAGGGCTCATTTGATTAGAAAATGAAAGTTCTAGTTCACTTGTTAAGAGTCAAAAGAGTTGGAGGGCACTTAGCCCCCCCCCCTCCACACTCTTTTTTTCTCTGACCCATCTACTAAGAACTTTGAAAATAGCATTTTTTTTTTTTTTTTAATAGTTCAAAAGACAATATAACAAAAACTCCGTGGTCGACACAGCCCTCTAGGCCCGAAGCAGGCGTTGTAAGTTATGTCCAGGAGGAATATATGGTTTCTTATGGAAGGGATGCTCGTAAAAACTTCAGAGAGGGCTAATTTGAATGGAAATTGAAAGTTCTAGTTCATTTTTTGAGAGTAAAAAGAGATTGGAGTGGCAACTAGCCCCCCCTCCGACACCCATTTTTTCCCAAATGCATCCGATAAAAATTTTGAGATAGCCATTAATTTAAAAATTGTTCAAAAGTTAGATAACAAAACTCGGCTGTTGACACAACCCCCCAGGGTCTGGGGGCAGGCGTTGTAAGTTATGCCCCAGGGCATACATGGTTGTTATGAAAGAGATAATCGTATAAACTTCAGAGAGGGCTCATTTGAAATTGAAAGTTCGAGTTTACTTTTTAAAAGTCAAAAGAGATCCGAGGGCAACTAGCCCCACACCTTCTTTTTCTAAAACCATCGGATAAAATTTTGAGGTAGACATTTTGTTAAAAAGAATAGTTCAAAGGTTGAATAAAAAAAAACTCCGGTGTCCTATACACACCCCCCGGGCCCGGAAGAAGGTGTTCTAAGTTATGGCTCTAGGGCATGTATTGTTTCTTATGAAAGGGATGCTCGTATAAACTTAATAGGTGGGCTCATTTGATTGGAAATTGAAAGTTTTGATTCACTTTTTTAGAGTCAAGAGATTTAAGGGCAACTAGCCCCCAAACCCCCTTTTTTCCCAAACCCATCCGCTACAAATTTTTAGAGAACCAGTTTTCTAAAATTGCTCAAAAACTATATAACAAAAACTCCTGTGTCAACACAACCCCCCAGGGCCCTGGGAGCATGCGATGTAAGTGTTGTCCCGGGGGCGTGTATGGTTCTTATGAAAGGGATGCTCGTATAAACTTCAGAGGGCTCATTTGTTTTGAACTTGAAAGTTCTAGTTCACTTTTTAAAAGTCTAAAGATATCCGAGGGCAACTACCCCCCCCCCCCACACACACACACACGCTTTTTCCCCCAAGTCTATCCGATAAAATTTTTAAAATAGCCTTTTGATTAAAATAATTCAAAGATCAGACAAGAAAATGCCCTGTGTCGACGCAACCCCCAATGGCCTATAGGCAGGCGTTGCAAGTAATTTTCTGGGGACATATATAGTTTTATAGAAAGGAAGCTTGTATAAACTTCGGAGAGGGTTCATTGGATTGGAAATTGAAAGTTTTCGTTCACTTTTTAAGAGTCAAAAGAGATTGGAGGGTAACTAGCCCCCCCACGCCCTAAATGCATCAGATAAAAATTTTGATATATACATTTTGTTACAAACAGTTCAAAGTTCAGATAAAAAAAAACTCCGGTCTCGAAACAGCCTCCCAGGGCCCGAGGGTAGGCATTGTAAGTTATGCCCTAGGGGCATATATGCTTGTTATGGAAGGGATGCTCATATAAACTTAATAGAGTAAACTGAAAGTTGTAATTCACTTTTTAAGAGTGAAACGTGATCGGAGGGCAGGTATCCTCTCCCCACACTCCATTTATTTTTTTTCCCAGACGCACTTCATATAGAAGGGGTCGTCGTATAACTTCAAAGGAGGCTCATTTCAAAGGGGCAAACTTTTTTCACTTTGATATTCTTACTTTGATACCAGTTTTGATACTTTGATGAAGATTTTATTTTTTTTTCTAAAGACTGATTTTGAAATAAGGAATTTATAAAAACTTTTTGCAATCAAAAATGAACAATAATTAATTAAAAAAAACTTTCCGAAAAATACGTTTTTCAAAGAAAAGTAAAGGCCATTTTAAACTTAAGCTCAGCAGATACAAATACCTGTCAAAATTCAAACTCAAAACGACCAGAAATTACTATTAAGAATAAATGAAACCCAAAACCAACAGAAATTAAATAAACAACCATAGGGAAAAACATACAACTAGTAATAATATAAATGAATAATAGATCTTAAAGCGAGTAATGCTTAGATTGAATATAAAAATCAAGCTTAAAACGAAAAAAAATATTTTGCTATTGAAGTATAAATAAAACTTAAAACGAACAGAAATTAAATAAACAATCAATGCTAACATACATACAATAGATATTAATGTAAATGAATAAATAAATCTTAAAATGAGTGAAACTTAAATTGAATATGCAAATCAAGCTTGAAACGAACAAAAATCACTACAAACAGGAGTTTGGCTATCGCCTCCTTCTCTCACTGTAAAAGTCTAAAACCTACTGCGTCATTGGCACTTTACTGAAAACTATATGCGTCTTGAACAGTCGTGGAAAGTAAACACAATATCAAATTGAACATTTGATACATAATGATACTAGTTGTTGAAAGATCAATCAGTTCAAGAATTTATTTCACTCTAATTTTATTTTTATTTTCAATGCTGTAAGAACTGGAAAAGAAATATTTGTAATATAGTTTGTTTTCAGTGAAGCGCCTATGACGCAGTAGGCTTTTAGTTTTTATTTACAGTTAAGAAAGGGGCAGTGTCCAAACTCTTGTGTAGTGAAACTATATTCGTCTGGAACAACTCTAGAAAGAACTAATAAATTAAACGGAATATTTGATGTATAATGATATTAATTGTTGAAAGCTCATCAGTTCAAAATTTTACTATAATTTTAATGTTTATTTTCAATATTAAGTACAAAAGAAAATATTTGTAATAAAATTGGTTTTCAGTAAAGCGTCAAAGACGCAGTAGGTTTTAGATAAGATAAGATATAAGATAGATAAGATTTATTTTGTTCATAATCAATTAATCATACAAGAAAATACATTGTGCTAATCCCCCAAAAGCTCCTAGGCCTGTAATAGAGGGGGAATACATACCGTTTAAATCAAACACTAAATCAAAAGAAAAACATTAAAATAGGCCTACATTGAATAATCCAATCAATACATACAATCCAATCACAACACTCCTAATCCCCCTCGAAAGGCTCCATGGCCAGGGATACAAGGGGAAATGAGAAAAAAAAGAAAATACAATATATCCAAACAACCATAAAAAAGAAATCAATCGCCAAACAACATATAAAATTAAAAATAGAAAGACTTTTACATTAATAGAAGGAGGCGATACCCAAACTCTTGTTTGTAGTGATGTTTGTTCGTTTCAAGTTTGATTTGCATATTCAATTTAAGTTTCACTCGTTTTAAGATTTATTTATTCATTTACATTAATATATATTGTATGTTTGTTTGCATTGATTGTTTATTTAATTTTTGTTCGTTTTAACTTTCATTTATACTTCAATAGGAAAATATTTTTTTTTTTGTTTTAAGCTTGATTTTCATATTCAATCTAAGCGTTACTCGCTTTAAGATCTATTTATTCATTTTTATTATTACTTGTT
This sequence comes from Artemia sinica, assembly GCA_027921565.1. Lineage (NCBI taxonomy): Eukaryota > Metazoa > Arthropoda > Branchiopoda > Anostraca > Artemiidae > Artemia > Artemia sinica. The sequence goes on from CM051276.1 coordinate 37,737,698, forward strand.
GTCTGTTTTTTCCTATGATTGTTTATTTAATTTCTGTTCGTTTTGGGTTTCATTTATTCTTTAATAGTAATTCTGGTCGTTTTGAGTTTGAATTTTAATAGGTATTTGCATCTGCTGTGCTTTAGTTTAAAATGGCCTTTACTTTTCTCCAAAAAACTTTTTTTATTTAATTAATGAACTAGAAGAAGGCACTATGTGTATACTATTAATGCTACCATTACAGTTACTGTAACTAAGTGTGCCAGGGCTATTAAGACAAATTTTAGGGAACGTTTAGAAGAAGTTTCAATTAAACGAAAAAAATATATACATATGTTTATATGCATGCAGGTGTATGTGCATGCAGGTTTCAAAAAGGATATATAAGCAAAATCATAGGCAGGGCCGCTCTAAAATAGCTAGAATTATCATTGAAACTTTTAAGGAGCTAATTCAGTTGGAAATTAAAAGCTCTAGTGTCCTTTTTAAGAGTCAAAACAGATTGGAAGGCAAGCAGCTCCCTCCCAAGCCTATTCATTTTCCAAACACGTCCAGTCAAAATTTTGTTACAGCCATTTAGATCAGTATAGTATAATGGTGCAGCTGCAGGAAATATGTCTCTAGGGATACCGGGTATGTCAACCCCCAAAAATTATACAAATGGCTTATTATTTCTTAAAAATATTGCTGAGGTCGCCAATAAGACACCTCAGCAATATCCAGTACGACTGGGTGTATTAAGTTGAAAATTGCAGGACAACTACTATTACTACTTCTGCTGTTACAAATTAAATCAATCTAAAGAGTGTAAGTGTATTAAGGCTGTCAAACAGCATAGGCAGAATTTTTTGGAAATGGTATTAAGTTTATTTTCAGGGCAACTTGAGGAGAACTAGAATTAAATTGAATAATACTATTTGTGTCAGGATTAAAGATTGTTGAATAAGTTTCTCCAACATTCAAATAGCAAGCCAAACTGTAGATCCTTATAGAAAAAAAGATATAAAAATATCATTTTTTTTCACGAAAAAATAATATTTATGTTATTTCTATAAGAAACGAACAGAAATTAATTTAAAAAACATCTTCTACAAAACAAGTTTTTCAAAGACAAGCGAAGAGCTCCATTAACCAATAGTGAGCAGAAATAAAGTCAAATAATTTTCCAAGCGTAAAACTACCACAAATCGCCATCAGTAAACAAATTAAACCCAAAACGAACTGAAAGTACAAAAAATAACTGAGCCAACCTCAAAACTAACAATGATTAACATGAGTAGGGCTGACAGCCCTCATCTCCTCTTAAGACCAGAACATTGTTTGCACATTAATGAAAAACAAACAGAAAAACAAATGACCGTGGATTGCAAGTTTAATATACATATAGCCAACTGATATCTATTACTTAAAGTTTCAATATTTTTTTATTAAAGTCAAACAAGTGAAAATATTTAAAAAAATTTTTTTTTCAGTAAATTGCATATTATATTCTGGTCTTGAGCAGGCATGGGGGTTGCCAGCTCTAGTCATGCTAATTTTTGCTAGTTTTGAGTTTGACTAATTTTTTTTTTTTAATTTCTGTTCATCTTTGGGTTTCATTTATCTATTGATTATGATTTGTGGTAGTTTCACGCTTTGAAGATTATTTGGCTTTATTTTTGCTCATTTTGGGTTTCATGGACCTCCTTACTTTTTTAAAAACTTGTTTTGTGGAAAAAATCTTTTTTAATCGGTTGCAGTAAAATCATGGAAGTTGGTAGTGATCATTTTTCAGAATAAAACACATTATATTCTTATAAACCCCCGGAACTTCTTTTAATAGTTTTATGTTATAGAACAGCAGGAACCTGTGCTGGCAGTCTTTGAGCTAAAAAAATGTTGTTGCATATCCAGACTGGAATGAAATGGAAAAAATCTTTTGTAATTGGCTGCAGTAAAACCATGGAAGTTGGTAGTGATTAGGGGGATGTGCTTCGTGAATTATTTAATTCAATCTAATTTTTATTTTAAATATCTAATCGAAAGCCCAAATTTTCTTATTTGTAATTGAAATGCCAAATAACCGCTGATAACCTCCTATTCTTTACTTTTTGGATTAATATACTAACCCATAAATGTACAACTGCCTTTATTTATAATACCATACTGGCTTTTTGTTATTTTTGCTTTTCTACATAATTCTTTTAACCACCTTCAAGAAAAGAACATAAATGCACTAAGAATTATCAGTGAAATTAGTTGCATTTCACGCAACGCTAGCGCCACTTGCGGGAAATCTATCTTTTCATTCACACTTATCTCTGTATTGCTGTACGGAATGTGTGCTGCAAGTAGGATAAAGGGAATTCCAACATGATAATGTATATTTTTCTCACATTTGGAAATTGTGTATGCACACATAAGTGGTATCAACTTATACTCTTTTTCTATTGTTATCTAATTTAATATACGGTCCTAGGAGACCAAGCTTTCCTTGTTGCAGTGAATTTTACACATAAAGACGATACTCAGTGTACCCCTTCCCCCTTTGGAAATGTTTACCCTGCTCACCCTGATTCATAGAAAACAAAATTTTGTGTAATTTTTCTAGATTTTTTTTTTGACAATGGTACAAAAGGGAAGGTACTTTTCAAACTCTGTGAGTCAATTTTTGCCCTTCAATTGCTATCCGTTGCAAGTTTTAGTTAATCCAATTTTTCTGTTGAAATTCTGGAAAGCATTATTCAGATTTTCTTGATGCTCTTTCTCAAATGATGCTCTATGGGCAAATTGACTTACTTGACTCAAGTGTCATCCGTCCTAGGGGGTCGTTTTGGGGCCTCTTCTTTCACTATTCTATAGAAGTAATTCTTGTATCCACCTCTATCTTCAGCGAGGCGGTGAAGATGCGGTAGGCTAAGCGAGAAGAAATTGTCCTTCCCTCTCTTGGGGATGCCCTCCAGGTCAAGAACCATGTATTTGGCCTTTGAAGGCAATTTTCAGGAAACATGTGTTATACATACGTTTTATTCCCTAGCCATCCAAGCTGCTGCAGTTTTATTCTGTCGAGGATGGTGAGTTTGACATTGAGATTACGGAGAAGTTTTGATGTTGAAAATTCTAACATGATATGTTATACCAGTAAACCGTTTGCAGTGATTTTGTTTTGAAAGCAGCAAGACGATACTTACCATTTGTTCGTAGAGTCCAGGAGTCACAGACATAAATGGCAATAGGGCTGATAAGTGAATTAAATAGCTTCACTTTAATCGTTGTTGATAAATTCTTGTTCCTACATTTGAGCATCAGACTTTTAAGGTTGGGAGTCGTAAGTATCAGATGTCCTAGATATGTTTGGAGTGGTTATTGCTTGAGGTGAGTTAACTACCATGGTGGGTAAATTCATCGACGCAATCTATATCATTATGTTCAAGCTAAAGCCTGGGGTTTATCAGAGAATCAGGTGTATGTGAGCAGTGCATGGCCATCGTTTTAAAGGTGTTGATGATCACCCCAAAGCAGTTGGTTCTCTTGTGGATTACGTCAGTCAGGATTGAAGATCACGGAGGGACTCGGAAATTAGGGCTATATTGTCTGCATAAGCAAGTTTGTCTATCATTGCCCCTCCTATATGGGCACCGGATGAGCTATCAGTTACTGAAAGGACTGTAGTTAAAAAAGAATTGAAGAGCTCTGGTGATAGTAAGCAACCTTGTAGAAAACCGGTTGATGTTGCAAAGCTTTTGGTAAGGCCTTCTTCAGTCATAACAGGGCTTCTGAACTTCGGGTACATGTCCCTTATGAGGAAGACTAAACTAGGTGGAATTCCAAACTGAAGAAGAAGAATGTGTCATAAGCCTTCTATCTAAACGAGGTCTTTGAAAGAGCTAAAAGATACTGCAGTTTTGTTCAAGATATTTTTCTATGATCTAACGGGCTGTAAATCTGATCGACTGTTGACCTATTTAGTTTAAAGTCCGCTCGGTATTGTGGGATAACTGCTGAGGTCATTGCTTGGATGCACCGTAATATGACTTTTGTTATAATTCTAGCAGCATGGTTGGTCAGACTAATGGGTCGGTAGTTTTTACAGACTGCTTTTGAGCCTTTCTTATGGAGCCTATCGTGGCTTCAAACTTTGTGTGGGGCAGTGATCTACTACCCAGGCAGATGTGCTGATTGTGTGATAAGATCAACAAGGGGTTTGCAATTAGCTTCCAGAAGTTCCGGCTGTATTTTATCAGGACAAGCAGTTTTGCTGGTCTTCAGATCTCTGATGGCTGCTTCAATTTCACAGTGGAGAGGGGCGGGGTTTACTTGGGTCGGTAGCAATTATGGTGAAATAGGACAATACATCTAGGTCAGGGAGGATGGTTGAATTCAGTTTGTTCTCAAAGTGTTCCTTCCATCTAGATTGGATTCCATTTGTAGATTATATGCGATCACCCTGTTTGTCAAGGAGGGAGCAAGTCCTAGGGTCCTTCTTTTCAGCCAATTCCCCCACTCTTCTGTACATGAGGTGTAAGTCTTAAAAGCCGTTTCAAGCTGCTCAAATTTTTCTTTAACAAAGAACCTTAGAATTTTTCTTTGAGCTTTTCGTCACAGAGGTGAATGATCTTATCTGTGATCCAGGGCTTCTTGTTATCTGTCTGGACACTTAGTGTCGAGAGAGCAACATCACGGGTCTTTTGTGTGGTGCTAGTCACCAGGTTGTCAATGTCACTTTTATGCAGAGGTTGTGGTTACTTTGAATTGAGCTTGTCAGATAGGGTGGGTATGTAAACTACTCGAGCTGTTTTGTCATTGAGGAGATTTACTCGAAATTTGGAGAGCTTCCTAGACAACTTTGAGGCTGTTTTATGTCTCATTCTGAAATTAGACATTACAAGGGTGTGGTCACGGTCAAAATTACCACCACGAGCTAGCGTGACCGTATTAGTGACAAACGACTTCCAACGTCTAGACCAGTAGTTCCCAACCACTTTTGGGCCATACCACACCTAGACACTAGACACAAATCCTGTTACCCCCCTCGTGATATTTAGATTTTGTTATTCAAAATTTTTAGTCAAATTCACCTGAAGGAAGCTTAAAAGGCCAGTAGCTTAGTATTTTTTTTTTTAGTTGTCGTCTAGGTGTATTTTATGGGAATGAAAATGTTTGTCTGTATACAATGCAAAATCTTTTTTACAATGCATGACGTAACTAGAATACTATTATGTATTTTTTTTGGCTCTTTCAATCCATAGGAATGTGACGTCATTTACGTGAAAAATGTTTTTCTTGAAATAAGGCTCGATAGTTTTGTCAGCCAAAGGGTGTATGTCTTGACCAAGAATCACCAACATATTCCTATGCCCCACCGGTGGGACGTGTGACCCACGTTGGGAATCATGGGTCTAGACACAAGGATGTAGTCAATGAGATGTCGAGGTCTTCCATCAGGGGACACCAGGCGGTTTTACATCGGGTCTTTGCTTGAAGAATGTGTTCGTGATGACTAAAGCGCTGTGTCGACAGAATTTTATTAGGCTTTTCCCTCTTTTGTTTAGTTTCCCGTGGCCAAATTTGCTCATCACATCTTAATGGCTTGCGTGGTCCTTGCCAGCAATGGCATTAAAGTCGCCAATGACAAAGAGTACATACTTCTTCGGAACGGAATCGACTAGACTTTGAAGCTGGATATTAAAAGTTTCAGACTATTCATCGTCTCTGCTTAAGTTATTGGCATAAACTTGGATTACTGTGATATTGACAGGTGATCCTTTCAGCCGGATCATAATAAGAGGTTCAGATATGGGAGTCGCAGAAATCAGGGATTTTCAAGCACTCCTGGACAAAAGAAAACCGACTCCTTGCCAATGTTTTCCCATTATTATGTCCAGAGAGAATAACGACGGTGTCGCCATGATTCTCTTCACCAGTGAATGGGAAGTGGGTTCCTGATAAATCAATAACGTCTCAGGTGTACCTGCTTATCTTTCAGAAGTAAGTCTACTTTTCCTTGTTTAACGAGGTTTTCTGGTATTTAGAGTACCAAGTGGCTGCTTTTGGCAATACCACAATTGGAGTTGCCATATTTGCACGATTCACGGTCGTCGATTGCCTCCAAAAAAAGTATTATATTGGGCCTTTCAATAATGTTGAACAAAATGGCTATTTTGTGATTTTGATCAGACAACTTTGATAAAAAGGGGGCGTGGAAGGGGGCCTAGTTGCCCTTCAATATTTTTATGACTACAGAGGACACTAGAACTTTTAATTTTCGTTCGAATGAGCCATTTTCCAATGTTATAGGTCAACTGGGTCGACACGACCTTCCCTTGGGAAAACATACACAAAAACGGCTATTCTGGCCAAAAAATACGAAATTACACGTTTTTCCAGATAAGAGCTGGAAACTCTATAGATGGTTTTCTGATATGCTGGATCTGATGGTGTAATATTCATTGAGATTCATGTACTCCTTTTTGGAAGGAGGGGGTATTTCCTCCTTTTTTCAAAAATAAGGCAACTTTTTTCAGGGTCGTAGCCTTTGATAGGTAAGGCTAAACTAATGAAATATATACTTTTGGAATCAGAATATTAATCCAATTTTTGTGATATACCTATTCGTATCAAAATACTGTTTTTTTGAGTTTCGCTAACTATTGAGCCGGGTCGTAGTAGGGGGCATTATGGATTGAAATGGGGTCCCATCCCTTCGAATCCCGAGGCTGGCACTTTTTTTAATTTTTTTAAGACGCCGGTAGTTATTACGTAATAGGGAATGTTTTTTCTTCAAGAATTCTTGGATTATCATGTAATTCTTAGAAATAACTAAAGGTGTAGAAAAAAGCCCTCAGGGCCTGCTAGTCAAGTGGGTAACCTCCGGTTTTGAAAAATTGATCATAAGACCAACTTTTAGTTATGTAGATGACATAGTTTTGCATGACTTGTTTTGGTTCCGGGGGACCTTTATAATCCAGTGAAAATAGGTTTTGAAGGTCAGTGACACTTGTTTGCTGGAGCTTACGATCCACTTACCTCATTATTGGAAAGACTTCACAGTGTCAATATTGTGAATATTGATTTTGTTCTCGGCATTTTCTTTACTAATGGGAACTTTTACTCTATTGGAGGTTGAGGGTACCTGCAATGGTGAAAATAAACCTAGAGTATCTTATGTCACAGTAGACTTACAAGGGTTGTCAGCTAACCCTTGAATGTGACGACATTTTTGCAAGATATGCGATATCATTGATTAAATTCAAGTTGGAAGAACAATTATGTTTTGCAGCAAAAGTGAATGTAATGCGTACACAGAGACTACAAAATTTATTGATTGCATTAGTGAAATATATTGAGACAATGATCAGAATCGATACGTAAAAAAAGTGAGTTTCTTACCATTCCATTTTAAATATTTTTCTAGTTGGATATTACACTAGTGATGAGATGTTAGAAAGAATCTTCATTCTTTGGCTTTGTTAGTTTATATTTGACAGTGAGAATATCAGGGTTAAAAATGGTTGGATTTGAGAAACAATTAAAATATGGAATCTTGTGACTTGATGTGAAAAATGTTTGATTCTAAATGATCATTTCCAAGAATTATCTGTTCAAAGGAAACATTCTCTAAAAGAATGATTGACAATATCATGAAGAATGATTCTCCATCTTTGGAATATTGTATGAGAATTCCTTGTCACGGTCTAGATGCATTTACTTAATTTACTGACATACTAATTGCAACAAAACAAAAAGATATTGTGGATTTGCTTTTGAACACTACCTATAATTTCTTTTAAGACCCTATCCAAACAAAAAATAAGTTAAAAAATCCTCATCAAAGGGGTTTTCTGGCGTCACTCGATTACTCCTACTAGAAGCAAAAGAAAATTAAATTTATTGATTGTAAGTCAGGTTCTTTTTGGAAGTGAGACAGTCAACAATGAGAAATATCCTACAGATGTCCGCTATGTTTGTATACATTGGACAGCCGGTCATCTTGAGAGAATTGTGCTTTTGTTGATGGCTATGATGAAAAGTATATAATGTGCAATTCATGCAAATTGCACAGAAAATACGCAGTGCATATTAAAGATTGTAATTCCTTTGTTGAAGATGTTTGTGATTCTCACACTAGAGGTTTACTATGTTCCAGTTGTTATTGTGATATATGTGATCAATAGGAAAATACCCTGATATGATTGGAAAAACCTTAAACATGATTTCTGCTTATTTTAAGAGACTGGTATAGTCGTGATTTTTAACTGTTTTGAGAGGAAGAACCTGGTCTACGCCATCCATTGTTGGAATGATAAGAGAGTCTGGTTTTCACCGTCGCTGTGAAAACAATGGCTACTATGATTATAAGCCTATCGATTTTTATTTGGCTGTTACAGAAAGTGATTATTAATATGAGAATATTATGTATGACATTGCTTCAAATAAGCAAATTGAAACACGTGAATTTTATAATATGAGTCAGAATAGCATTATTGACTTTACAAAGAGATATAATAAAAGTGAAGTTACATTGTATTGTAGAAAATGTGACCCCAACTTTGCATGTCAAGATGAGTACAAAGTTGAATCCTGACGAGCTGCCACCACTTATCGTTTGCCGATGGTTACCCTATGCTTGGAAGAGGAAATATAAGGAATTAAGACTTATATTGTACACACATTTTTGAATTACAAACAAATTCACAAACATTTCTAAAGCACTTTAATTCTTAGAGGCCTGAAATCTTTATTATAAAGGTAGGAAAAGTTATTTTCAACTAGAAAGTCGTTCAATCGAGGATTGTATACATAAAAACAGATAAATTCACTGTAAGTATAGCTAGGACATCAAAAAATTAATTATATAAATGCATGAAAACCTGAGCTTTTGGTCGATTAATCTTGTAGCTCGCACCCAATTTTGGATAATAGATTTTCCATTTTGCTCAAGAAAGTCTTGATTTGGGGTGGATAGAATTCATACAGTAGGGCAAGAGAAATCGAAAAACTCAATATTGTGTGTTGTTTGAAAGATGCATAGCCAATCAAACGTCCTTTACAGTTGACGGATTTTTATTAACTAAGGATAATGATGTCGCATTATGAATAAGTTCGAGGAATCCCTAGGTATACAATTGGCTTTGTATTTGGACCTGTCTGGAGCAGAATTGAATACATTTGATTATTTTGACTTGTATTCATGGTATCAAGTCTAATACAACACTGCCGGCGGGGGTATTTTCCCAATAGGATTCAAATTGATTTAGCAACATTAATACTATACTCTCCGTCAGTGCCTCGGCAAAGGTACAAAATCAACATGCAGTGCCTATTCGGACAATACTCATATCTTGAGTACCAGACAAATACAATACAGTGATACATGGCCTTTTTGCAAACATTGTGTCGGTTATACCATTTTCAAATAGATGTGAATCTCGATCTAGGGATTGCAGTGTCAATTTATATAGGGTCCTGTAGGACTTATCAAAGTATAAATTGAAGAGTGGAATTCCATTTACTTTCCATACAAGAGATGATAGTCCAAACATTTCATATGTGTATGGGGAATTTGTCCATGACCCAGTTGCACTAGCACTTTTTACAAAAGCAAAAGCGAGTTTTGAATGGAATTTCACCATTAAGAAAATAAGAATCAACGTAGTACTTGAACCTGTGGCAATATGGTCGTAGATTTTGTGGTTGTATGAGAGAGTGAGCAGTTGAAATTAATTGCACTAGCTCTTGATTTTTGAATTGCCAAAGCAATAGAGCTCATGAGTTGTTGTTTTTGTCCATGAAGTATTGACGAACGTGAGAGAGATTGTTGAATCATGTGCAGTAGTATGTACCTTTTTGGCAAATATGGACGGAGTAGTTGTAGTTTTATATAAATCCTAGCTTTAATATCAATAAAATTGTAGCTTTATATCAATCTTGTTTTCGTACATGATTGCCGAACTGAGAGAGACTGTTGAATCAGGTGCAGTAGCATATTCCTTTCGCAAAATAAAATTGGACGGGACAAGTTGTAAATATATATCAATCTTAACACGTGGGAGGCATCCATTCAGGTATATTAAATATGTCATGATTTATTTTCCCAGCCAAGTGTAAATCATAGTTTGTTCGCCTCTCTAGGTATATTGGTAGTGTCAGTGTTCGTTTTATATTCATATTTAATGGCAAAGTCCCTAAATTTCTTATAGGACTCTGAAGTCATTAAGATGAATTTTATGTAACTTGCATAGTTTGGGAGATTGTTGCGAGTGCTCACCAACATTCTGTTTATGTAGACACTTATTTGTCTTAACAAATTGTGTAGTACACAATTTTCATAGAATAAACCCTCGGCAGCGCTTGGCTTTTCATGTTTAGATTTTTTGACAATGACATGCAGACCTATTAATTGGAAGTCAATCTATGAAATAGTCTTCGTTAGGACAAATTTTGAAAATGAACGTTTTCAGAGGGTGGACCTGTTGCGGATAAAATTAATACTACCATGTTTTACTTTCACATCAACATTTTCTGCATTGAAAATATGCAATGATGAACTGACTTAGGGATGAGACACTTTTTTTGTAGTAAATATGCCATTTCTAGGAAATGAAATCCTTTTTTGATCTAATAATTTTTTACTCTTGGTTTCTTCTTCTTCTTTTGACAAGACTGATGTCTTTTGCTTCTTACCTGAGTAGAGACTGATGAGTGATGATGTTTTTTCGTCCTTTGTAAACCTGTTCCGCTTTGTCGTGATTCCAACCACTCACCAAGGGAATGTACCGCCGCGCTGGACTTTGCGATTTTTGTGAAACACTTTCTTTAAAAATTCTTGCCAGAGCCTCAATCGTGTAGTGTAGAGCAAGCAAAATCTGTGGCGACCGGGGTAATATATTTTTTTTTAGCCAGGGGTAGTGCAGAGTGAAAACAACTTATCAAACTAATTACCAAAGACCATAAGCCGACATTGACGAACAACCTTTTTAAGAGTCCATTCCATTACCTAATTGTTCGTTGTCTAAGAGTTAAAATCAATATCAGGTAAAGAAAGAAAAACGAGCAAAAATGGGGTTTTTATAGGCCAAATGACGATACTGAAAAAACAAAGCGAATATTTCGAGAGGACAAACGCCTCTCTTCTTCAGCGCTAAACGAAACGATGTATCAATAAAAGCCAAAAATTAAAAGAATTAAAACCAACTACCTAAATATCAGGACAATATCAATATCAGGACAAACAAAAGTACTTTTTCTATTAGCCATCTCACTGAATGGATTGAAAATTACATGTAATCACAGCCAAACCTTTTGTTATTGCTAAATGATCGCCTAATGCACTTCTTAAATTAACTGACAGCGTTTCAAATATGGAGTATTTACAGGAATATATTAAAGGTGCTTTATATTGTAGTGGTGAATGTGTTCGTGAGTGATTTTTCGTTCACAAAAGCACGTAAGAGGGGGACAGTACTATTAATGACTCTTGATATCTCAACAAAGGATGCATAAAGAAATTTACAATTGTCCAATGAGAAGCCGGGTGGATAGTGTGCAAAAATAACACGTTCCATCCCACACATGGTACCAGCACTTTTACCATTGATTATATTCCGTTTAAAATCAAGAACATCTCTCCGATTATCGTTGAGATGAAAAATTACATTCTCGATGAGAGAGCTTATGTAAACCCTACCATGTTCCATTGAATAATTAAAGTTGAATGCACCATTCATACGAGTAGACATTTTTATATTGATTGTACGACACAAATCGTTCATTCTACCAAATTCTTTGTATTTTAAGGTGAAGTAAGGGTATATATCAGAGTTAATTAATTTTATCCATTTCTCTTCCTGACCATACACTGGCCAATAGTTTGGTCTAACTTTTATATCATATGTACAATCTTTTCTCAGGATATCATATGTACTGAAAATACAATCAACAAGAGCAACTTCGTACTTTTCATCGAATTTGATGTGGGGAAGAGTTTTGTCCAAAAATAGCTTGTTTTGTTCAAATTATCATAGAGGGGGTCGAAGACATTAGACATGAATGCCACAGAGAAATCATTTGACTTCGTGAATGTCTTCAGTGACAATCCAAGAATCAAAATCAGAGTTGTATCCTAGCCAAAACATACTGTCTCTTCCCCTTGCAAGTTTGTCTCTGTAACATCTTTTTCAATCTGATACATTCCATTATTTTTAACTTTTTGTAATTCTTATTCATAAAAACCACCAAGAATCTCTTAATCTTTCGTATTACGCAGACGATACGTTAGAGGTTTAGCGTCTAAGACTTTTGCCACTTCAAGAATTTCAGTGGACCATAAGTAATTCCCCTTTTCTAAGATATTTCTAGTTCGATTGATTTGAAAATGTGTCAACAAATTGAATTTCTTCTTTTCACTTGTCTTTCCTTGGAATATTGTTTATGAAAAATGTCAATGTTACCGTCGTAATAAACTTCCAGGGACTAAGATTGGACAGGGATCGATGAGGGTATTGGACTATAATTCAACATGATTTTATCTCAATCATAAATAAAAGTGGCAGTATTTTTCAATGTACAATATCTCGAGATTAAAATTCAAATAGTTATTATCAATCGTTCAGAAAATGCCACCTTTATTTGACTATGACTATGATAGAGCATTGTATTGTATTTCAATCAAACTTTTTTTTAAATGTGGATTAACAAATTCACTATCTCGATCTGTTTGAATTTTCTTATAAGAATCTGGTTCAAAAGTGGATTCAAAGGCCTTGGCAACCTCATCACCTTTCTTTGACCACAATTGAACGCAATATACACAGTGACTAAAAACACTGATTGCAATTAAAATATAATTGTATGGGCTATTATGACGCCTTTGAACCTCGTCTAGAGTCAAAAGATCTTCTTGAAATATTTGCAATGAAAAAAAGGCTTTAGTTTTTCGAAAATGACAACCGCGAACTATATGATTTCGATGAAGAGTGTAACTTTTGCTCACTCTAAAATACTCTGTCACTAGCTTGTTTTGAAGTCCACTGACTCGAGCAATTGTGGTGGGGTTTTTAAACTTCCCGCTTCACCAATATTCTTAGAAGCACATTTCAGAATTTGAATCATTTTGAATGTAAACATATGCAAAGTGTCCACTACCCTTTTGCATACTAACAGTTGATGCACTAATATTAAGACGCCTTAACTTGGTACTTTTTAATAGTGAAGTGAATAATTGTAACATCTCCTTCGACAATTAATCACAAGATTCAGCAAAACCATCAATAATCAACCATGAGTTTGGTTCAATACTATTAAACAAGTCAAGTGCCCGTATGAATTTTATGTCTGGTGGAATAGTATTTACTTTATCATAGGACTCTTGCCATACTTTTTAGCAAAGGTAAATAAATTTCGGGTTTTTCTAAATACATTTTATCACAATTTTGAATTATTTTCGTTAACTGTCGTTTTCCCAGCTATTGCTGGCCCGTAAAGAAATGTTCTGAAAGGACTTTTAAAATTGATAGATGTTACTCTTCTCGATGTCAAATTGCAACTAACTAATCCTCACCTCAGTCTGTTGAATAAATACCTATGTTCAAAAACACAAATATAAAATGCATGTTTTCTTTAATGTAAATAAATGCACTACAATTTTTTATGACAACATATTAAAATAAGCAATAATCATCAATATGCAATAGTCACTTGAATATTCAAAACACTTGAACACTAGCGTGGCGGTTGCTACGGGCGGCCGAGTGGGTGCGACCAGAAGGACGCAGTGGCCAAGAGCCAGGCTGGGCCGGCGGTGATAGTGAAAAATAATAATATAATATTAAACACTTTTTAAAACAATAACTATTCCACCTTAAGCAAAAACATACAAATACCACTACAAAACACACTGCTGAGCTAAAGACTGAGAAAAAACGGACCCTCCTCTCGCCAACTATTGAATTTCTTCAGACCAAGATGGTGTCTGTATTGCACAAATACATCTCGATCTGAAGTGAGATATTGACCGTGCGATAGTGATATGGCTGACATGTCTGATATGGCATACTCTTGTTTGATATGGCTGACATGGCATTTTTCTCGACTCTAATTGTTTATTTTTGTATTTTAAAGAGCGAACCGCCATGACCTTTCGCTCTTGGAATTAAATTATTTTCTACACAGTTACTGTAAACACTCATGTCAAGATTTTCTCCATACAGTGTGTAGGCACCCTCCTGCAGACTTTTGGTTTCCTCATTGTGCATATGCACACAGTAAACCTTCGGACCTGCAAGCACACCATAAGAAATCAAGTCACTCCCCGTCTTGGATTTTAAAAATAACAACTTATTTGGAGCCTGGCGCTTCACTAGTTCCTGATAAATAGACTCGTCCCATTTGGTGTAGTCAATTCGAAAGCTAATGTGGTCACCATTTTCCGAATCGTCGAACAAATTTTCTGTTTTAAATTTGAACAGGCATGAATTAGTTTCTCTATAATATAGCTGAACTTAACCATCCCCAGCCATTGGAGCTTGCTCATTTTGTAATAAAATTACAACATTAAATTTTTGGAAATTTCTAAAATTGCACTACCAGTGGCGATATTTTATGTAAAATAACGCTGCCTTTTTTGCCTATGCCAAAGGACCATATGGGGAACGACGTAAAGTTCGGATCGGCATTATTCGAGTAGTATATCCTGTGGGTCACAATGTCACAGCGGTCACAACGTCACAGCGACCCATATGGTTACAACGTCACAGTAACCCCTATGGCACACACACTTTTCCACTTCTTAATGAATTGAAAATAAGCTTAAAGATCTCATTTTCAACCTTCTTTTTCGCCTCAGAGTATTTACTGACGAATGTGTCGATAAAAAGTTTTCACGTAAGGCTTTTGGTTAAATTGGAGGTCTCTGTGAATCTTTATGACCCTGAAATTGAGGTTAGAATCCGCCAAGAAAAAAGTGATGTAAAACAAAATTCTGGTTCGGATGAAGGTAAGCAATAAGCTTTTGTTTTGAAGGAGTCCAATGTATAACCCCATCCTCCACCAAAGAAATATTATATGGACTCATTGAGTCCCTAGACACCGGCTTGCTTATGCCTAGGAAAACAAAGTCCTTTAACGAGTCATGAAGTTTAACGGATATTTCACCATCAATTTCAAAAGACCATCCTCGCGGTCCATTCTCCTCAACAGTGGTAATTTCGGGAAAACTTGGATCACAAGGATTGTTTTGTAGTTTATAACTCCCACACATCAAAGAATAGCGAGACATTGCCAATGGATAAATTAAGTTCATTTCTAAGAAAACCGCATCCAATTTTTCAGCTGTGCGCTGTCCAGTCGGGTTGGTTTTCAGGATACGATCTCCATGGAAAACATACCCGCCCAGCATGGATCTTTCTACAAATACGTGCTGATTCAAGTCGGTAATCAGAGCTATTTTCTCTTTACTTATTTTAAGAATTAATCCATCAACAAATGAGTAGTTGAAAAATAATACCCAAAATCCAACCCAAATTCCTCATATATTTGATTCGTGTTCTTACAGACAATTTCTAACAACATCAATAGATCACTTGCCAGGTACATTTTACAATAATCCTCCCCATTTTTACACCCGCCCTTGGCCCCAACTTTTTAGCAAATTCATAGTCCGCAGGGCTGTATTGACGGTCGTAAAGTGAATCATAAAACGCTTCGATGGTAATTTTTCCTCATGTAGCCTCAAGATAGAACTGTACCACTCATATGGGTATATGCCCTTAAACTTTAATAAATCACATATTTCATCTTCTGGAAAGCGCGGTTTAAAGAGGGAAAAACTATTTAAATCGTCACATTTCTGAACTTGAATTGATTTGGGGAAAAAATTTAAGAACCTAACAAACGAATCTTATTCAAGCCCGCATTACCACTATCAATTGTTTTCTTTTTGAATTCCAAGATCAACCACTTTTCAGATGATTTGATTATGATTTTATAAGAAAAATAACAGTCCACACTAGCGCCATCTACAACTTCAACCTTTTGCATACGTGCCAACACTGGTAATATATATTTAAATCGTAGTTGGAATTGGTGCATGTAAACAAGTAGAAATTACTGTTGCTTAACATTTAAGTTACAAGATTTATGTGCCAGTTCACGAAAGTCACCCCCCCCCCCATAAAATTGGATTACTTAAATAATCATGGTCACGGATTTGCGTTTCCCCCCGCTACCCTAACAAATTTCCCCTTGTAAATTCAACACATTTCCTTACTTTTAATAGCCAACTCGTCCTCTGGTGATAAATTTATTAGGGTAATTTTCATTTTGCAACCGTGAAATTGAGTTATTAGAAGTTTTAATAAGTGCAACCATGGCCGCGCCCACACAATTTTCCACAGCCAATGTCGCAAATACTTCTACCATGGTATTACTGGCATTTCTTTGTGCATAGACGAAAGAGATTGCAAGGGCTTCATGTTCCTTAGCAAGATTCAAGTTCAATGGATCGTACACATCCGTGGGTTTATCTTTTGTGTCCATGGCTATCTTGTCACTCTGCAAGAGCAAATTCTGAAAATTCTTGAAACTTAAGATGGTGTTGTCACCCGAAAATTTTATACAAGATGGCACTGTCACCAGAAACCGTTTCGACGGACTGGTACCCATTTTCAAGTGGTGATTCGATTGCAATTCGGTATGAAAACCTGATAAACACACTGGACAATAATGATGTGAAGTTTAGCCTTTTCCTTGACTTTCAACCCGACTAATATGTGTAGTTAGTAAGAAATGTCCGATTGAATTAGCTTCACCAGCAGGCTCGCATAGAAGCCATGCGCAGTGCTTCACTGCTTCAGTGGACGAAGCCCTCACTGAGTATGTTACACCCTTTTTATCTATACGTTACCCCTCTTCAAATTCTATATCGAAACTGTAAAAACTGAAACACTAATCTTTAAATATTATTAGCCCTCTCAAAAATTTTTATCCTCTTAAGTGTCACATGATAGTGCCCTTTAAACATTTAAAATCTACTTCACGAAACTCTGCCCCCTCCCCAGCTCCATTAACTGCCAAATCATCTAATAGTGTCTTACTGACATTGTCTCATACTGGCTTATGAGCTGCAATGAGGTATGCATATTTGAAGCACTCAAGGAATCGTCTGGAAACAAATTTGTTGTACGTCTTGACAACCCTAAAATCTAAATTATATTTTACTCCCCCCCCCCCTCCCGCCTCTTCAAACAAATTACTTTTTTAATTTGTTACAATAAATCTAAACGGTCAATAAATAAAACCACCGACTCACTCCCCTTTTCATTTTAGCTATCTACCTTATTAAAAGTACTACCCACCCAGTCTGAGAAAACTCCGTCAAAATCGTGCAAATCCGGATGAAGCGTTTGCATTTTCGTTTGTATATAATGCAGATACACTCCACCCAATTTCTCATTTAAATAAAAAAAATGTTGCGACTTGAGCTTTAATACTATCCCTACCTCCCCTCCCGAATGTATTTTAAAACGGGCTCGAACCAGCCACTACCAGCTGTAAGGGTGTCGAAGGGGTCTCAAAACTCAGCTCTAAGAACATAAAACATGTGCTAGCCGAGTAGCCAAGTAAAACTCCGGTAATGCAAGGGGGTGAACCAGCTTCATTTTATCCTGCACCCCCCCCCCCCCTCACGGTTACTGTGACGACTAGGCACTGTCTGTTCCTCTAGGACCCCTCTCGACCTTGATTGGTGGTACTTGATCAATCGAACGATCTAGAAGTTCAGCGTCGAGGGGGAAATCGGCTATGAATCTATCTAAATCAAAGATATGGGAGCTTAATTAACAAGGTTCACTCCAACACAAAAGCCCCCTTCCGCTTACATTCCTTGGGGCCCATACTAGCAAAGAGACTGTAGCGACATTTATCAGCGGTAACATGACAAGAGTTTACATGCCATCCTTTTAGGGTCCTTGACATGGCGACAGTGCGGCTAGGTTAACTTAAAAATAGTAGAAACTTTTTTCTTTCGAAATACTTTTAATTTCGTCCTGCCAAAGGATATACTAGGCTAAATAGTATACATTAATAGTCTTTAAATTTTTGAGGAGCAAAGCCCTTCCCAGA
Source organism: Artemia sinica (assembly GCA_027921565.1). Classification (NCBI taxonomy): domain Eukaryota; kingdom Metazoa; phylum Arthropoda; class Branchiopoda; order Anostraca; family Artemiidae; genus Artemia; species Artemia sinica. The sequence continues at coordinate 37,755,773 of CM051276.1, forward strand.
GGAACCTGACAAGGTATATAACAGTTTCCAAATCAAATTTTAAACGCTCGTTTAGATATTCGGGGGGCGGGGGGATAGTGGCTGGTTTGACATAGAGACACCCTACTACTTAAAAGTTTAATGACCAGAATTTCTTCCGTAAATGAGGGTAGAATGGCTGTTTGGACGTGGAGAGCTTTTACTATTAATTAAAGTTTAACGATCGGAAATAATTCCGTAAATGAGGGTAGAGAAGCTGTTAGGATATAGAGAGCCCCTACTACTAAAGAGTTCAAGTTCAAGATCAAGACCCCTCAAACCAACTCCCGGAACTATCAAACAAGGCCCCCAACAACTCAGTTATTCTCTTTTTTTAAATAGCTCAGTTTTATTAAGCTGATAAGAATGGATTATTTAACAGTGATGAAAAATCTGTTTTATTTTTTAGGATCGGGGCCCTCATGCCCTTTGCCTTAGAACTATCGAACAAAATCTCCAATAGTCCCAGCTATTTTTGCATTATTAACAGAAAAGAATATAATATCTTAACAGTGATGAATAACCTATTTTTCGGAAGGCCAGGACCTCCTGAAACCCCTCAGAACTATCACACAGGGCCTCCAACAGCCCCAGCTATTTTCCCTTGATTAAACTGAAAAGAATGCACTACCTTAGCAGTGACGAAAAACCTATTTCTTAGGACAAGGGCTCTCCTCAACCCCTCAGAACTATCGGACAGAGTCCCCAACAGTCCCAGCTATTTTTTCTATATTAAACTGAAAAGATTGCATTACTTTAGCAATTTCTTTAGGATGTAGGGGGCCCCAGCAGCAGCATCGACCTAGGGCTCTCTCGATGTCCTATTACTTTTAGAACTTTATCTCAGCCTCGTATCCCTTGCGTAAAGCATTAAGTTTTTACTATTAAAACATGTGATAAGCCATCAAGCTTTACAAGAAAATATCAAGGGCGAAATTTCAATATGACTCTAAATAATAGCGATCAAACTTACGATATGATTAGCAATACTGGTGTTGCCTTGCGGATTTGGCAGTACACTCTCCACATTCTCGCATTATAGGGAGATAGAAAGCCCCACATCATGACTCTGCGGAGGGAGGGCAGAAGGCCCCATATCATGACCTTGTAGGGCAGAGGTGCTTGCATACTCACCAGGGGCCATACCATTGCATGCCCTCGCTTTCTTAGTGGGAAGAGTCCCTTGCTCAGGGTTTTCCTGAAATGGATATAGAATTTTAGTTTTCGAAATAAGAACGTACACGGTTTTAAAGTCCATCTCCTTTTATTAACAATATTTGAGCATTTAGAGAAACTTGGATTTTTAACTTTCACGAAAGGAAACACAGAATTAAAATATATCTAATTCTATTAAAAGTATTGGAGCATTTAGGAGACTTGAGTTTAGGTTTCAGAAATAAGAAAACACACAGTTTAATACATCTTATTTTCATAGCAACATGTGAGCATTTAAGAATCCTGGGGCTTAGTTTTCATTAAAAAGAACATACATGGTTAAAATATATTCTGATTTCATAAAAATATCTGAACATTTAAGAAACTTGGGTTTTAATTTTCAGAAATAAGGACGCATGTGGTTAGAATACATCTGATTTTATTAAAAATATTTGATCATTTAAGAAACTTAGGTTTTGTTTTTCAGAAATAAAAACACAGACTGTTAAAATACAGCCAATTTTATTAAAAAATACTCTAGCATTTAAGAAACTTGGGCTTTATTTTCCAGAAATAAGAACACATACGATTAAAATACATCTTATTTTCATAGAAATATGTAAGCATTTAAGAAACTTGGGGTTTGACCTTGAAAAATAAAAACACACACGGTTAAAATATATCTGATTTTATTAAAAATATTTGATCTTTTAAGTCATGAATTTACCAGATGCCAAGAAAAACCTCTTTCATTCAATTAGTGTGATACTGGCGGTTCGTGGAAATTAACCCTTATACCCTGACAGCATGGTATAATTAAGGCTTAATACAAACAAGGGACAGATGATAATCATATAATGAACTCTCTGAATACGGTAAAGGCTTTTGAAATAACAGGCACAGTAAAAGCATGTATTTCGTTAGAAAATAAGATTATTTTTATCACCGATGAAGCTATGCAATAGCGGGAGGGGTTAGGGTTTTATTTGTTAATTTTATATAGAGAGTTATATCAATTTCAATTTAACCATGCTCATCCCCTTTTTTTTTTGGGGGGGGGGGGTTAGGATCCCTTAATGTGCACAGAACCTTACCTGCAAATATGCTTGGATCAAATTCTTTAAAAAAAATTGATGTGCACTATCAATATCGAGAGTTAGACTGATGGTTTTCCACGTTTGGCTCCGGGTTTATAACCCCAAGAGAACAAAGAAAATTACCCGGTCCAATACCCGGTAGGAGAATAACAATCTCTTGCACAACGCTGTTTGTTGCATAACGGGAATCCATTGTTCACGTTGGAAATCAAAACATAACGGGGCACCTTTGTCTGTGTTAGAAGCAATGAAAATAAAAAGGCTTGTGTACCACCAAAAAACATATGTCATCTGGTAAACATTTGACTATGATCAATTTTTTCAACCGGAGACTCGCAGCTTTACTAGTTGGCCCTAAGCATTTTTTCCTACCTGGCCTTTGTATTTTCTTATACATTTAACTTTTACATAACAACCAAAAAATTGTTAAAGAAAGCATTTGCATAAGTAAACAATTACGCAACACCCAAGTGTACATAATCAATCATACTGGCAGTAGAAAGGACCCTAGTACTCGTGACCCTACACCATATATGGGCATAAAGTCCCTAGGGAGATGGTTTTCTCACTGAGAATGAAAAAACAGGAATTTTCTCACTTTTATGGATGTTTCTTGGACGGTTATGAGTGTTAGTCAATTTATTTGTTGTTTTTCATGGGTTTCAACATCAATTTATGTCTGTTTTATGGTTTTTGTCAGTGAGAATGAAAAAAACAGGAATTTTCTCACTTTGATGGATGTTTTCTGGTTATTGAGTCTAACGGGGACAGGGTCAATGACACTTCGTTCAAGATCAATTGATTTGTTATTGTTTTTTTGGCCAAGTGCACGCTATGGGCGAATGTCAAGGCGTCCAGGAATAGGAAACACTTAGATCACGTGTATACTTCTCAGCCAATCAGCGAGTCGGTTACATCTCCTTTCTCAGCTAATCAGAGGCTTGCTTACATATGGTTTTCCCCGTTACATCACAATTCACCCTTGAGATTTCGTATATAACGTACATGCATTGTGATTAAATTATCAGAAAGTATTGTTACACAATGGATAGAACAACTGACATAATTGATGAGCTTGAAGCCTTGACAGCCACAATTAGCAATGTGAGTACATTTTTAATTTTTATTTTCAAAATAGAATTATTTTCCTTGGTCACCCTCTAGTATATCTAAGTCCCCCCTCCCCCACAATACAAACACCACTATGCTATCTTTATACTCACTAGAAAACATATAATATGTTCTTTTTACCACATAAACCTAACCCCTCCCCCACCGTTTTACAACGATAATTCTCGTAATAGAAATAATTCTCTTTTTCGATAAATTTTGGCTTTTCTGTATTGTAATCTTTTTTCTAACTGACATCCGTCGCTCTGTTGTTATTAAGCCACTCTGGTTTTGACATAAGGCTCTCCAGCGCGAGGTTAAAATTAGCTGTCACCCTTTTTAAAGCACTTCCTGTAAAAGGTTTCTCAGATCAAAATGGTTTGTTTTTCCCGTCAAATTAAAACGGTTTTTCAGACAATTGCAATTTATTAAGCGCAGGCCTACGCAATCTCTATTTAGAAAAGTGAAACGGATTATTTTCAAATTAAGGTCTAAAAATATATTTAGGACATTATGTTAAAGGGGGAGGGGAGGGGGCAATGCCTCGCTTCTAACAGCTTCGTTGTAAGGTGAAAACAAAACTGTTTCTTCGCATGAAAAGTAAGGGAGGGATTCGTTGTGTAGACATGTACGCCCTTTGACAAAAAAAAACTAATGTGTAAATATATGCGTTGCGTCTCTAGGCATGTTTTTAATTTTTTTCAAGCTTTCTTTCGATAAAGTTTCTTTTATATTTCCAGGAGGGGGGGGGAGCTTTGAAAACTATGGTTTTAACTTTGATATGCAAGGCTAGAAAGAAAAGTCTTTAGGAGTTGCATGAAGCTTATATTATGCGTAAATTGAATAGCATTTTTAACTTATGATCACAAATTTTAGGCATATAGGCTGCTGGGTTACCGATCTTTTTTTATCTAATTTAAAGCCTATAGAGTGGAACATTTAATTTTTTTCTAAATGGTAAAAATAGCAACATTGATTTCTATCCTAAGGCTATAGACTACTGATTGTCGAGATTTATTTTTTTACAAGTTGTGTAATAAAAACGTTTGATTTCTAAGCCTAGTATATTTCTCGCGAAATTTTACTTTTTGCTTTGCTGAAAATGCTGGGGAGGGGGCTTCTTTGCGATAAATGCTTTTCTAGACAAAATTATGGTTAGTGTGGGTGGGGACACTAATTTTCCTTCTGTAAAAAAAGGGGGAAATTATTTTCCATACTAACTTTTTTCTCTTCTTTTAAGGCAAATTGTGAAGAATGTATACCCCCTCCATCTAAGAGAGCGAGAGAGGACGAGGCAGCCCCCGTGAGACCATCCATTATTAAGTATGCTGGCCCTTACACGACCCCAAAACAAGTGTTGACTGTCAAAGTCCCATCCACGCAGGCTGCAATGCAGCCGGGCCGAAAATTAAAGAGCGAGTGGATGGTTGCTTTCCATGGACCTTAAATACCTGTCCCGTCTACACAAGAGCGTGATGTTACCGCACCATCCATCCTCAAACACGCACTACCCGGACCATCTGGCACCCAAGTGCAGCCAGGATTTGCAAATGTGAGCATTTTTACCTCTAGTTATAGAAATATATATCTATTTCTTCCAATGTTTTTAGGTCTTTTCTTTTCACTATTTTTCAACACTGTAAAAGTGTATCTCAGAGATTTAAAATATTAAACCCTCGCCCCCAACCATTGTTTTAAATTTCTCTGCTCCCCCCTCCCTCAGAGATATCTAAATATAATGTAATTTTTTTGCATGTCAAAGAAACCACTCTTTTTTTCTAATCTTTGCTATTTTCTCTGTTCCCCCACTGTTGCTATCTCTTCGCTATCTCATAATAATATTTTTAGGTAATTTCTAGTTTACTGCTATCTCTTCACTATGAAACTCAAAATGTTATTTTTCACAATTGAATATTATAGTTTTAAGAGAAGGACAGAGATTACCCCATTTATCTCTTTGCACATATGGATTCTAATTTGCGTAATATTTTTGACAGCTTTCAACCTTACAACTTGCCAAGATTCTAGGGGCTTAGCATTCAATAAGAGTTAACGGTTTCCCATTTAATTGTATTTTCCTGCTGAACAGTCTTTGAACAGAACAGACGCGGCTTACAATAATTAAGCTAATGAGTCCTAGACAACCTGTAGGGAATTAGAGAGAGAAACGACTTATGATCTAACAATATTTTTTTTAGGACACTATGTAAACGGCTGGGAGCCGCGGTGGCGGTTGGGAAGCGCCGGTGGGCCTGGGAAGCGCTGTGGGGCCCGGGAAGCGTCGTGGGAAGTGCCGCGGGAAGCACCGCGGGAAGCGATGCGGTGGCCCGCTGGGCCGACTCGGAGGGGGGGGGGGAATTAAATAGTGGAAATTGGGAGGGGGGTGGAGTTGTTTGAACAAAATCAAATTGCCTTCTATGTAAAACTTTTTAGATTGTAAATATCTTATATTAAGTTGGAAATTGGAACTTTCAGAATATCGATAGAGTAGGGAACAGTGAATTAACCAAATGCTACTATATGCATACTGCTACTACTACTAAGTGCGTTTTAAATAATACGTAAATAATAAACAGTAGGATGATTTGAACACTTTGAAAATAAGCTATTTTTCATTTATAGGTTGGACCATTGGTCCCATACTCGTCGTCAGCATCATCATCATCATCATCCTCATCAGTTGGAGAAGGAGAGGACTTACCTATGGGGCTCTCCAACAATTCACCATGGAGCGACTCTGTACTGGAAATTTCAGATAATATTGAAGATTTTTTAAATGATTTTTTAAGTGTAGATAATAGCACAATTGAGCAGGGGGACTTGAGTCCAAACACACGACAGCTTTTGGACAATTTTACCCGGGATTTAACAGGGAACCCTCCCCCCAATGATTACATTTCCCCACTTCAAACAACTGAAGTGGATTCCCATACCCCAAATATTGAACAATGTGGAGGGGGAGGGAGGGTTGATGATATACAAGAGGGGGAGGGGGGTAATGTCCAATTCACGACTTTTTCAGACTTTCAACTATCTAATACAATTTTAAATGCAATAGTTGTCTACACTGCGACTTTTGGGGATCCGTTTAATTCACTTATAGGGGGAAATTTTGTGTTTGACCCCATAGAAATTGTGCATGACTATGTAGATAAAATTCGTGCACTGCTGGAGAACCATATTCAATATGGGGAGAGGGGAGGGATTCAATTAAGTTTTCGATTGATTTAAAGGTGTTCTATTTAAATGAGGGGAAAAGCGAAGTTTACCACCACTGTATACACTCCGAGATGCGTTTGATCTATCCGAATTTAGAAAATTTTGAGAGTGTTTTTTGCGAGTGGGTAGGTTATATTATTACGCATCTTGAGAACTTTAACGAAGATGGGAGTGGCTCTGTAGTTCTTTATGTTGAAAATTTAAGCGTGAATATTTGTAAATTTAAGAAAGATTTTATTTTAAGATGGGGGCAGGCGGGGGGTCTGAGAGGTCAATAGTTTTAAATTATAATCCAGATTTAGTAGGTTGTCGTGGTGTCCAGAAGATCTGTTTTGAAAAAGATCAAAAATGTTTCAAGTACGATTTCCTCATATCAGCATTCGAGCCTCTAGCACGTGACGCTACCAAGACGAATTTAGACGATTGGGCTGTACATGGGAAGGAAGGGTCCAATTTCCCAATTGTAGATTTTTCTTGAATAGAGAGAAAATACCCAGTAACGCTAAGATTCATTGATATTTTTGAAAGGGCTAATGCCCATTTAAATATCGGCGTTACTGTGGTTCAGTATGAAACTGAATTTGAAGATGGGGTTCGTTTAAAAAAGAAGGGGGTGGTCTTCCCAGTAAGGGGCCCGGTCAATTGAATTAGTCAAACACTGGGTTTGGTTGTTGTATACACCACCACCTAGTGACCTTGCCAATTCAATTGGCCATTTTAATCCTATTACAGACATTAGTAGAGTTCTGGGGGGTGGTAAGCATAGGAAGACACGTTTCTACTGCCCGACATGCCTGTCACAATTCCGTAGTGATATAAAACTACGGGACCATATGAAGCATTGTAGACAGCATGGCTACCAGACAGTGGAAACGGTTTCAGGGGATAGGGCCATTTTACGCTTCAAAAATTTTCAAAACACCCTCCTCCAGTGCAACAAAATATCTTTGGCTTGTGAAGCTAAGCTGGTGGAGGTGAACGATTCTCGATTTCCAGACCGAATCAAAGAACATCAGGCTATTGCAGTGTCCTATGCTCATGCGCAAAGAGACAGTTCTAACACCATGCGGTTGTTAGAAATAGTAGAAACATTGGATGAGTGGGAGTGCATGGTCAAGGCACTGACTAAACTAATTGGCACAGCTAATGGTGCTATTTCTCGTTTGAGAAATACACATTATCCTATGATGCTGTCTGCAGAGGATCGTCTCACGATTAAAAATCAAAAAATATGTTAGGTTTGTAAGGGAGAGTTTGTAGAGGGGGATAAGGGGACTAAAGGGAAAAGAGGGGGGAGGGGGAAAGTCAGAGACCATAATCACTTGTGGCAGGAAATATCCTCTGGGGGTAGTAATTTTAGAGGGGTTGCGCATAAATCGTTATAACTTAAATGTTAGCCAGCAGTTTTTTATCCCTGTTTTTATCCACAACTCAAATTATGATTTAAAATTTATTTTACCGGCACTGGCACGTATGCACAGGGAGGGAGAGGGAGTAGATAGTCCATGGGTAAATAATTCATTTACCTATAACATTATTCCCAAATCGGCCGAGAAGTTGTTGCTTCTCGAGCTGAAATGGCAGGTAGTAAATAATGGGCACACGTGTTGGAATAAAATCAGGTTTTTAGATTCTTTTAGTTTTTTCCCAAGGCATTAAATCAATTGATTCAAGTGCAGAAAAGCGACAATTTTGATAGCTTTCCCTTGCTTAAACAGCACTTTCCAGACAGTGAAATGTATGACCTATTGACATGCAAAGGTGTATACGCATACGATTATTACTGTTCTGGCGCTCGCTTAAGCGATGTGAAATTACCTCCAATTGAAGCTTTTTACAATTCACTGACCAGCAGTGAATGCACAGCCGAAGACTATGAGTTTGCCAAGAAGGTGTGGTCAAAGGGGAATTGTAAAATTGGGTGGGATTATTGTAGACTGCACTTGGCCAGTGACGTTTGAACTCTGTTGGATATAGTCTGCAAGAACACAGACCAAATCTATTCAGAGTTCGGGTTAGATATAGGCTACTATTTTTCCACACCCCATTTGGTGATGGATTTGATTTTAAAAATTAGTAGGGAGGAAATAGGCCTAATCACAGATGTAGATCAGCACCTTTTGGTAGAGCGTTCAATGAGGGGAGGGTATGTTTTTCATGGGGACCGCGTCTTGTCAACCGATCCGAGCGGACAAAACAGCACCGGTGCAAAGTCAAATGCAGTGTTCTTGGACATGAACTCATTGTACCCCTCGGCAATGTCTCACTACTCTTTGCCGTGTGGGAACTATCAATGGCTTGAGAATCCTTGTGAGTTCCCCGACATTACCACCGTCGAGGACAATGGGCCACAAGGATGGTTCTTTGAAATTTACGGGCACATTCCTCTAGCGCTTCACGATTCAGTCAGAGATTTTGTTTTTCCCTGTATCAATCGACCCGTGAGCAGGGACTCACTGAGCCCCTACAATCGATAATTGGTTGAGGATATGGGGATGCACTGGACTCCCTCTAAAAAAAACTGATTGCTGATTTGGACCCTAGCGAGAATATCGTTGTTCACCATGTGCTTTTGCACTAGATGGTGAACAATGGTTTCAAGATCACCAAAATACATAGGGTCCTGCAGTTCAATCAGAAACCTATTTAAAGACGTTTATCGACACTTTTGTTGATAAACGCTCTAGGGCAAACTCCAAGGTAGAGAAGGAAATGTACAAACTCATTCTAAATTCAGCGTTTGGCAAAATGTGTGAAAGCGTACGTAACAGATCTAGCTGCGACGTTGTGACTGACCCTCTAGAGTGTGTACGAATTATTGCCGATCCCAATTTTACATCTTTCACGAGCATAGAGGCTGGTACGGTTCTTCAACACAGGAAAAAGCGAAATGTGGTACTGAACAAGAATATAGCAGGAGGTAGTTCAGTACTAGAAATTTCCAAAAAGCTCATGTTGTCGTTTTTTACAATGTGTGCAAGGTGCAATGGCCACGGGAGGGGAGGTTCAAGTTTACTATGGGGATACAGATTCTCTGCTGTTAAAGGTAAATGGGACCGAAGATTTATTGGGTGATTTAGAAAAGGGGGAACACATCAGCTCGCGGATGGATTTCACCAACTGGAATCCGTCCCTCTACCCCTAGTTGGTGAAACGTCAAGCCCCCAACCAACTATTAATGTTAAAATCAGAGACGGGGAGTGATTTGATATCCAGGGGGTGTTCCCGGGTCCTAAAGTTTATTGCGTTAAAACTCATGGTGGGGATGAAAAGAAGGCGTGTAAAGGGTGCCTACACATTTTGTAAAGAGCAATTTCAACATGAGCGTGTACAGAGACTGTGTAGATAGTAGCCTAGTGCCGAGAGCACAAGTGCTTGCAATTCGCTCTCTACAGTATAGAAATTATGCTGTGATAGTGGAAAAAATGCAATGTCGTGTATATCCGACAAAGTCTATGTGCTCGAGAATGGTGTGAGTGTCCTGCCTCATGGCCACTACCGTATTTCAGACCGAGTTGAATGCATAGACTATCGCAATCAACTTGGTCTGGATAAATTAACCTAACCTGACTAACCCAACCAACTAACCCAACCACCACCAACCCGTTCATAAATTACCTAACCACCAAACCCGTTCATAAATTAACTAATCAAACCTCAACTAACCCAACCACTAACCTGTAGCAGCAGTGACGACAACTATTGTACAGTTTTTTTTTCCATCGCGGCTCCCGGGGGTAGGGGGCCCTTCCTGCGGCCGCTCCCGGGGGGTGGGAGGTGCCGTCCGCAGCCGTCCTTCGGCCCTGTGGCCCCCGGGGGGTGGGGGGGCCTTTTAAATTCATAATGTTCAACTGTACTAGTTCAATTTTCAAGTGTTTTCTGTTGTTTTCAAGTGTTGTTGTTGTTGTATACAAAAGTGTTCATGTTGCTGGACAAAAAGTGTTGTTGTTGTACAGAAAAGTGTTCTTGCTGGACAAAAAGTGTTTAAAGACAATAAGTGTTGTTCTTGCTGTTGATGGACAAAAAGTGTTTTTATCTATGTTGTACATAAAGTGTCATTTTTATCATTGTTCATGTTGAAAAAATAGAGTTTTCATGTTGCAAATAAATGACCATGAAATATTGTTGTTGTTCTTATTGAACATAAAGTGCTATTTTTATCATTGTTCATGTTGAACAAATAGAGTTTTCATGTTGCCGAAATAAATGACCATGAAATATTGTTTTTTTGTTGTTGTTCTTGTTAATGTAGATAGATCTATGGGAAAATTATTGCTACTACTTATTCATTGGACACGTATGATTTACAGTTAGTTATAGTCCGACTGTTGTCAATAGCAGCAGCAGCAGCAGCATGTATCAATTTAAAACACCCTTCAGATCGTTTCTGTGTGGACCCTCAATGTCGGGGAAAACAACACTCTTAACTAAAATAATTCAAAATTGTCAGAAAATGTTTTTGGAAAAGCCGAAAAAAATCTACTATTGCTATAGTATTTGGCAGGAGTCCTATGATCAAATAAAAGCTATTGCCACAACCATACCAATACAATTCATACGGGGACTAGATGTTTTCAATAGTATTGAACCGAACTCGTGGTTGATTATTGATGATTTGGCTGAATCCATTGAACAGTTCTCACAGGAAATGCTACAACTGTTCAATGTTCACTCCCACCATGAACACATTTCCATAACCCTAGTTCTACACAATCTGTTCCATCAGAGCAAATGTATGCGAACCCTTGCTTTGAATTGCACCATCTATATTATCTATCGAGTTGTTCGTGATTCTAGCTCGCTAATAACTCTCAATAAACAGATATACCCCGGCGCCCCTAAATTTCTGTTGTCAGCGTACACTCAGGCGACTAATAAACCCTACGGTTACATTTTGCTGGATCTTAATCAGAGCACGCCCGAGGATCTACGTGTAGTCAGCGACATTTTCGACAATGAAATTACAGTATATCTTCCGGTGAACAGTAGAAAAGGCTATTAGTTGGCGTTATGACACTGAAGAAACTACACGAACAACGGCATTTATTTTCCGTTTTAAGCACTTCAAAACCATTGCTTAGAAAGGCCATACTCAAACATGGTGTTGACAATGATTTTATTAATCTAATATCTGAACTTTGTTTAAATTTAACTGAGGGCAATGTTCAACTGTCAGAAGGTGTTAGACAACAGACAAAGCAACATCGTTCCACTGTACGCGCCTTGGCCTGTAAAAACAAGGGAAAAAAATTTAAAAGAAAACATCTCCTTCAAGCGGGCGGTAGCTTTTTCACACTTTTACTGCCAATAATTGCAGGACTTGTAAACAGTTTTCTCTAGAGAATGGCAAAACCCTATAAATTGACACCATTTGAACTTGTCCTCTCGCCCGTCAAACATTTTGAATACAATCTAAGCAAATTCATTAATGATGAGAATATTGCCGATGACAAAAAACTGCTTTTACTTCAAGATGCATTGCGACGTGTGGACAAACATAAACCTTATCGTGAGAGACCCACCGCCGCCACTGTTACCGATCCGATCCCTCTAAACAGGAAACATCTCCTCAAGATTCTGCACAATCAAAGGAGAAGGAATTGAATTCGATTGTATGAAAATTGGAAAACCTATTGCCACTGACCTATCGAGAACAGAGTAAAAGAGTATTATCATATCTCATGTTGGAAACTGGTGGTGATCAAGTTCAAGTCGACAGCACAGGGAAACGAATTATAATTCAGGGAAAAAGTTATAATCTAGTTGATTTAATTTTGATATGGTGACGAATCGTAAAGGACTTTTATCATTTGACAATAATCTATACACCTTTCTAAGTGTATCAAACTTTCCCAAAAGTCTTAATGGCAATAAGCAAATTCTAAAGAAACTAAGAGAATATAGTCCTCCAACAACAACACCAACACCAACACCATTTAAAAAAAAGAAGATTCAATATTTGAAAATACTAGCAGCAGCAGCAGCAATGATTTTACAACACCTGTGGCTGCTAGTCAAAAGCGAAGACGAATTGATTCACCCTCCAGTGTGCAAAAGGGGAGTGGACATTACACTACGTGTTTACGTTCAAAATGGATGAAGTTCTGAAAGGTGTCTATGAAAATATTGGTGAAGCGGGAAGTTTAAGTTCTCCCAAAACGCTTTCTAAAGTTGTCTCCGGCAGCACATTGAAAAAAGCAAAAGAGTATCTAGAGAATGAACCGAGTTACACACTGCATCGGAATCACAGGCTTCGTGGCAAACAATATCGACAAACTAAAGCCTTTTTCCCTCTGCATATAATGCAAACGGATCTTTTAACTTTAGACGCAGTTCAACGGCGTCACAATGCACCCAACAAATATATTCTGGTGGCAATCAGTGTCTTTAGTCGCTATGCCTATGCCATTCCATTACGGTCAAAGAGAGGTGTTGAAGTTGCTCAGGCCATTGAAAGTATTCTTGAACAGGATTTGTATAGAAAAATTCAATCGGATCGTGGCAGTGAATTTGTTAATCCCCATGTGCAAAAGGTTCTATTGAAATATAATACAACACTTTATCACAGTCACAGCCCGATAAAGGCTGCATTGGCTGAACGATTAATAAGAACGATTCGTCTATTAATTTCAAGATATTGTACACTGAAAAATACACCGGCTTTTATTCATGATTTAGATAAAATCATGCGGATGTATAATCATCGACCTCATCGATATCTGTCCAACTCAAGCCCTTGGGAAATTCATTAAAGTGAAAATGCATTTGATTCCTTTCTAAAGCAATATTCCAATGGTGAAAAAGAAAAAAAAATGTGAAGAAGAAATTCAATGTTGGTGATACTGTTCGAATTAATAGAACCACCAATATTTTTGAAAAGGGGTAATTATTTATGGAGCACCGAACTTTTTAAAGTGTCCGAAATCCTGGACACCGAGCCCACTACATATCGACTGCGAGACACCAAAGATGATGAGATTCTCGGCAGTTTTTACGAATATGAACTGCAAAAAGTTAGAAACACTAGTGAAATTTATCAAATTGAAAAGATATTAAAGAGTCGTACTCGTAGGGGCAAGAGACAGTTGCTTGTTCGCTGGCTAGGATACAACTCAGATTTTGATTCTTGGATCAGTGCTGAAGATATTAACAATGCCCAATGATTTCTATGTGACTTTCATGTCCAATGTTTCTGATCCCCTCTACAATGACTTGAATGGAACAAGTGATTTTTGGACGAAACTCTCCCCCACCATCAAATTCGAGACGGTACGTATGAGGTGGCTCTTGTCGACTGTATTCTCAAAAATACCTACGACATCCTGAGAAAAGATCGTAAATATGATATAAAAATTAGACCCTATGATTGGCCGCCACCACCTTCAAGTGATCAAGAACAAATTCAAAAAATCAATTGGATGAATTATCCATATATTGAATTACCCTACGAGGAACTCACCTGTATGAATGATTTATGTCGTTCTATTAATAAAAGAATTTCCGCTCGTAAAAAAGGAGCTTTTCATTTCAACTATTCAAATGAGGAGGGTAAGATCTACATTAAGTTCACCTATTGCCGATGAAAAGGTTATTCTCAATGATAACCTAAAGGATGTTCTTGGCTTTAAGCTCAATATAATCAATGGTAAAAGTGCCGGAAACACTAATTTCATTTTTGCTGACTACCCGCCTGCTTTCTCCACGGACACTTGTATATTTCTCTACGCTTCATTTGTGGAAACATCTCGGGTTGGTAATTCAAATGATCCCCTCCTACGAGTTCTTGAAAGAAAAACCAATCAAAAACATATTCACCACTACAATATAAAGCATCTTCAGTATATTCCCGTAAACACTTCCTATTTGGAACTCTGTCAGTTAACACAAAGAACTGAATTAGGTGATCCCATAGCGATTTCAAAAGGTTTGGCTGTGATTACATGCCAGTTTCGTCCCATCGTTCAACAAGATGTTCTAATAGAAAAGTGGTATTCATTTGTCCTGATATTGACTGCTATGTTAATACTCTTGGTCCAAGACAACAGGGCAATGGAATGGACTATTACAAAGGTCGCTCGTCAATGTCTGGCTATGGTCTTGGCAGTTGGTTTGCTAAGCTCTTTCGCTTTGCACTACCTCTGGCTAGAAAATATCTTGTACCGGCTGTGGTAGATTTTGCATCCTCTACACTATACGATTGGGGCTCTGGCAAGGATTGAAAAAAAGTGCTTCGGACAATCTCAGGTCCAGTGCACGAACCCTTGGCGAGAGATTAAAACAAAATGGAAAAGGTTTAAAAAGGTCGAGAAACACTGCATCACTCATCAGTCTCCACTCAGGTCAGAAACGAAAGACATCACCACTCTTGTCAATGAAAAGAAGGAAAAAGTCGAAACGTACAGTAAACAGAAGAAGAAGCCCCAGGAGGAGAATTGTTAGATCAAAACTAGATTTCTTCTCTTAAGATGTCCTACCTACCACATAAGGATTCTCAACCTTCAATCACCTCATCATTGAATCTATTAAATGCAGAAAATGTTGATGTGAGTGTCAAACAGGGATACTATGAACAATTTTATCCACAACAACCCCTCTCCGATAATATCCAACTTTCAAATTTATTCCAATGAAGACTAATTTATGGACATGTCTTCGACATTTATAGATTTACAAATGAAAGTCCGGAAATCCGATAATACAATGCCAATTCGGGCCGATGGAATATCCTATGAAAATTGTATATTAGATAATCTATTTCGTCAAATCAGTGTCTACATCAATGGCACGCTGGTGAGCACAAGCAACAATCTCTCAAATTATACAAGCTATATGCAATTCATGTTGATGACACCCAAGTCATACAAGGATTTGAGAGGCACCTCCAATGGATATGAATATATTACTAATACTGATAGTACAGATGCACTTAAAAATGCTACAACTAGTGAATTACATTTAGTTGGAAAAATATATCATGAAATATTTAATATACCCCAATGGCTGCCGCCCAATGTTAAAGTGGATATAAAACTGACGCTTGCACCCTCCAATTCATATTTAGAAAAGAACTTGCTGCCAATCCTGATGTAAGTCTGTCCCTCACCTCGGCAATACTTCATGTACGCAAACAACAGGTCATGAGTTCTGTTGCTTTGGCAGTGGAAAAACTGAGAGCCAATGGAAATAATATTGAACTACTTGTTCCTCATACAATCAACAATCAACGTCATATTGCCATGGGCTCACGCACCTTCACCGATTCATCCTTTATCAATGGCGAAATTCCGTCGAAAATCGCTGTGGCATTTGTAAAAAGCGCCAGTGCAATAGGATCGTGGACTGGATTCACCTATTGCCGATGAAAAGGTTATTCTCAATGATAACCTAAAGGATGTTCTTGGCTTTAAGCTCAATATAATCAATGGTAAAAGTGCCGGAAACACTAATTTCATTTTTGCTGACTACCCGCCTGCTTTCTCCACGGACACTTGTATATTTCTCTACGCTTCATTTGTGGAAACATCTCGGGTTGGTAATTCAAATGATCCCCTCCTACGAGTTCTTGAAAGAAAAACCAATCAAAAACATATTCACCACTACAATATAAAGCATCTTCAGTATATTCCCGTAAACACTTCCTATTTGGAACTCTGTCAGTTAACACAAAGAACTGAATTAGGTGATCCCATAGCAATTTCAAAAGGTTTGGCTGTGATTACATGCCATTTTCGTCCCATCGTTCAACAAGATGTCTAATAGAAAAGTGGTATTCATTTGTCCTGATATTGACTGCTATGTTAATACTCTTGGTCCAAGACAACAGGGCAATGGAATGGACTATTACAAAGGTCGCTCGTCAATGTCTGGCTACGGTCTTGGCAGTTGGTTTGCTAAGCTCTTTCGCTCTGCACTACCTCTGGCTAGAAAATATCTTGTACCGGCTGCGGTAGATTTTGCATCCTCTACACTATACGATTGGGGCTCTGGCAAGGATTTTAAAAAAAGTGCTTCGGACAATCTCAGGTCCAGTGCACGAACCCTTGGCGAGAGATTAAAACAAAATGGAAAAGGTTTAAAAAGGTCGAGAAACACTGCATCACTCATCAGTCTCCACTCAGGTCAGAAACGAAAGACATCACCACTCTTGTCAAAGGAAAGAAGGAAAAAGCCGAAACGTACTGTAAACAGAAGAAGAAGCCCCAGGAAGAGAATTGTTAGATCAAAACTAGATTTCTTCTCTTAAGATGTCCTACCTACCACATAAGGATTCTCAACCTTCAATCACCTCATCATTGAATCTATTCAATGCAGAAAATGTTGATGTGAGTGTCAAACATGGATACTATGAACAATTTTATCCACAACAACCCCTCTCCGATAATATCCACTTTCAAATTTATTCCAATGAAGACTACTTTATGGACATGTCTTCGACATTTATAGATTTACAAATGAAAGTCCGGAAATCCGATAATACAATGCCAATTCGGGCCGATGGAATCTCCTATGAAAATTATATATTAGATAATCTATTTCGTCAAATCAGTGTCTACATCAATGGCACGCTGGTGAGCACAAGCAACAATCTCTCAAATTATACAAGCTATATGCAATTCATGTTGATGACACCCAAGTCATACAAGGAATTGAGAGGCACCTCCAATGGATATGAATATATTACTAATACTGATAGTACAGATGCACTTAAAAATGCTACAACTAGTGAATTACATCTAGTTGGAAAAATATATCATGAAATATTTAACATACCCCAATGGCTGCCGCCCAATGTTAAAGTGGATATAAAACTGACGCTTGCACCCTCCAATTCATATTGAGAAAAGAACTTGCTGCCAATCCTGATGTAAGTCTCTCCCTCACCTCGGCAATACTTCATGTACGCAAACAACAGGTCATGAGTTCTGTTGCTTTGGCAGTGGAAAAACTGAGAGCCAATGGAAATAATATTAAACTACTTGTTCCTCATACAATCACCAATCAACGTCATATTGCCATGGGCTCACGCACCTTCACCGATTCATCCTTTATCAATGGCGAAATTCCGTCAAAACTCGCTTTGGCATTTGTAAAAAGCGCCAGTGCAATAGGATCGTGGACTGGATGCCCACATAAATTCGAGATGTTTGGACTTTCATCTCTTGTGTGCAAAGTAAACGGTATCCCACTCTACAATCTATCTTTTGATAAATCCTATAGAACATTGTATGAGTTGACCATGCAAACCCTAGATCATGACTCTCAACTATTTGAAAATGGTATAACCGAAGAAATGTTTGCTAAAACACATGGTATCATTGTACTGGATTTGTCTGGCACACAGGATATGAGTATAGTACGTACGGGGAGTGTGCGTTTAGAGTGTACATTTGCCGACCCATTGGCTGAGAGTATTGCACTAATCTCACTAAATCAATATGAAACCTATTGGGAAATCACTCCCGAAGGCAGTGTTCTACTAGACTTGGCGCCATGAACACCAGTCAAATAATCAATGTATTTAATATGGACCCCTACATGTCCCAGTACAAATCCTATTGTCTACCCTCGGACTTTCTTGGAAAAATTCAAAGTGTCAACAATACCTTGATTATTGTTAATAGCAGTCCGTCGACTGTGCTGACGGGTCATTGGCTGTGCATCTTTCAAACAATGAAGACGATTGAATTTTTTGATCCTCTTGGTCTACCCTATACATTCTACACACCCCACATCAGCAACTATATTGAGAGCAGTGGGAAAACTATTATTCAAAATCGGAAGAGGGTGCAGGATCTAACGACTAAAAGCTGTGGCTTCCATGCACTACTATATTTTGTGTTCCGATGTCGTGGCTATACTTACAAGCAGTTTCTCCACATTTATGGTGACAACCCACGTCTGAACGACTTTCTAGTGGAAAATATCCTCTCAGACCTATACAGTATTGATTTCAGTGCCCTAAGAGTAAAGTGCTTAAAAATTGTTTGTGAATTTGTTTATTAATAAAATGCATATATATATACAACAATGTCTTTAAATCTTCACTTTAGATTTCTTCTTCTTCGATGTATAGGCAACTGTCGTGAACCACTAATGTTGGTAAATCATTTGGATTCACTGTATATTGATCTTGATTGACTGCAAAGTCAGGGTCACATTTTCTACAGTACAATGTAACTTCACTCTTGTCATATCTCTTTGTATAGTCAATGATACTATTTGCATTCATATTATGAAATTCACGAGTTTCAATCTGTCTATTTGAAGCAATATCACATACAGTGTTTTCAAATGGTGAATCACATTCGGTAACTGCCAAATACATATCACTTGGTTTATAGTCATAATAGGCAGTGTCGTCACAACGATGACGTAGAAACCAAATTGTCTTGTTACCCCAACAGTTGAATCGTAGACCAGATTCCTCTTCCCAGAATAATTTAAATCCACGACGATACCAATCTCGTAGAAATAAACTAAAATCACGTTTGGGATTCTTTCCAATCATAGCGGGGTAAGTATTCTCCCACTGATCACATTTATCATAGTGACAATTGGAGCACAGGTGCCCTCTAGGGTGAGAGTCACAAATCTCTTCAAGACATGAATTACATCCTTTAATTTGTACTGCATAGCCTCTATGTAATTTACAAGGATTACATAATTTACAATTTTCACTATAGTCATCAATAATTGTACAATTCTCACATTGAGTCCAACTGCCAAGAGTGTACATGCACAATGGACATGTATAGAACATTTTTTGGTTTCCAATGTCAACTCTCTCACAGCTAAAACGAAACTGATCGTCCTCGCTCGATAAATTCAAGGTGGAGGAATGGGAGAGAAGTAACTCTGTGACGTTACCTTTTTCGAATGGTGGAGCCATCTACACTGAATCCATTGGCGATGTTTTCAAAAGTATATCCACGATATTATTCTGCTTTGTTCCAATTAATATATCAATAAAATGAGTATAAGCATTTGAATCACATTTTAAAAGTTCCATACAATAGTCCAATGGGGAGAATCAGTTTTCATTATATTGTCAAGTGTTCCCGACGAGAGAATATCCTGCGTTGAAGAGATAACTCGAGAAAATCATCATCCAAAATCAAATGTATTTCCATAAACACTAGATTTGATCTAATTCTCTCTTTCTCAAATTTATTCATTTTTCAATCCTTTCACTCTGACTGCTGACTCTAGACTGACCCTGATTCGTTAGCCCTAACCTAACCTGATCAGAAAAGAAAGGGAACATTTTCGATTTCGAAACAATTTTATTGAATAATTACAACAATAATACTAAGCATGTACAATTAGCGATACAGTTTATTGTCTTCGATATGTTTCACTAATGCACTTAAAGCACATTGAAGTCTATTCACATGTGCTATATCAACTTTTGCAGCGAAACATAATTGATCCTCCATTTTAAATTTGCTCAATGATATTACATATCTTGCATATACTTCATCCCATTCCAGACAAAGCCGTGATCCTCTCGTGATTTCCACCGCAATGTTTGGTGCTCTTGTATTATTGCCATCAACTCCACTATCAACTTCTAATAGGGTAAACATTCCACTCATCAACACACAAATATATATCCAAATGAGTAAAGTCAAACTGTTCTCACTCCTTTGAATTCTATTCACAGACTAATAAAACTATAGCAAAAATCCTTTCCTCATATTCTCCGCAAACCTCCGCCACTAATATGTAAGCGAGCCTCTGATTGGCTGAGAAGGGGATGTATCCGAGTCTCTGATTGGCTGAGAAGGAAACACGTGATCCTGTTTCCTATTCCTGGATCTTAACATTCGCCCCGAGCGTGCACTTGGCCAAACAACAACAACAACAAACAAATCGACCTGGGAAATTTAGGGCATTGACCCACTTTGATTAACCACGTGTTCTCCCTAGGGACTCTATGCCCATATTTGGTGCCCCGTCAGCATTTAACTAAATTGTAGATGGCAGCACATGTGTTCGTACGGGAGTAGCACCCTCCTTTCTACTACTGGCCTCTTAAAGAACTTTAAAAAAAGGGGCTGGTACCGAGATTTGAAGGGATAGGGCCCCATTTAAATCCATGATACCCCCACTACTGATCGCTGCTTACTTACATTTAATTACCAGCAACGGTTTGATTGACCATCACCCAACCAAAAGCTTGTTTACACTAAACTACTGTCGTCTGTAACAACTCATTGCTAAACATTTTATTAAGAGCCGAGCACCAGTGCTTAATTTTATGTTTGTTTGATGTGTGTCTATTTTTTATTATGCATTGTGTAATGTTTAGAAATTAATCGAGTAGCCCCTTTGCTAAATGCTTTCTTCACTATCTTAACTGTTCTTTACTGTTATTTCTTTACTGTGTTCTTTACTATCTTAACTGTTAAATAACTGTTCTTCACTATCGCTTGAAGAAAAATCTACTATTGAAGACAAATTTTTCAACATTCCTTTCCCCCGAAGAATATCCTATGATTCCTGACTCCCCAGATTTGGATCTCCTCTTACCCCCCCCCCCCTTCCCTCTCCCGATAAAAATCCTGGAACTACACCCATGGCTAGAACTAGAGCTTTGCATCATCTTGGACGGGTAATATATTTAAGAGATAGTAATGTAAACCTTAGAACTAGGGTTTTCAATTATGTAAATTATCATAGGAATGTTCAAGAGGTTCAATTTCTAAAAGGTTGTTTAAACTAAAAAATTTAAGTTGTTTTAAATATTATCAGATAGGCTTATTAAAATTCAATACAGTAAAATGCTTTACAAATAGGCATTTTTGAATTTATATTGTGCCCCCCCCCCCCTCAAAAAAAAAATCAAAAACTCTTCCATTTCTTCAGATTAAAGGGCTTTGAAACATCCTCCTCCCTCCCCAAAAATTTTTGTCTGAGTCGGAGAAAAGTAAAAAAAATAGATTTAAACAAACTTTTGATGTGTTATGTAAAGCTTTTTTTATAATCCCTCTAAGTCTATATGCCCCTCCTCCCCCTCCCCCCCCCAAAAAAAAAAGCTGCCCTTCCCCAAACAAAGACCCTGGATATGACTTTGTAGGAACACTTTTCTTCATGTTGTAATTAGCCGTTCAACATCTAATACGATCTTTTTAATCGTCATATTTCGTGAACAAAGAGGAATATATATAAAAAGGGGGAAATTTTCTTGTATTCTTGGAGTAGTAGGACTGAAGACAGAACTATATCTAGCATGTCCCAAGCATTTTAGTGGACTTTCCACTACTTTAGCCATAAACCAAACTTGTTTGTTGAATCGCATAAAATATGTAAGGATTTTGGCTGAAAACCCAAATGATTCTTTTTTTAAGACAAACATCAGATATGTTAGCTTTAGTTCAGTCGAAAAGTAGATTTTATTTTAGTTTTATTTTAGTCAAAACCTCCAGAAAAACTGTGAGTATAATTTTGTTAAAGCCATCAATAATTTGCCAAAAAAAACATATTTTAGGATACCTGCAACTATTTTAACAAAAAAAAACAACAACAAATAAACCCAGTGAAACTAAAAGTACAGCAGTTTAAACTTTTAAGATTATGCCTTAAAACCATGACAAAACTATTTTAACTGAATATTATTAGATATTTTAACAGGTCACAAACATTTTAAATACCACCGTAATAATTCCTTAAGATTAAATTAAACACTATGTTGTCAGGTATTAATACAGGCCACTTTATGAATGTATTAACAGGCCACAATAGTAAATCAGGCAGGTCAATTAACAATCTGCTATACATCCATGACCACCGTGATTGCCGTATCAATTATCACTTGAAACACTTAAAATAAATTAAATTTGAAAAAAAAATCACAAAACAATGGTAGAAATGTGGGGACAAAATACACTTGGGCTTGTTGTTTTAATGGTAATTGCGAGTGTTTTGTTTAAATCTTACATTTCGAAGCATATGATTAAAATGTTATTTCGTTCATTATAACATTGGTCAAAACAAATAAGGATATATAAATCCTTTATTTTTCCGGTACTTGTGCGATAAACGCTCTACCGTTCAAGTTGATCATTCATTGACGCATTATAGAACCGATTTTTTTGTTCTTAGTTTCTTTCAGCAGAGCGTGAGACAAAACGGAGAGAAGTGAACAGAATAGATGATAAATATGTAATTTGGGCTATACATTTGCACATTAGGGGAGGGAGGTAAAGTGTTTGGACAGTGTGAAGTTAGAAAACAATTGTTACTACATAATAGGCAAAATAATTGTACCTAACACATTAGGCATGCAGACTCACTATACTTTACCTCACTATACTTTACCTAGAATGGTTCATATATATCTGAAGTCTTATCCCCATAGCGTGCAAATCAATAGCCCAAATTTTGTACTAGAGTATTATATTTCTATCTTACTTTGGTATATCAAACAGTTCGTGGTAACGAACTGTAAGTAAGGAGCGACCCGGCTCAATGGTAACCGAAACTCTAGAAAACGGTATTTTGATACAAATAGATACATCAAAAGAATCATATTTTAATGCTGATTTCAAATATATAAGTTTTATCAAGTTTAATTCTACCCATCAAAAGTTAGGCGCCTGAGAAAATTTGGCTGATTTTCGAAAAAAGGAGGAAAGACCCCCTAAAAATTATAGAACCTTAATGAAAATCACACCATCATATTCAGCGTATCAGAGAACCCTACTGTAGAGGTTTCAAGCTCCCATCTACAAAAATGTGGAATTTTGCATTTTTTGCCAGAAGAAAGATCACGGGTGCGTGTTTATTTTTTTTTATTTTTTTTTCCCAGGGGTAATCGTATCGACCCAGTTGTCCTAGAATATCGTGGGAGGGCTCATTGGAATGGAAATTAAAAGTTCTAGTGCCTTTTTAAGTGACCAAAAAAAATGGAGGGCAACTAGGCCCCCTCCCACGCTCATTTTTTTCCCAAAGTCACCTGATCAAAATTTTGAGATAGCCATTTTGTTCAGCATGTTCGAAAATATAATAAGTATGTCTTTTAGAATGACTTAATCCCCCGAAGCTCCCGGGGGGAGGGCTGAAAGTTATGAACTTTACCCAATGTTATAGTATTGGTTATTTGGAAGTATACAGACGTTTTCTGGGGAGATTTTTCCTGGTAGTGGGAGGGGGGGGTGGTGGGTCGGGGGTTATGTGGGAGGATATTTCCATGAAGGAAGTTTTCATGGGGGAAGGGACATTGCTATGAAGGGGACGCCGGACTTCCCAGCATTATTTAAAAAAAGATCAGAAATTTAATATAAAAAAACAAGTATTTCAACTGCAATAGCAGCAACATCGAAACTTTAAACGAACAGAAAATATTACATATATGATTGGGTTCACCCCGTAGTCAATACCTCGCTCTTTAAGCCAATTTTTTAGTACTTTCATAAGAGCTATTTATTCTAATTAACGGCCTTTGTGATTAAGCGGTCATTTTTAAAGAATTGGAACAAAATTCGAACTTTCGCTTAAAGAGCAAGGTATTGACTAGGGGGTGAACCCCCTAATAAACAAATTAAAAATATATGAATATAAAAGTTCGTTACGTAAGTTAATTCTTAAGTTACGTATATTTACTACTAATAAAAACGTCGAAATAAAATAAAACAAGTTTCGAGAAAGCCATTTAACTAAATAAAAGTAAATTAATATGAAAATTTTGTTTTAATTATTCATGTACGGTGAGCCAAGATCCAAACCTGCATTTATTCAAAAACGTTCAAAAATTAAATAAAAAAACAAGTTTTTTTAACTGAAAGTAAGGAGTGACATTAAAACTTAAAACGAACAGAAATTATTCCGTATATGAAAGGGACTGTCCCCTCCTCAACGCCTCGCTCTTTACGCTAAAGTTTGACTCTGTCTCACAACTTTATTTTTTAAAACAATAAAAAACTTTAGCGTAAAGATCGAGGCGCTGAGGAGGGGACAGTCCCTTTCATATACGGAATAATTTCTGTTCGTTTTAAGTTTTAATGTCGCTCCTTACTTTCAGTTAAAAAAACTTGTTTTTTGATTTAATTTCATAAGGATTGAGCGTCAGAAAAACATATTAGAAGAACATTAGGAAGGGCATATATCATACCAGTTTCATTTTTCCATTATATTAGCCATAAACCTTTAGCGATTTTTATTTTTTAGCGCTGGTGCGATTGCTCCTTTCTATATCAAATTGTTCGCGTAAAAGCATTCATCATTGAATCACTGAGGGGGAGAAAATCACTTTAGTGGAAAGAGTGGCGAATTGAAGGGATACAAGATCCATAAAATGTTGGATAATTTCTGATTATCTGAAGTCGTAATGTTATTCTTTACTTTCACTTGATTTATTTTTTTAACTCATTTTTCTTACGTAAATACCCATGATTAGAATTGTAAGAAAAAATGTCCCAATATAGTACAAATATAGCGCCATAAAAATACATTAATCACGGTATGAGGTCGTATTATTTTTGTCTCCTCCCCTCACATTGATAAAAAAAATTGATGTTTTTCAAAAATTTCCTGCGAAAAAAAAAATCTTCCAAATTCCATTGAACCTATTGTTGTGTAACCATGAGGCAAGCAAGATTTTAAAACGGTATTTCACAACTTGCACGTAAAAAAAATACTATGATCTTCCGACAAAGCGTGACTTAATATTACATAATCGATGAACAACATCGTCTATAAATTAAACCACAGAAGACCAACACGTCCTGGGCATTTATTGCAATGACTAGATTCAAGACTGTCAATACAGGCTAGAATCAAACTTTTTGCTAAATTTGGGCATTTAAACTAATTACATTTTTTCAAATTTTGAGCTTATTTTTATAATAAGCTTAGAAAACTACAAATCAATCCTAAAATCTATCATTTTGTTCAAAAACAAGCGTAATGTAATTAATCATATTTTTTCCGCCGTCATTAGGTTATAAGAAACCGCTCTGCTCAGAGCAAGCATTGGCATAGGGAGCTACAAGATGAATCACTCAAAAGAGAGAAAGTGAACGAGGGGAGAGATTTGAAAATATTGAAGAAGTGCAAGTAAAAAAGAAAGAAAAGGCGAGATAGGAAGGGAGAGAGCGACATGAGAGAGGAGAGAATCAGAGATAGGGGGAGAGTAAATTCTAAGAGTGGAGGATCACCGTGAGGCAAGGCAAGCGTCCCTCCTGCTGAAAATGAAATACAAATGAAAACCCTTATTATTAATATTGTTTTCCTTTCCTTTTTTGCTTTTTCAATTTAAAACAAATCTCCGTTTTCTGTTTTTTCAATACAAACAGACTAAAGGTATATTACTTTATTAAATAGTTTATTGTTTCTTTTCTGATTTTTTAATTCAAACTATATCTTTCTGTGTCTATTTTAAAAGCAATAGAAGAGTGCAAGTAGAGACGAGAAAATTTTTCAGTTATATATTCTCTTGAAAAACTGTATAGTTTAGTGGTGTAGATTATCCGACGCTTCAATAAAGTAGACTAAAAAGTAGTTGGTTAATTTTGTACAAACCTGTGGGGGGGGGAGGCAAAGTTGAAGCCGATTCCCAAGGAAAAAAGAACCATAAAGCTCAAGGTATGAAAAAGAAAAAGGGCTGTTTTCTGTGAATATATGAATTATTTACGCTTAAATTAGTTTTGACAACATTTTTTCCAGCTTGAGGTAAATTGGGGTGTGGAGGGGGGTGCAGATGCCACGCCTGCCCCATAGCAAATTAAGCCCCTGACCAAAACTGAGGAATAGAATAGTTTCACTTTAACCTTAATTTTAATCTTGCTCTATCATTTAACTAAAACTGTGAAAGGCTGTTCACCTTTCACACTTTAATCAACTGTACTTTCGCTTTTAATTTGAGACTTTATAAACATTTTTGAAATCGATAATTGCGGTTTGTCAAGATTCCAAGGATGATTCCTTTAAATATTTGAGCACAAGCAGTTTTTCAGTAATTGCGTCAAAAGAAAATAGCCACATTACTCTTTTAATGCTTACGTTATACCAAAGACAAAAAAAAAACAATACCGTGTGTAGCCTAATAAAAAGTGGTCAAAAGAGTATGGTCACCGTATAAGAGTGGGAACTAGCGCTAGTGTCGACAAACAAAAACTGTGAACGCCATCTAGCGTCTGGCAACACTTAGCATTTGTTTCAGTGGTATAATAAAAATAATTAATTTAATTAGTATAGATGGTAAAACCAGGGCAGTAATAAGTGTCTGATCTCAGCGCCTGACAGAAAAATGATGATTTAGCTTGAAAAGATAGCAAGTGTCACCAAACGGTAGATGGCCTTGATAGTTTTTGGTCCACACTTGTGCCACTTTCCACTACTATAAGCTACCCATACTCTTTGAGCTGGTCAACAAGACGAACTGTAAAACTAAATTACATTATTTGACGGTGACAACTCCGGAGAAGAACTAAAGCCTATCAACATTGACTTGGAGCTGGAAACGTATTTACTGACGTCAAAGGCTTCTCCAACGAGTATCGGTTATTTATCTGAGTGAGAACTGGGGATAGTGTAGACAAAACCATCAAACCACCTAGACTTTGGTGCAACTTGGCATCTTTCGAACTTTGTAATTATTTTCCAGTCAGGAACTGAGACAAAAGCCCTAAATTTACAACAGTGGCGCCATTTCAGAAAACCTCAGAAGGGGGCCAAAGATCAATTTGGGGCTTCAAAAATTTTTGACTCAAAGTGTAATTACTGTGTTTGACGGACTACTCTTCAAATTTGTCTTCGAATACACATTACAGCAACGTAATTTATTTAGATTTTGCCTTTTGGAACCTGGTTAGGGACCAAAAAATCGTTACAAGAAGAAAAATTTACCACACAAATTAAAAACTGAAAGTTATGTGCAGTTACTTAAGCAATGGATATCTCCTTGGATTCATTTTTGCGAGTGGCGAAGTCGTCCTCAAGCTTTTCAAAATTCAACTCTTTCACTGCAGCCTTTTCAGAGAACACAAGGAGCAAATGCAAAAGTCGCTCGTTGTCAATTGTTGTCCGAAGGTAATCCTTCACAAATGTCAACACAGAGAAAAATCGTTCATTTAAGCATGTTGTGAGCCGGAGTGTGAGGACTACGCTCACGACTTCAAGAACCTCAGAAAAAGCTTCTTTCAATCCTGCTAGGCTTTCGAAAAGATCTAAAGCGTTTGACGGTTTCTGTGGAAGCTGCGACTCTTCAGCTCTATAACACGGATGCCAGTTTTATCGAAGTATGTCGCGATCTCGAGAAGTAAATCTGAGTTCATCAAGTCTCCGGGTTTGGGGTTAAAGCATCGTGTGGCTTCTAGTACTGGCAGATGGACAGAAAAACGCTCTTCAAACTCATTTACCACTCTGTCCAAAACCTCGTAGAACTCTCTTCGCATTTTCTCTTCTGTTCTTGTGCCCTCAGATTCAGTACTGTGCTCTCCAAGTTGATGTTATCAAATAGTCCCTGAGTCTTCCTGATATCATCTGAACTCATTTGATGTTTCTGATATTGTTGAAGTTAGAGCGCTTGTTTCTGACAGATCAGCTCCGACATTGATAGCCATCTCCTTAGACTTGCCGTAGAGGACTCGAAAGTACTTGACGTCACGCATTGTCCTCGGTTGGTTTTTTGTTGTGGTGATTAAAGTGCAGGCATCTGAAATGATCAGATCTGGGGCCTGCAGTTGTTCAGAAAAAGGTTTGGGCACTGCAAAAACTTCGTGAATGAAATACAAACTGAATATGAAGGGAAACGACTTTAGTTGATTCTTAAGACCTATAGCTTCTGCTGCTTCCTCCCTGTCAGAAGATTTTTGAACAACTGACAGAACTGTGAGTATGCAGTCATACATTACCAGAATTTTAGCCACTGATCTATGCTAGTAAGATCAATGTGTCACAACTGTCCTTTCAAGCGTTAGCACGGATACGTTGGCAGTTTTCCGGGCCTCGACAAACAACTGGTATCGAGTATTGCTGTTAGAAATAAAACCATAACTGTTTGCAAAACTGCAAATACTGACGACATTCTTTGTTTTTTCTGCATACAATCGCCAATAACAAGGTTAACTCTATGGGAATCACAGTGAGTGTACAGTCAAGGCCGATACCCTTTATTTCGTTGTAAATAAAATCGGCCAATTTCTCAGCGTCAACCTTGCGCAAGTGGTAGCAACCTATGGCTCTTTCTTTGATTTTCATATCCTGAACATAGTGCACTAAGATCGCAAGTTGTTCCTTTTTTTTAGAGGTCTTTTGTTTCGTCAGAAAGAATGCCAAAATATTTTGCCTCTCTGACTTTTTTGGTGATAGAACTTTTAATTTTATTTCCTGTGACCTAAATGTATTCATTTTGGTACTCGTGTGACAAGGAATGGCCATAGGTCTTGCGAGACTTGTCCATCAGGTCTGGTTGATCATAGGCAGCGCAATCGCGCTGCCTAAGTAAAGAACGAAGTTGGCAAAATGTATTATTATTTTTTTTCCACATCAGGTCACTTCGCATCGAGGGAGTTGTCGTAGGAACTTCGAAAAGGGCTCATTTGATTGTAAATTGGAGTTGCTAGTGCCCTTTTTAATAGTCGAAAGTGATTGGAGGGCAACTCCAATCAAAATTTTGAGATAGCCAGTTTGTTCGGCGTAGTTGATTTCCAGATATAAAATATGTTTCTGAGGAGGACACTCCCCCACAACCGTCAGGTCTAGGGGTTTAAGTTATAACCAGGGGGCATATAAGAACGATTTTTGCACAATGTATTATATTTTTTTTCCTTTAGAGCAGGGCACTTCGTATCGAAAAAGTTGTCCTAAAAACTTTGAAAAGGGCTCATTCAATTGGAAATTGGAGTTGCTTGTGCCCTTTTTAATAGTCGAAAGTGATTGGAAGGCAACTAACACCCCTTCCACGCCCACCATTTCCCCAAACACATCCAATCAAAATTTTGAGATAGCCATTTTGTTCAGCGTAGTTAATTTTCAAATAGAAATTATGTTTTTGAGGAGGACACTCCCCCACAGCCCTCATGGCAAGGGTTGTAAGTTCTGCCCTGGCGGCATATAAGGTTTTTATAGAAGACGTTGTCGTAGAAACTTCAAAAAAGGCTCATTCGATTAAAAATTCAAAGAGCTAGTGCCATTTTTAATAGTCGAAAGTGATTGGAGGTAACTAACCCCCTCTCTCACGCCCACCTTTCCCCAAAACACATTCAATCAAAGTTTAGAGATAGCCATTTTGTTCAACGTATTTGAAAGTTCTGGAAATTATGTCTTTAAGGATGAAAACCCCCCCCCACAGCCCCAGGGCAAGGGTTGTAAGTTATGCCCTGTGGGTCTATAAAGGTTCTTTATAGAACGCATTGTCAGTAAAAACTTCAAAAGGGCTCATTCGACTGGAAATTGAGATGGCTAGTGCCCTTTTTAATAGTCGAAAGTGATTGGAAGGCAACTAACCCACCTCTCACGCCCACATTTCTCCAAACACATCCAATCAAAATTGTCAGACAGCCATTTTGTTCAACGTAGTAGAAAGTTCTGGAAATTAGGTCTTTGAGGATGACAACCCCCCCCCTGAGCCCTCAGGGCAAGGGCTGTAAGTTATACCCTGGGGCGTATATAAAGTTCTTATAGACAGTGATTGTCGTAGAAACTCAAAAGGGCTCAATTCGACTGGAAATTGAAAGGGCTAGTGCCATTTTTAATAGTCGAGAGTGATTGGAGAGGACTGAACGCCCCTCTCTCGCCCACCATTTTCTCCAAACGTATCAATCAAAATTTTAAGATAGTCATTTTGTTTAACGTAGTTGAAAGTTCTTGGAAATTCAGGTCTTAGAGGATGACAACCCCCCTAACAGCCCTTAGGGTAAGGGTTGTAATTTATGCACTTGGTGCATAAAAGGTGTTAAAAGAAAGCGTTGTCGTTTCAAAAAGGGCTCATTCTATTGGAAATCGAAAGAACTAGTGTCATTTTTAATAGTTGAAAGTGATGGGAAGTCTTGACATTTTTATATTAAAGATCGATTTGGGTAAAATGTATTATTTTTTTGTTGTTGTCGTTGTTTAGACCAGGGCCGTTCGTATCGAAGGAGTTGTCGTGGTAACTTCGAAAAGGACTCATTCGATAGAAAATAGAAGGGCTACTGCCCTTTTAATAGTCGAAAGTGATTGGAGGGCAAATAATCCACCTCCCACGCCCACCCTCCCGTTTGCCCATGCAGGCCAAACTATAAAGTCTTAAAAAAAGAAAAAATTTAAAGTATAATTTGCTTTATCCCTGAGATGACTGTGTCAATATAAAACGAACAGAAACTAATTAAAAAGCTTTTTCCGCAAAATAAGACTTTCAAAGAAAAGTAAAGAATCCATTAAACAAAAATGAGCAAAAATAAACTCAAATAATCTACCAAGCATGAAACTACCACAAATCAGCATCGATAAATAAAAGAAACCCGAAACGAACAGAAATTACAATAAATAACCGAGTCAAATTCAAAACGAGCAGAAATTAACACAAGTTGGGCTCAAAACCCCTATGCCTTCCCAAGACCAGAAAAATATTTGCACTTTACTAAAAAATACAAATGAATGTGCATTGTCAGATTAATATACATATACTGATATTTAGTAATCAAAATGTTAATATTATTTGATTTATTAAAGTTATAAAAGTAAAAACATTTATATTTTTTTCAGTAAAGTGCAAATTTTGTTCTGGGCTTGGGAAAGCATAGGGGGTTTTAAGCCCAACTTATACTAATTTCTGCTCGTTTTAAGTTTGACTCGGTTATTAATTGTAATTTCTGTTCGTTTTGGTTTCAGTTATTTGTCGATGCTGATTTGTGGTAGTTTCACGCTCGTTAGATTATTTTATTTTATTTTTGCTCATTTTTTGTTTAATAGAGTTTTATTTTTTCTTTATTTTTCTTTGAAAAACTTATTTTTTGGCAAAAATTTTTTTAATTAATTTCCGTTAAAAGACCTACCGTCTCAACGAAATTCCCTCGATTGGCACTGGGCTCTCCTTCACCGTAGCGGCGAAACGCTAGACCTTGCCATCCAAGTAAGGCTGTAGTTTTTAGCAAAGCCTTTACATACCGTCTGTTCTTTAGTATTTCCTTTTCCCTTTTTTTGGAGAGGCATGAGGCAACAGATTCAGCCGTCCCCATCTGAATAGCTTTAAATTTGGTCCAGGAAATGGTACATGCTTTGTGTCGGTCACTGCTTTCGTGCTGCCTTACCAGCTCTGAAATTTCTTTTTACTCTCTCAATCCTTTGTCGACGAGTGCTTTTGCGCCATGTCTTATCATAATGTCTTATGATATTGTATTTTAGCACGCCCTATCATAACTTATGGGAGACAGTATAATATGACAAGCCGAATCGGACGAAAACATGCCAAAAGAGATGTTCTTCGAATGGGTGACTTCGCTGCAAATCTTTGTTTGTCTTCAATTTGCTGTTTTGTAATGACCTGGTTTTTGTTTTTTCAGGAATAAATCGAAAGCAACAAAGAAATTTGGAAAAGGAATAATAAAATACGAGCTTCAGAGTTTAAAATTGGGCCCCTCAAAAAATCAGGGGGAACACGGCCTCCCCTGCCCCTCCCCCCATCCAAACGGCGCCATTGATATACCAATTACACTAATTAGATTAATTGTTCTTATTATTGCACAGAAAAGAGCTATCGGTGGGAGGTTCAATCGCACGATAAGAATAAAATTGTAAATCATCTCGGTTCTTATCTTCATTGATAAAAATGTGCTGATTCAATACTTAACAGCTTTTTTTTTTCAAGAGTTGTAAGTGTTTGATAAGCCAATAAGCACGTCAACATTTATGCAAACTTTTGCCAGTTCGTTTGGTGTGATATACGTGGTAGTGTGCAAAACGTTGGTTTTAAACTCTTTAATTGAACGTTGATTGTCGCTGTTAACCTTTCACTACGGCTACTATATGGCTGAAGCTTCTGTGTAGCATTAAGTTACTCCTCAGATAAACCACAGGTAGACTGATCTGGTGATCTGTAAGGCAATAAAATCAACAAAAACGATTTGTTCTTTTCCGAAAACTTGATGGACACATGACGTTTTAGACAAGAATTACGGATCGTTTTCCAGGAAAAAAAAACTTTTGCTCTCGTTCTTCCTCTGTTAGCATCGCCATGAATGGCTGCAACAACGTAATTTTTGGCAAAGAACGTGCAGTTTTTGGCCTCCCAGGTGCTACATCTGTCTTCAATAATTTTTGTGGGGTATCTTAAAGGCTAAAGTGTATAACTTCAACTTCAAATTAAAAACAAACCAAATGATCAGTCTTACATTACAGAGTGTTTATTTATTTTCAAAGTCAAATCAAAGATAGACAACAAGCGTAAAAACAAATTATATGCAGAAAATATACTTGAAAGAAAATGACTATCATTAGAGGCTGATGGCCTGAGCATCATTTAATAAAGAATATGTGGCAGTATCATACTAAGCGTACAAAAGCACAAGAAACGAATGAGCAGGGAGAGGTGACAAAAAGCCACAGGAGCCAATTTGTGCTAGATAAAAGATTTAAAAAAAACTCGTCTTTTTGACGAGAAGTGTGCGTAGCTGTGTTGGCCTCAGGCGGCTTAATGTTGCAGTGAAATGTTAGCAGGAGTAAAAGACCACTATTGGGCCAAGTCACCCCTTGCTGACATATTGCTTTCACAACTGTTTGGAAGTGGTAAAAATAGAATAACATGACAATAAGAAATATCTTTAATTGTTTGCTTACCACACAAACTTCTCAGCTTCAACACTTCCCGAACCTCAGCTTTTCGGAACCCTTAGCAATAATTTGGTAAAGCAAAGAAATGACAGGTTAAAACGGAATCAATTTAAATCTTTTTTTTGTCTGGGAGGGTTGCTTGTTTATTACTCTTGGTTGTAAGAACTAACGGTGGGAGGTTCAATCGTACCACAGAAAAAATTGAATCATCTCAAAATGGGAAACTAAATAAATTTTTTAATGATATCGTACTATTTACCGATACCGACATTAATGATATCGCAGGAGCGCGGCTAAGTAAAGATCGATCTGGGCTCTAAGTATTATTATTATTATTCATTTTTTTCCAGACCACTTCGTGTGAAAACAGTTGATGCAGAAATTACGGAAGGGGCTCGTTTGATTGGAAATCGGAAATTCTGGTGCGCTTTTTAAGAGTCAAAAGTGATTAGAGACCCCTTCTACGCCCTTTTTAGCTGCCCAACCGACAAACATATCTGGTCAAAATTTAGAGATAAGTATTTTGTTTAAAATGGTCGAAAATGTTCAATAACTGTGTCTCCGGGAATTAAAAGCCCCCCACAGCCCTTATAAGAGCTATAAGTCATGCAAGTTGCCCATTGTTCACAGATAGGTTTTCTTATTTGGAAAGGGGGATATATTTGATCGTAGGGCTAAAAAAAGGCTAAGGTTATTAAGGTGAAACATTTAGGGAATTTGGGAGGGATGATCAACTAAATCAAAATATACTGTGTGCATGCAGTTTATCAAAAGGGGGTACAAGCAAAGCTATAAATCAGGCCCTTATGGTGGCCCCACACTTGACGGGTATCAGGAAAAAAGACTTTTCACTTTTTGGAATATTTTGAGATACAAAGCGTTTCTTAGTGTTCCTGCTGCAGGAATAATCAGTAGTTTTTAGTACATTCAGAAAAAAGATATTTTTATTTGATTTAATTTCACTCTTTTTAACGCAAATAAAGGGAAAAAATTGCAAGGGGGAGGGTAAAAAGTCCTAAATTTTACCAAGAGTACCCACTTAGAGGTCAGCTAGTCTACATAACATGCCATGATTTTTCCAAGCTAGCAAAGGCCCAATTTATATAGACTGGTTTAGAATTAAATAAGTTCTTTAAAAGAAAAAAAAAATATATTTGCAGCTTTTAAATGAAACCACTCGTTTTCACATATATTTATCGATTCAGGAAAAAAAAATATTATTTAGTACTTATAGTCCATTCTGAAAACGAGTGGTTTCATTTAATTTCATTTTTTTTTTAATATCATCTCGGTGTAATAATGGAAGATACAAATTATTTTATAGAGCACTTCAGTGGATACCTTCAAAGGATGCAAAGGACACCAATACGATTTGGCAATTGAAGAATATGCTCCTTGAGAGAATATTTTAACTTCTTGATTTTTCTTTAAGTTATTTTTTGATAATATTACTCATATGTTTCGTCAGTACCATCCTCAATCCACGTGAAACCTCTTTATATTCTCCCAAATTGAACTAAAAAGCTATTTGTTTTGTGAATAGGCACAAATTAGAGCTTAATTTTTAGTCACGAGTTCAAATTGTATCATTATGATGAATTCGTTTTATAAGCTCCAAATAATTATATTAGTCACATAAGTGCTGCAAATTGTTTTTATTATAGATGCATCTGCATAGGCAGATGCAGATGCGGATTGCTCTTGCCTCAGATGTAACCTAGGTATTGAGGATGTGGCCCATATTCTCACCGAGTGCCAGCAATTTTCTCTATTAAGGGAAAAGTATTTTGAGGGTGGTAACTTGGAGTTCCCGGGGATCCTGAAAACGACTGTAAAAAGGACAATCAGGCAGTTGTTTAAATATGTAAATGAAGCGTTGACGTCAATGAGTGAAACTTGATATTTATGTTATTTTTCTTGTGGAGTGTAATTAAGAATACTGTTCTGTATGGCCTGTTTGTTTTTTTTTGGCTTATAGTAAATTATTATTATTATTATTATATACGTTTATGGCATTTAGTGATATCCCTGTATAAGTAGAGAGGGAGGTGCTACTCGTGACGGGAGTCCATATATGGGCATAGAACCACGTGGTTTATGGTTTTTGTCAGTGAGAATGAAAAAACAGTATTTTTCTCACTTGAAAAACAGGAATTTTCTCACTTTTATGTCTGTTTTTATGGTTTTTGTCAGTGAGAATGAAAAAACAGGAACTTTCTCACATTTATGTCTGTTTTAGGATTTGTCAGTGAGAATGGAAAAACAGGAACTTTCTCACTTTCATGGATTATTGAGTCATTAATCAAATTGTTTCCGGGGAATGTCTGACAGATGACGTCAAGTTAATTAATGTCTTTGATGTATTTCCAAAGAGAATTGTCTCCGGGGCAAAGTTTAGATCACACATGACAGATGATGTCATGATTGATTGATTGACACGAAAGGGGAATTAATTTGTTGTTTCTAAAGAGAATAGATTCACGAAAGGGAAATTAATTTGTTGTTTCTAAAGAGAACTGTCTCAGAGCGAATGTTTAGATCTTAGCGATGAATTGTTTTAGCGCGGGAATCAGGTTTCTAAATAATTTGAAATGTGCCAGCGCAGAGATGCCAAACAAAAGGAACACGCTGAAATTACGTTTAAGGATTATTTGGGCGAAACCGTTTTAGCCATTTTATGGAATTATTTCGGCGAAACAGTTAGAGACATTTTAAAAGATGATTTAAAAGATGATTTTAGAAGAGAATTTGAGGGTGAAACTCTGTGGTCGTTATAATACACAAGTTGTATTTTAACATTGTTGTGAGGTCCTCTACCCCAACCCCAAAGGGTTCCAATCACCCTACCCCGACCCCGAAGGAAGTCCCCGATACTCAAAGGTCCCCCAAGCTCCCAAAGAGCCCCCGACCCCCAAAGACCATCACCCGGTTCCCAAAGGACCAATCGGTGCTCAAGGGCCCCCAGACCCCCAAAGACCCTCCACCGGCCCAAGGTCCCCGATCCCAAAGACCTCACGGTCCCAAGGCCCAGGCTCCCAAAGGGCCCCCCGGACCCCCAAAGGCCCTCCCCGGTCCCCAAAGGTCCACCGGGCTCCCAAAGGACCAATCGGTCCTCAAGGACCCCCTCAGACCCTCAAAGACCCTCCCCAGCCCCCAAAGGCCCACCCCGGTCCCCAAAGGTCCCCGGGCTCCCATATGACCACCCCAGCCCTCAAGGGCCCCTGGATCCCCAAACGCCCTCCCCGGGCCCCTCCAAAGAGTCCCCTCTCCATTTTTAACACTTTTTATGGCTTTATTATATCTTTTCAGAACAAGTTCCTTTCATAATGTCATTCCTAAACCCATTTTCCAACTTGAAGTACCAATCCCTTCACTCACAACTATACTTTACAGCTTTTTGGATACCTCAACATCAAGAAATACTTTTCAAAGACCATTTCAGAGCAAGTTAATTTCTTAATGTTCATTCTAAACCCATTTTCCAACTTGAAGTACTTATCTTTTTCACTCACAACTATACTCTACAGCTTTTTGGATACCTCAACACCAAGAAATACTTTTCAAAGACCATTTCAGAGCAAGTTAATTTCTTAATGTCCTTCCTAAACCCATTTTCCCACTTGAAGTACTTATCTTTTTCACCCACAGCTATACTCTACAGCTTTTTGGATACCTCAACACCAAGAAATACTTTTCAAAGACCATTTCAGAGCAAGTTAATTTCTTAATGTCCCTCCTAAACCCATTTTCCAACTTGAAGTACTTATCTTTTTCACCCACAACTATACTTTACAGCTTTTTGGATACCTCAACACCAAGAAATACTTTTCAAAGACCATTTCAGAGCAAGTTACTTTCTTAATGTCCTTCCTAAACCCATTTTCCAACTTGAAGTACTTATCTTTTTCACCCACAACTATACTTTACAGCTTTTGGATACCTCAACACCAAGAAATACTTTTCAAAGACCATTTCAGAGCAAATTACTTTCTTAATGTCCCTCCTAAACCCATTTTCCAACTTGAAGTACTTATCTTTTTCACCCACAACTATACTTTACAGCTTTTTGGATACCTCAACACCAAGAAATACTTTTCAAAGACCATTTCAGAGCAAGTTACTTTCTTAATGTCCCTCCTAAACCCATTTTCCAACTTGAAGTACTTATCTTTTCACCACAACTATACTTTACAGCTTTTTGGATATCTCAACACCAAGAAATACTTTTCAAAGACCATTTCAGAGCAAGTTAATTTCTTAATGTCCCTTCTAAACCCATTTTCCCACTTGAAGTACTTATCTTTTTCACCACAACTATACTTTACAGCTTTTTGGATACCTCAACACCAAGAAATACTTTTCAAAGACCATTTCAGAGCAAGTTACTTTCTTAATGTCCCTCCTAAACCCATTTTCCAACTTGAAGTACTTATCTTTTTCACCCACAACTATACTTTACAGCTTTTTGGATACCTCAACACCAAGAAATACTTTTCAAAGACCATTTCAGAGCAAGTTACTTTCTTAATGTCCTTCCTAAACCCATTTTCCAACTTGAAGTACTTATCTTTTTCACCCACAACTATACTTTACAGATTTTTGGATACCTCAACATCAAGAAATACTTTTCAAAGACCATTTCAGAGCAAATTACTTTCTTAATGTCCCTCCTAAACCCATTTTCCAACTTGAAGTACTTATCTTTTTCACCCACAACTATACTTTACAGCTTTTTGGATACCTCAACACCAAGAAATACTTTTCAAAGACCATTTCAGAGCAAGTTACTTTCTTAATGTCCTCCTAAACCCATTTTCCAACTTGAAGTACTTATCTTTTTCACCCACAACTATACTTTACAGCTTTTTGGATATCTCAACACCAAGAAATACTTTTCAAAGACCATTTCAGAGCAAGTTAATTTCTTAATGTCCCTTCTAAACCCATTTTCCCACTTGAAGTACTTATCTTTTTCATCACAACTATACTTTACAGCTTTTTGGATACCTCAACACCAAGAAATACTTTTCAAAGACCATTTCAGAGCAAGTTACTTTCTTAATGTCCCTCCTAAACCCATTTTCCGACTTGAAGTACTTATCTTTTTCACCCTCAACTATACTTACAGCTTTTTGGATATCTCAACACCAAGAAATACTTTTCAAAGACCATTTCAGAGCAAGTTAATTTCTTAATGTCCCTTCTAAACCCATTTTCCACTTGAAGTACTTATCTTTTTCATCACAACTATACTTTACAGCTTTTTGGATACCTCAACACCAAGAAATACTTTTCAAAGACCATTTCAGAGCAAGTTAATTTCTTAATGTCCCTCCTAAACCCATTTTCCAACTTGAAGTACTTATCTTTTTCACCACAACTATACTTTACAGCTTTTTGGATACCTCAACACCAAGAAATACTTTTCAAAGACCATTTCAGAGCAAGTTAATTTCTTAATGTCCCTCCTAAACCCATTTTCCGACTTGAAGTACTTATCTTTTTCACCCACAACTATACTTTACAGCTTTTTGGATACCTCAACACCAAGAAATACTTTTCAAAGACCATTTCAGAGCAAGTTACTTTCTTAATGTCCCTCCTAAACCCATTTTCCAACTTGAAGTACTTATCTTTTTCACCCACAACTATACTTTACAGCTTTTTGGATATCTCAACACCAAGAAATACTTTTCAAAGACCATTTCAGAGCAAGTTACTTTCTTAATGTCCTTCCTAAACCCATTTTCCAACTTGAAGTACTTCTCTTTTTCACCACAACTATACTTTACAGATTTTTGGATATCTCAATACCAAGAAATAATTTCAAAGACCATTTCAGAGCAAGTTAATTTCTAAATGTCCCTTCTAAACCCATTTTCCAACTTGAAGTACTTATCTTTTTCATCACAACTATACTTTACAGCTTTTGGATACCTCAACACCAAGAAGTACTTTTCAAAGACGTTTCAGAGCAAGTTAATTTCTAATGTCCCTCCTAAACCATTTTCCGACTTGAAGTACTTATCTTTTTCACCATCAACTATACTTTACAGCTTTTTGGATATATCAACATCAAGAAATACTTTTCAAAGACCATTTCAGAGCAAGTTAATTTCTTAATGTCCTCCTAAACCCATTTTCCAACTTGAAGTACTTATCTT
This sequence comes from Artemia sinica, assembly GCA_027921565.1. Lineage (NCBI taxonomy): Eukaryota > Metazoa > Arthropoda > Branchiopoda > Anostraca > Artemiidae > Artemia > Artemia sinica. Next base: position 37,795,287 of record CM051276.1, read on the forward strand.
TTCACCAACAAACTATACTTTACAGCTTTTTGGATACCTCAACACAAGAAATACTTTTCAAAGACCATTTCAGAGAACAAGTTCTTTCTTAATGTCCTCCTAAAACCCATTTTCCAACTTGAAGTACTTATCTTTTTCACCCACTTTCTCAATGACAAAAGAAATTAGTTTTTAATCAATTCTAATTTTCGAGAAATATAAAAATTTACCACTTCGTTCAGATTTTTCTCAAAGGGTGAAAAAATTTAAAATAATGTTCCAAATTTTTCATAGAAGATAGAAAAGTTCAAGTTCTCTTCTGAATTTTATCAAAGAACACGCTTCAATTCTAATTTCTCCAGAGAAAACAAAAATCTTCCACTTCAGTTCTTTATTTCACAAAGACATAAAGAAATTTAAAGTTCAATTCTAAATTTTTCGGTGGAAGATAGAAAAAGTAATACCATACTTGTGAATATTTTCCCGGAAGATAAAAAGTTCTAGTTCAATTTAAAATTTTCTCAACGAAGCGAAGAAAAGTTCAAGTTCTCTTCTGAATTTTACCAAAGAACACGCTTCAATTCTAATTTCACCAGAGAAAACAAAAATCTTCCACTTCAGTTCTTTATTTCACAAAGACATAAAGAAATTTAAAGTTCAATTCTAAATTTTTGGTGGAAGATAGAAAAAGTAATACCATACTTGTGAATATTTTCCCGGAAAATAAAAAGTTCTAGTTCAATTTACAATTTCCTCAACGAAGTGAAGAAAAGTTCAAGTTCTCTTCTGAATTTTACTAAAGAACACAATTCAATTCTAATTTCACCAGAGAAAATAAAAATCTTCCACTTAAGTTCTTTATTTCACAAAGACATAAAGAAATTTAAAGTTCAATTCTAAATTTTTCGGTGGAAGATAGAAAAAGCAATACCATACTTGTGAATATTTTCCCGGAAAATAAAAATTTCTAGTTCAATTTAAAATTTTCTCAACGAAGTCAAGGAAAGTTCAAGTTCTCTTCTGAATTTTCTCAATGAAAAAGAAATTAGTCATTGATCATTTCTATTTTTCCAAATAATATAAAAATTTTCCACTTTAGTTCAGATCTGTCTCGAAGAGATGAAAAATTTAAAATACTGTTCCAAATTTTTCACAGAAGATAAAAAAGTTCAAGTTCTCTTCGGAATTTTACCAAAGAATACAATTCAATTCTAATTTCTCCAGAGAAAACAAAAATCTTCCACTTCAGTTCTTTATTTCACAAAGCCATAAAGAAATTTAAAGTTCAATTCTAAATTTTTCCGTGAAAGATAGAAAAAGTAATACCATGCTTGTGAATATTTTCACGGAAGATAAAAAGTTCCAGTTCAATTGAAAATTTTCTCAACGAAGTGAAGAAAAGTTCAAGTTCTCTACTGAATTTTACCAAAGAACACAATTCAATTCTAATTTACCTAGAGTAAAATAAAAATCTTCCACATAAGTTCTTATTTCACAAAGACATAAAGAAATTTAAAGTTCAATTCTAAATTTTTCGGTGGAAGATAGAAAAAGTAATACCATACTTGTGAATATTTTCCCGGAAGATAAAAAGTTCTAGTTCAATTTTAAATTTTCTCAACGAAGTGAAGAAAAGTTCAAGTTCTCCTCTGAACTCTACCAAAGAACACACTTCAATTCTAATTTCTCCAGAGAAAACAAAATCTTCCACTTCAGTTCTTTATTTCATAAAGACATAAAGAAATTTAAAGTTCAATTCTAAATTTTTCGGTGAGAGATAGAAAAATTAATACCATACTTGTGAATATTTTCAAAGAAGATAAATACCATACATGTGAATATTTTCCCGGAAGATAAAAAGTTCTAGTTCAATTTAAAATTTTCACAACGAAGTGAAGAAAAGTTCAAGTTCTCTTCTGAATTTTCTTAAAGAAGTGAAAAAAGTTAGCTCAATTCTGAATTTTACCAATGAAAATGAAAAGCTCCCACTTCAGTTCTTAATTTCTCAAAGACATAAAACAATCAAAGTTCTCTTCTAATTTTTCCAAGAAAATAAAAAGGTTCCATTTCAGTTCAGGTTTTTTCTCAAAGAGATGAAAAATTTAAAGTTCTATTCTAATTTTAAATTAAATTTTAGCTCCTTTGTCTTATGGATTTACCCCTCAAATTTCTAAATTAGAAAATGAGGGACTCGTTCTATTATTAAAGACAATCGTTCAAACTCGTTCATCTAACCTCCAAAACAATAGGTTAGGTTAGGTATAAATAAATATTAATAAATAAATAGAAACATTTCTACATGTTTAAGTTAGGTTAGGTTAACTTGTCATGAGCGCTCATGATAAGTTAACCTAACCTTTCCCGGCGAGTATGGTTAGGTTAGGTTAGGCTAGATTAAGTTAGGTTAGATTAGGTTAGGTTAGGTTAGCCCACGTACGCGTCACTTAGGTTAGCTTAGGTTAGGTGAGAGACAGGCAAAACGTTAGGTGTATGATTAGGTTAGGTTAGGTTAGATTAAGTTAGGTTAGGTTAAGTTAGGTTAGGCTAGGTTAGCCTACGTACGCGCGCGTACGTAGGCTAACCTAGCCTAACCTAACTTAACCTAACCTAACTTAATCTACCTAACCTAACCTAATCATACACCTAACGTTTTGCCTGTCTCTCACCTAACCTAAGCTAACCTAAGTGACGCGTACGTGGGCTAACCTAACCTAACCTAATCTAACCTAACTTAATCTAGCCTAACCTAACCTAACCATACTCGCCGGGAAAGGTTAGGTTAACTTATCATGAGCGCTCATGACAAGTTAACCTAACCTAACTTAAACATGTAGAAATGTTTCTATTTATTTATTAATATTTATTTATACCTAACCTAACCTATTGTTTTGGAGGTTAGATGAACGAGTTTGAACGATTGTCTTTAATAATAGAACGAGTCCCTCATTTTCTAATTTAGAAATTTGAGGGGTAAATCCATAAGACAAAGGAGCTAAAATTTAATTTAAAATTAGAATAGAACTTTAAATTTTTCATCTCTTTGAGAAAAAACCTGAACTGAAATGGAACCTTTTTATTTTCTTGGAAAAATTAGAAGAGAACTTTGATTGTTTTATGTCTTTGAGAAATTAAGAACTGAAGTGGGAGCTTTTTCATTTTCATTGGTAAAATTCAGAATTGAGCTAACTTTTTTCACTTCTTTAAGAAAATTCAGAAGAGAACTTGAACTTTTCTTCACTTCGTTGTGAAAATTTTAAATTGAACTAGAACTTTTTATCTTCCGGGAAAATATTCACATGTATGGTATTTATCTTCTTTGAAAATATTCACAAGTATGGTATTAATTTTTCTATCTCTCACCGAAAAATTTAGAATTGAACTTTAAATTTCTTTATGTCTTTGTGAAATAAAGAACTGAAGTGGAAGATTTTGTTTTCTCTGGAGAAATTAGAATTGAAGTGTGTTCTTTGGTAGAGTTCAGAGGAGAACTTGAACTTTTCTTCACTTCGTTGAGAAAATTTTAAATTGAACTAGAACTTTTTATCTTCTGGGAAAATATTCACAAGTGTGGTATTACTTTTTCTATCTTCCACCGAAAAATTTAGAATTGAACTTTAAATTTCTTTATGTCTTTGTGAAATAAGAACTTATGTGGAAGATTTTTATTTTACTCTAGGTAAATTAGAATTGAATTGTGTTCTTTGGTAAAATTCAGTAGAGAACTTGAACTTTTCTTCACTTCGTTGAGAAAATTTTCAATTGAACTGGAACTTTTTATCTTCCGTGAAAATATTCACAAGCATGGTATTACTTTTTCTATCTTTCACGGAAAAATTTAGAATTGAACTTTAAATTTCTTTATGGCTTTGTGAAATAAAGAACTGAAGTGGAAGATTTTTGTTTTCTCTGGAGAAATTAGAATTGAATTGTATTCTTTGGTAAAATTCCGAAGAGAACTTGAACTTTTTTATCTTCTGTGAAAAATTTGGAACAGTATTTTAAATTTTTCATCTCTTCGAGACAGATCTGAACTAAAGTGGAAAATTTTTATATTATTTGGAAAAATAGAAATGATCAATGACTAATTTCTTTTTCATTGAGAAAATTCAGAAGAGAACTTGAACTTTCTTGACTTCGTTGAGAAAATTTTAAATTGAACTAGAAATTTTATTTTCCGGGAAAATATTCACAAGTATGGTATTACTTTTTCTATCTTCCACCAAAAATTTAGAATTGAACTTTAAATTTCTTTATGTCTTTGTGAAATAAAGAACTTAAGTGGAAGATTTTTATTTTCTCTGGTGAAATTAGAATTGAATTGTGTTCTTTAGTAAAATTCAGAAGAGAACTTGAACTTTTCTTCACTTCGTTGAGGAAATTGTAAATTGAACTAGAACTTTTTATTTCCGGGAAAATATTCACAAGTATGGTATTACTTTTTCTATCTTCCACCAAAAATTTAGAATTGAACTTTAAATTTCTTTATGTCTTTGTGAAATAAAGAACTGAAGTGGAAGATTTTTGTTTTCTCTGGTGAAATTAGAATTGAAGCGTGTTCTTTGGTAAAATTCAGAAGAGAACTTGAACTTTTCTTCGCTTCGTTGAGAAAATTTTAAATTGAACTAGAACTTTTTATCTTCCGGGAAAATATTCACAAGTATGGTATTACTTTTTCTATCTTCCACCGAAAAATTTAGAATTGAACTTTAAATTTCTTTATGTCTTTGTGAAATAAAGAACTGAAGTGGAAGATTTTTGTTTTCTCTGGAGAAATTAGAATTGAAGCGTGTTCTTTGATAAATTCAGAAGAGAACTTGAACTTTTTCTATCTTCGTATGAAAAATTTGGAACATTATTTTAAATTTTTTCACCCCTTTGAGAAAAATCTGAAGCGAAGTGGAAAATTTTTATATTATTTGGAAAATTAGAATTGATTAAAAACTAATTTCTTTTTTCATTGAGAAAGTGGGTGAAAAAGATAAGTACTCAAGTTGGAAAATGGTTTTAGGAGGGACATTAAGAAAGTAACTTGCTCTGGAAAATGGTCTTTGAAAGTATTTCTTGGTGTTGAGGTATCCAAAAAGCTGTAAAGTTATAGTTGGGGTGAAAAGATAAGTACTTCAAGTTGGAAAATGGGTTTAGGAGGACATTAAGAAATTAACTTGCTCTGAAATGTCTTGAAAGTATTTCTTGATGTTGAAGATATCCAAAAGCTGTAAAGTATAGTTGAGGGTGAAAAGATATTTACTTCAAGTCGGAAAAATGGGTTTAGGAGGGACATTAGAAATTAACTTGCTCTGAAATGGTCTTTGAAAAGTAATTTCTTGATATTGAGATATCCAAAAATCTGTAAAGTATAGTTGTGGGTGAAAAGAGAAGTACTTCAAGTTGGAAAATGGGTTTAGGAAGGACGTTAAGAAAGTAACTTGCTCTGAAATGGTCTTTGAAAAGTATTTATTGGTGTTGAGGTATCCAAAAAGCTGTAAAGTATAGTTGTGGTGAAAAGATAAGTACTTCAAGTTGGAAAATGGGTTTAGGAGGGACATTAAGAAAGTAATTTGCTCTGAAATGTCTTTGAAAAGTATTCTTGATGTTGAGGTATCAAAATCTGTAGAGTATAGTTGTGGGTGAAAAAGATAAAGTACTTCAAGTCGGAGAATGGGCTTAGGAGTGACATTAAGAAATGAAGTTGCTCTGAAATGACTTTTGAAAAGTATTTCTTGGTGTTGAGGTATCCAAAAAGCTGTAAAGTATAGTTGTGGTGAAAAAGATAAGTACTTCAAGTTGGAAAATGGGTTTAGGAGGGACATAAAGAAATTAACGTGCTCTGAAATGGTCTTTGAAAAGTATTTCTTGATGTTGAGGTATCCAAAAAGCTGTAAAGTATAGTTGTGGTGAAAAAGATAAGTACTTCAAGTCGGAAAATGGGTTTAGGAGGGACATTAAGAAATTAACTTGCTCTGAAATGGTCTTTGAAAAGTATTTCTTGGTGTTGAGGTATCCAAAAAGCTGTAAAGTATAGTTGTGATGAAAAAGATAAGTACTTCAAGTGGGAAAATGGGTTTAGAAGGGACATTAAGAAATTAACTTGCTCTGAAATGGTCTTTGAAAAGTATTTCTTGGTGTTGAGATATCCAAAAAGCTGTAATGTATAGTTGAGGGTGAAAAAGATAAGTACTTCAAGTCGGAAAATGGGTTTAGGAGGGACATTAAGAAATTAACTTGCCCTGAAATGGTCTTTGAAAAGTATTTCTTGGTGTTGAGGTATCCAAAAAGCTGTAAAGTATAGTTGTGATGAAAAAGATAAATACTTCAAGTTGGAAAATGGGTTTAGAAGGGACATTAAGAAATTAACTTGCTCTGAAATGGTCTTTGAAAAGTATTTCTTGGTGTTGAGATATCCAAAAAGCTGTAAAGTATAGTTGTAAGTGAAAAAGATAAGTACTTCAAGTTGGAAAATGGGTTTAGGAAGGACATTAAGAAAGTAACTTGCTCTGAAATGGTCTTTGAAAAGTATTTCTTGGTGTTGAGGTATCCAAAAAGCTGTAAAGTATAGTTGTGGGTGAAAAAGATAAGTACTTCAAGTTGGAAAATGGGTTTAGGAGGGACATTAAGAAAGTAATTGCTCTGAAATGGTCTTTGAAAAGTATTTCTTGATGTTGAGGTATCCAAAAATCTGTAAAGTATAGTTGTGGGTGAAAAAGATAAGTACTTCAAGTTGGAAAATGGGTTTAGGAAGGACATTAAGAAAGTAACTTGCTCTGAAATGGTCTTTGAAAAGTATTTCTTGGTGTTGAGGTATCCAAAAAGCTGTAAAGTATAGTTGTGGGTGAAAAAGATAAGTACTTCAAGTTGGAAAAATGGGTTTAGGAGGGACATTAAGAAAGTAACTTGCTCTGAAATGGTCTTTGAAAAGTATTTCTTGTTGTTGAGGTATCCAAAAAGCTGTAAAGTATAGCTGTGGGTGAAAAAGATAAGTACTTCAAGTGGGAAAATGGGTTTAGGAAGGACATTAAGAAATTAACTTGCTCTGAAATGGTCTTTGAAAAGTATTTCTTGGTGTTGAGGTATCCAAAAAGCTGTAGAGTATAGTTGTGGGTGAAAAAGATAAGTACTTCAAGTCGGAAAATGGGTTTAGGAGGGACATTAAGAAAGTAACTTGCTCTGAAATGGTCTTTGAAAAGTATTTCTTGGTGTTGAGGTATCCAAAAAGCTGTAAAGTATAGTTGTGGGTGAAAAAGATAAGTACTTCAAGTTGGAAAATGGGTTTAGGAGGGACATTAAGAAAGTAATTTGCTCTGAAATGGTCTTTGAAAAGTATTTCTTGATGTTGAGGTATCCAAAAAGCTGTAAAGTATAGTTGTGGGTGAAAAAGATAAGTACTTCAAGTTGGAAAATGGGTTTAGGAAGGGACATTAAGAAAGTAACTTGCTCTGAAATGGTCTTTGAAAAGTATTTCTTGGTGTTGAGGTATCCAAAAAGCTGTAAAGTATAGTTGTGGGTGAAAAAGATAAGTACTTCAAGTTGGAAAATGGGTTTAGGAGGGACATTAAGAAAGTAACTTGCTCTGAAATGGTCTTTGAAAAGTATTTCTTGATGTTGAGATATCCAAAAATCTGTAAAGTATAGTTGTGGGTGAAAAAGATAAGTACTTCAAGTTGGAAAATGGGTTTAGGAAGGACATTAAGAAAGTAACTTGCTCTGAAATGGTCTTTGAAAAGTATTTCTTGGTGTTGAGGTATCCAAAAAGCTGTAAAGTATAGTTGTGGTGAAAAAGATAAGTACTTCAAGTTGGAAAATGGGTTTAGGAGGGACATAAAGAAATTAACGTGCTCTGAAATGGACTTTGAAAAGTATTTCTTGGTGTTGAGGTATCCAAAAAGCTGTAAAGTATAGTTGTGGTGAAAAAGATAAGTACTTCAAGTCGGAAAATGGGTTTAGGAGGGACATTAAGAAATTAACTTGCTCTGAAATGGTCTTTGAAAAGTATTTCTTGGTGTTGAGGTATCCAAAAAGCTGTAAAGTATAGTTGTGATGAAAAAGATAAGTACTTCAAGTGGGAAAATGGGTTTAGAAGGGACATTAAGAAAGTAACTTGCTCTGAAATGGTCTTTGAAAAGTATTCTTGGTGTTGAGATATCCAAAAAGCTGTAATGTATAGTTGTGGGTGAAAAAGATAAGTACTTCAAGTCGGAAAATGGGTTTAGGAGGGACATTAAGAAAGTAACTTGCTCTGAAATGGTCTTTGAAAAGTATTTCTTGGTGTTGAGGTATCCAAAAAGCTGTAAAGTATAGTTGTGATGAAAAAGATAAGTACTTCAAGTGGGAAAATGGGTTTAGAAGGGACATTAAGAAATTAACTTGCTCTGAAATGGTCTTTGAAAAGTATTTCTTGGTGTTGAGGATATCCAAAAAGCTGTAAAGTATAGTTGTAGGTGAAAAAGATAAGTACTTCAAGTTGGAAAATGGGTTTAGGAGTGACATTAAGAAGTAACTTGCTCTGAAATGGTCTTTGAAAAGTATTTCTTGGTGTTGAGGTATCCAAAAAGCTGTAAAGTATAGTTGTGGGTGAAAAAGATAAGTACTTCAAGTTGGAAAATGGGTTTAGGAGGGACATTAAGAAAGTAACTTGCTCTGAAATGGTCTTTGAAAAGTATTTCTTGATGTTGAGGTATCCAAAAATCTGTAAAGTATAGTTGTGGGTGAAAAAGATAAGTACTTCAAGTTGGAAAATGGGTTTAGGAAGGACATTAAGAAAGTAACTTGCTCTGAAATGGTCTTTGAAAAGTATTTCTTGGTGTTGAGGTATCCAAAAAGCTGCAAAGTATAATTGTGGGTGAAAAAGATAAGTACTTCAAGTTGGAAAATGGGTTTAGGAGGGACATTAAGAAAGTAACTTGCTCTGAAATGGTCTTTGAAAAGTATTTCTTGTTGTTGAGGTATCCAAAAAGCTGTAGAGTATAGCTGTGGGTGAAAAAGATAAGTACTTCAAGTGGGAAAATGGGTTTAGGAAGGACATTAAGAAATTAACTTGCTCTGAAATGGTCTTTGAAAAGTATTTCTTGATGTTGAGGTATCCAAAAAGCTGTAGAGTATAGTTGTGAGTGAAAAAGATAAGTACTTCAAGTCGGAGAATGGGTTTAGAAGGGAAATTAAGAAAGTAACTTGCTCTGAAAATGTCTTTGAAAAGTATTTCTTGGTTTTGAGGTATCCAAAAAGCTGTAAAGTATAGTTGTGGGTGAAAAAGATAAGTACTTCAAGTTGGAAAATGGGTTTAGGAGGGACATTAAGAAAGTAATTTGCTCTGAAATGGTCTTTGAAAAAGTATTTCTTGATGTTGAGGTATCCAAAAATCTGTAAAGTATAGTTGTGGGTGAAAAAGATAAGTACTTCAAGTTGGAAAATGGGTTTAGGAAGGACATTAAGAAAGTAACTTGCTCTGAAATGGTCTTTGAAAAGTATTTCTTGGTGTTGAGGTATCCAAAAAGCTGTAAAGTATAGTTGTGGGTGAAAAAGATAAGTACTTCAAGTTGGAAAATGGGTTTAGGAGGGACATTAAGAAAGTAACTTGCTCTGAAATGGTCTTTGAAAAGTATTTCTTGGTGTTGAGGTATCCAAAAATCTGTAAAGTATAGCTGTGGGTGAAAAAGATAAGTACTTCAAGTGGGAAAATGGGTTTAGGAGGGACATTAAGAAAGTAACTTGCTCTGAAATGGTCTTTGAAAAGTATTTCTTGGTGTTGAGGTATCCAAAAAGCTGTAGAGTATAGTTGTGAGTGAAAAAGATAAGTACTTCAAGTTGGAAAATGGGTTTAGAATGAACATTAAGAAATTAACTTGCTCTGAAATGGTCTTTGAAAAGTATTTCTGATGTTGAGGTATCCAAAAAGCTGTAAAGTATAGTTTGGAGTGAAGGGATTGGTACTTCAAGTTGGAAAATGGGTTTAGGAATGACATTATGAAAGGAACTTGTTCTGAAAAAGATATATAAAGCCATAAAAAGTGTTAAAAATGGAGAGGGGGCTCTTTGGAGGAGCCCGGGGAGGGCGTTTGGGGATCCAGGGGCCCTTGAGGGCTGGGGTGGTCATATGGGAGCCGGGGGGACCTTTGGGGACCGGGGTGGGCCTTTGGGGGCTGGGGAGGGTCTTTGAGGGTCGGAGGGGGTGCTTGAGGACGATTGGTCCTTTGGGAGCCCGGTGGACCTTTGGGGACCGGGGGAGGGCCTTTGGGGGTCCGGGGGGCCCTTTGGGAGCCTGGGGGACCTTGAGGACTGGTGGAGGTCTTTGGGGGTCTGGGGGACCTTTGAGGACCGGTGGAGGGTCTTTGGCGGTCTGGGGGGCCCTTGAGCACCGATTGGTCCTTTGGGAACCGGGTGATGGTCTTTGGGGTCGGGAGGCTCTTTGGAGCTTGGGGGACCTTTGAGTATCGGGGACTTCCTTCGGGGTCGGGGTAGGGTGATTGGAACCCTTTGGGGTTGGGGTAGAGGACCTCACAACAATGTTTAAAATACAACTTGTGTATTATAACGACCACAGAGTTTCACCCTCAAATTCTCTTCTAAAATCATCTTTTAAATCATCTTTTAAAATGTCTCTAACTTGTTTCGCCGAAATAATTCCATAAAATGGCTAAAAAGGTTTCGCCCAAATAATCCTTAAACGTAATTTCAGCGTGTTTCCTTTTGTTTAGTATCTCTGCGCTGGCACATTTCAAATTATTTAGAAACCTGATTCCCGCGCTAAAACAATTCATCGCTAAGATCTAAACATTCGCTCTGAGACAGTTCTCTTTAGAAACAACAAATTAATTTCCCTTTCGTGAATCTATTCTCTTTAGAAACAACAAATTAAATCCCCTTTCGTGTCAATCAATCAATCATGACATCATCTGTCATGTGTGATCTAAACTTTGCCCGGAGACAATTCTCTTTGGAAATACATCAAAGACATTAATTAACTTGATGTCATCTGTCAGACATTCCCCGGAAACAATTTGATTAATGACTCAATAATCCATGAAAGTGAGAAAGTTCCTGTTTTTCCATTCTCACTGACAACAAACAGACATAAATGTGAGAAAGTTCCTGTTTTTTCATTCTCACTGACAAAAACCATAAAAACAGACATAAAAGTGAGAAAATTCCTGTTTTTCAAGTGAGAAAAATACTGTTTTTTCATTCTCACTGACAAAAACCATAAACCACGTGGTTCTATGCCCATATATGGACTCCCGTCACGAGTAGCACCTCCCTCTCTACTTGTATATAACAATAAGACAAGATATGTGATGTCTGTCAGACAAGACTGGTAGGTGATATAAGGCTTATTAGAACATATGGGGTGTCTGCCTTCTCTGTTCTTCATATTCTTCCAGTACTGTGCGTCAAGCACCATCATCTTTTGGGGATTAGATTGGAAGTTCAGCTGTACTACGATCAGTTGAGACATCATTCCCTACAAGTCTATGAATTTGGATTTTCACTTTTCTCTAGCTAGTAGCTATTGATTTTATTTTATTTTTGTTCAGTTTTCAGTAGTAAAGATACCCGAAGACAGTAAAGCAAATAAGGATCTGCTTTAGAGTAGCAAACCAAGGCCAGGTTACCGCTTTCCTACCGCTATCCATTGAAAAAAATATATATACTGATTCAATACTTAACAGGATTTGTTGCAAGTATGTAAAAGTTTGATATGTCAATTAGCACTTTAACACTTCTGCAAACTTTTGCCAGTTCACTCGGTGTGATATTCGTGGTTGCATGTAAAATGTTGGCTTTCAACTCTTTAATTGAACGTTGATTGTTGGTGTAAACCTTTAACTACGGCTTTTCTATCGGAAATGAATTTCAGCCCCCCCCCCCTATATAGGCTATACCTAACCTAACCTAACCAACCTAACCTAACCTAACCCTGAATGGCATATATAGGGGGGGGGCTGAAATTTATTTCCGATAGAAACGCTTATTATATTCGTAATCAGCATAAAAAAAGGCATCGAATGGTGTATTCACTTTAGTCCTAACTCAATAATATGATTTGGTAGATATTGACCCCTTTAACTACGGCTACTGTAAGGCTAAAGCTTCTGTGTAGCATTAAATTACTCCTCAAAACCGCAAACAGACCGATCAGGTGATCTGTAAGGCAATAAATCAACAAAAACTGTTCGTTCTTTTCCAAAAATTTAATGGACGCATTGTGTTGAAGAAAAGAAATATGGACTATGTTACTGAAGAATAGATACTTTCGCTCTTCCTCAGTTTCTATCGCCATGAATGGTTGCAGCCAAAGCCGTGTCCAAGGGTGAGGGGCTAGGGGGTCTGAACTTCCACCCTGAAATGCTTGTCTTACTCGCGAAAAAAGTAACAAAAATGAATATAAACAAATTTTTTGATGCGTTTTTTAAAGTTTTTTTGTATACCACTTTCCCTCCGAAAAAATTTGTTTGTAACCTCCCCCCCCCCCGATAAAAAAACCAAACATGTCCCTGATTGTAGCAACGTAATTTTTGGAAGATAACGTGTAGTTTATGCCTCCCAGAATGCTAAATCTGTCTGTCAATGATTTTTGTGGGGTAGAATTGTATGCAGAAAATACATCTGAAAGAAAGTCATCATCTTGCAAGGCTCAAGACCTGAGCATCGCTTAAATGAAGAATATGTGACGGTATCTAATCAACCCTACAAGGGCCAAAGACCCGAGTGAGCAGAGGGAGGGGTGACGAAAAGCCATAGGAACCAATTTTGCTGGTCAAAAGGCTTAAAAAATCTCAACTTTTTGGTTAGGGGACATTATAGTTGGCAGTTATCAGAGGCAACACTGTAGCGTTGCATATAGTAAAAGCCATACGGCTCCAATGTTTAATATTTATTTTTTTCCCCAGAGGCACTTCATATGGAAGGTGTCGTCATATAAACTTCAAAGGGGGCTCATTCGATTCGAAAATAGAGAGTTTTTGTGCCCTTTTTAAGGGTCAAAAGTGATTGGAAGGCAACTAACAACCCTTCCACGCCCACCATTTCCCCAAACACATCCAATCAAAATTTTGAGATAGCCATTTTGTTCTACGCAGTTGATTTCCAGATATAAATTATGTTTTTGAGATGTACATTCCCCCCCACAGCCCTCAGGACAAGGGTTTTAAGTTATGCCCCGGCGAAATATAAGTTTTTTTTAGAAGGTTTTGAAATAGAAACTTCATAATTGTTCATTCGGTTGGAAATTCAAAGGGCTAGTGCCCTTTTGAATAGTACAAAGTGATTGGAGGGCAACTAACCCCCCTCTCACACCCACCTTTTTCCCAAACACATCCAATCAAAATTTTGATATAGCCATTTTGTTCAACGTAATTGAAAGTGCTGGAAATTAGGTCTTTGAGGATGACACCCCCCTCTAAAGCCCTCAGGGCAAGGGTTGTAAGTTTCGCCCTGGGGGAACATAAGGTTTTTATAGAAAGTGTTGTCGTAGAAACTTCAAAAAGGGCTCATTCGATTGGAAATTTAAATGGCTAGTTCCCCTTTTAATAGTCGAAAGTGATTGGAAGGCAATTAACACCCATTTCACGCCCACCATTATCCTAAAAAAAACCAATAAAAATTTTTATATAGCTATTTTTTTCAACATATTTGAAAGTTCTGGAAACTATATCTTTGAGCAGGACACTCCCCCCACAGTCTTCAGGGCAAGGGTTATAAGTTATGCCCTGGGCCATATATGGATCTTATTGAAGAAATGCTCGTATAAACTTCAGAGAGTACTCAATTGATTGGAAATTGAAAGTTCTAGTTCACTTAGTAAGCGTCAACAGATATCGGAGGGCAACCATCCCCCCCCCCCCACCCGTTTTTCCCAAATGCATCCGACAAAAATTTTGAGATAGCTATTTTGTTAAAAATAGTTCAAAGAACAAATAACAAAATCTCCAGTGTCGACAAAACCCCTCAGGGCCAAGGGCCGGGTGTTTTAAGTTATGAGCTTGGGGCATATGCGGTTCTTATGGAAGGGATGCTCGTATAAACTTCAAAGTGGGCTCATTTGATTGGAAACTAAAAGTTCTAGTTCACTATTTTTGAGTCAAAAGAGACTGGAGGGCACCTAGCCGGTCCCCTCCACGTCCTTTTTTTTCTCAAACCCATCCGATAAGAATTAGAGATAGCAAGTTTTTTAAAAAATTTCATAGACCATATAAAGAAAACTCCAGGGTAAAGACAGCCCCCCGGGGCCTGAGGGCAAGCGTAGTTATACATTGGGTGAATATGTGGTTCTTTTGGAAAGGATGTTCATAAGAACTTCAGAGAGGGCTCATGTGATTGGAAATTGAAAGTTCTTGTTCAGTTTTTGAGAGTCAAAAGAGATTGGAAGGGAACTAGCCCCCCCCCCCACGTCTATTTTTCCCGAAATGCATCCGATAAAAAATTTGAAATAGCCATTAAGTTAAAAATTGTTCGAAGGTCAGACAAAAAACTCAATCCCCAAGCTCATCCGATAAAATTTTTAAAATAGCCATTTCATTAAAATGCTTCAAAGGTCTGATAAGAAAAACTCCTGTGTCGACGCAACCCCCAGGGCCTGGAGGCAGGCGCTGTAAGTAATGCTCTGGGGACATATATAGTTCTTATTGAAGGGATGCTCATATAAACTTTGGAGAGGGCTCATTTGATTGGAAATTAAAAGTTCTTGTTCACTTTTTAATAGTCAAAAGAGATCGGATTGCAACTAGCCCCCCCCCCACATCCTAAATGCATCAAATTAAAATTTTGAGACAGACATTTTGTTAAAAATAGATCAAAGTTCAGATAAAAAAAACTCCGGTGTGAACAGAGCCCCCCAGGGCCTGGGGGAAGGCGTTGTAAGTTATGCCTTGGGGGCATATATGATTGTTACGGAAGTAATGCTCATATAAACCTCATAGAGGGCTCATTTGATCTGAAATTGAAAGTTGTAATTCACTTTTAAGAGTCAAAAGTGATCGGAGGACAGCTAGCAGTAGTAACCTATATTGCTATCCGACGCCTACAAGCCTGGGGCATGAATATACAGTGCAGTTTCAACGGTACATGCCTTACTACGAGCAGGTATCTAGTACTACAGACGGTACATGCCTTACCAGATAGGTTTCTGTGTCAACACCCATTTTCTGGGCGAATCAGAGACAAGGAATGCGGACGGTACTTAATATACAGTGCGGTTTCAACGGGACATGCCTTACAACGGGTCTTAGTACTACAGACGGTACATGCCTTACCAGAAAGATTTCTGTGTCAACACCCATTTTCTGGGCCAATCAGAGAGAACGAATACGAACGGTGCTTAATATACTGTGCAGTTTCAATGGGACTTGCCTTACCACGGGCAGGTATCTAGTACTACAGACGGTACATGGCTTACAGGACAGGTTTTTTCTAGGTTCAAAAGCCAAAACCAAAGACCTTGGTATAAAATATTCATAGGTTTATTACAATTTTTTGTAAAAAAAATACTGGTTTCAGCCGTTGGATAAGATAATCATGTTTTTTCGTATAAAAAATGTTTTTACTAAAGATACAGCCAAGCCGAGCATGTTTCTGAATCAGAACTTGTCAAAGACTCTAATAACCTCTAGCCTGAAGGTATATTGCATCTTGTCCAGAATTGATTGCATACATTATTATAGATATCAAATAAGTTGTCCATTTGCGTAAAAAGAATTCAATTTGCGAAAAGCTATTGCATTTGCATAACCCCGCTCTTAGTGATCATAATTGGTGATTGAATAATAAGGGTGAAACAGAGCTCGATATTTTTTTTAATTGGATTTTATGAAAGTGCTAAAAGGGTTAAACTGCTTACCAGTTAAGGCAAGCCTGAGGGGGTGGTAACTCATACGCAATTTAAAATAAATTTGGAATAACATCATTGGTATCAATATATGGAAAAGGTTAACGATGACAAGAATATTTGGTGACTTAACTTGGCTTTACTTCTTTGCTGTGCTCTGTATAATACACAAATATCAGTTGAGCAGTGTTGCCAATATAAAATATGGTTTAGCATTGGAGCACGCTAAAAAGTTGAAACTAATAGAGTCATATGCGCCAAGATGACATTATGGCTTGACCTAGCTTTACTCCTCGACTGTGTTCTATATAATACACAAGTATCAATCGAGTAGTGTTATCAACATAAAGTATGTCTTGGCTTTGAGGTATACTAAAAAGTTGAAGCTAATAGAGATGTAGATGCTAAGAAAAGAATTCTAATAAAGAGATTCAGTACAATCTTTAGAAATCCTTAGAAATCAACTGTTAAGACGATTATGGGTTTCAACCATTAAGGACCGCAACCACCAATGACCCTAACCACCAAGGACCTCAACCTCCAAGGTTCCCCTACCCCTAACCTCCAAGGGGCCCCTCCCTCCAACTTTTTGGCCCCCTCACTCCGTTTTTTTATACTTTTTAAGTTTTTTAACTTTTTTATTTTTTTTTGAACATGGTATATTTTTTCCAACTTTTTTTGCATGTCTTCGAATAGATAAAAAATACTTAAAACTTCAAAAAATCACATTAGATATTTTCCAAGTTCCAAATGAGAATGAAATAGATATTTTAGTCGTGACTTTTACTATAAGAAAAATAATCTTTGCAGTAGCACTTTTTTTGGACAGATTTTTTTGGGACAGAAATTATTCAAATTTGTGTACGTAGCTTAAAATGACATGAAATATGCTTGCGGCTCTACCAATTGTACTCTCTGGTTGCTCATAGATACGAAGCAGCGTTCTCACTGGTACTCTAAGGCAGGTTATCGACAATGCCTAGCTAATTGTATGTATTAAATCGGTCTTTTTTACGCAGTGGAAGGATTAACACATAATTCAAATCTTTCAAAAAGCGAAGATGAAGCATTTTAAGAAACTGTGTTCACATTATAGTGTTATTGTAGCATTGAATGCTGACAAGGAGAAGTATTTGAACTGTGAAACAAGTACCATCGGTAGCACTATTGGAAAAATATGCGTGTGTCACCATGACAGTAAGGAATTAAAATTTTTTGGAGTACCAAAAAAATTCCATTTTAAAAGTTGTGGATATGCGAAAGTATCATTTCCAGAGAAGTTAGTACTCAAAGAGAATGCCAACATAAAAATAATAGTTGATCAAGAGGGGTGTTTTCTTGCTAGTGCTTCTGGTAACATGCCACTTGTTGATAGAACCTATCGTCATCTTTTAGTTATTAGCATTCAAATGAAAGCAAAGGTGAAAAGAAAGGCCTACTCTTCTACTAATATCATAAACCATATCTTGTCTACGTGCCAAAAGTGTTACCTGTGTAAAAATAATGTGATAATAGATAGTGAAACTGCCAGGAAAATAAAATGGTCATCGGCAGAATTTATCACTAAGGAATATAAAGATGAATCGATGAAAAAAAGCACCAGCAAACGTTACTACCATCATTGATCAAACAGTCAATAAACCAAATAATACCAAAGACAAAACCCACATTGAACCTGTCGATGACACACCAGTAAAAATTGCGTATGATTCAAAATGGAATATTTCATTATTTTTAGGGTACGCTAGAAGGTTCATAAAGGTTTCATTGAAAACTGAGATAGGTTAATAGTTACACATGCAGAGAGAGTAAGAAACACATACAAAATCATAGATTCAGACATGCAAACTGACAAAGACAGACACTTGAGCAAGCAGGCACCCACCCAGACACACTTGCTTAGAGAGTGAGAGAGGAAAAAACACATACAAATATATAGATTCAGACATACTAACCGAAAAAGACAGGCACTAGGATAAGCAAAGACCCGACCAGACACACAGGCAAAGGAAGTGAGAGAGACAAAAACACATATACAAATATAAAGATTCAGACATGCAAACCAACAATGACAGGCATGGGGAGAAGCAAAAACCCGCCCAGACACATATGTAAAGAGATTGAGAGAGACAAAAACAATTACAACTATATAGATTCAGACATACAAACCGACAAAGACAGGAACTAGGATAAGCAAACACCCGGCCAGACACACAGGAAAAGAGAGTGAGAGAGACTTAAACACACATACAAATCTATAGATTCAGACATACAAACCGACAAAGACAGACAGTGCGACAAGCAAACACCCGCCCAGACACACAGGCAAAGAGGGTTAGAGAGACAAAAACATACATGAATATATAGATTCAGACGTACAAACCAACAAAGGCAGGCACTGGGACACGCAAACATATATCTAGACAAACAGGTATAGAGAGTGAGAGAGACAAAAACAAATAGAACTATAGAGGTTCAGACATACAAACCGACAAAGACAGGCACTGGGACAAGCAATAACCTGCCCAGACACACAGATATAGAGAATGAGAGAGACAAAAACAAATATAGCAATATAGATTCAGACATCCAAACCAACAAAGACAGGCGCTTGGACACGCAAAGACCCGCTCAGACACACAAGCAATGAAAGTGAGATAGACAAAAAACACATATAAATATATAGATTCAAAAATAGAAACCGACAAAGACAAACATGGGAACAGGCAAACACCGCCCAGACACACAGGCAAAGAGAGTGAGAGAGATAAATAACGCATATAAATATATAGATTCAGACACACAAACCGACAAAGACAGGTACTGGGACAAAAAAAACACCTGCCCAGAGACACGTGCAAAGAGAGTGAGAGAGACAAAAAAAAACAAAAAAAAACACACACAAATAAATAAATTCAGACTACAAACCAACAAAGACAGGCACTGGGACTAGCAAACACCTGCCCAGATACACAGGTAAAGAGAGTGAGAGAGACAAAAAAAACATATAAATATTGCTCAGACACACGGGTATAGTCAGAGAGACACGCAACAAAGTTAGGTTAAATTAACCTAACTTTTTTTGCATGTGTCTTTCACTATATCCGTGTGTCTGAAGGAGTGTGCTACTACCTATAACTATAGGTGTAAAGATGGCAGCAGTTCAGGTAGTGAAAAGGTGAAAGTGAGCTTAAGTAAACCTAACTTTTTTGCATGTCTCGCTCAGTATACCCGTGTGTCTGAGCGATATTTATATTTATAGTCGGTTTGTAGTTTGAACCTATGTATTTGTATATGTTTTTTTTGTTTTTTCTTGTCTCTCACACTCTCTTTGCTTGTGTCTCTGGGCAGGTGTTTGCTTGTCCCAGTGCCTTTCTTTGTCGGTTTGTATGTCTGAATCTATATATTTGTATGTGTTTTTGTCTCTCTCACTCTCTTTGCTTGTGTCTCTGGGCAGGTGTTTGCTTGTCCCAGTGCCTTTCTTTGTCGGTTTGTATGTCTGAATCTATATATTTGTATGTGTTTTTTTCTCTCTCACTTCCTTTGCTTGTGTGTCTGGGCAGGTGTTTGCGTATCTCAGTGCCTGTCTTTGTTGGTTTGAATGTCTGAATTTATATATTTATGTGTTTTTATCTCTCTCACTCTCTTTGCCTGTGTGTCTGGGCAACTGTTTGCTTCTCCCAGTGCCTGTCTTTGTCCGTTTGTATGTCTGAATCTATCTATTTTATGCGTTTTTGTCTCTCTCACTCTCTTTGCCTGTGTCTCTGGGCAGGTGTTTGCTTCTCCCAATGTTTGTCTTTGTTGGTTAAGACCGATTTAATACATACAATTAGCTGGGTAGTGTCGATCACCTGCCTCAGAGTACCAGTGAGAAAGCCGCTTCGTATCTATGAGCAACCAGAGAGTGCAATTGGTGGAGCTGCAAGCATATTTCATGTCATTTTAAGCTACGTACACAAATTTGAATAATTTCTGTCCAAAAAAAATCAGTCAAAAAAAAGTGCTGCTACAAAGATTATTTTTCTTATAGTAAAAGTCACGACTAAAATATCTATTTCATCCTCATTTTGAACTTGGAAAATATCAAATGTGATTTTTTTAAGTTTTAAGTATTTTTTATCTATTCGAGGACATGCAAAAAAAGTTGGAAAAAATATACCACGTTCAAAAAAAAAAAAAAAAGTTAAAAAAAAAAGTAAAAAAAAGTATAAAAAACGGAGTGAGGGGGCCAAAAAGTTGGAGGGAGGGGCCCCTTGGAGGTTAGGGGTAGGGGAACCTTGGAGGTTAGGGGTAGGGGACCCTTGGAGGTTGAGGTCCTTGGTGGTTAGGGTCATTGGTGGTTGCGGTCCTTAATGGTTGGAACCCATAATCATCTTAACAGTTGATTTCTAAGGATTTCTAAAGATTGTACGGAATCTCTTTATTAAAATTCTTTTCTTAGCATCTACATCTCTATTAGTTTCAACTTTTTAGTATACCTCAAAGCCAAGACATATTTTATGTTGATAACACTACTCGATTGATACTTGTGTATTATACAGAACACAGTCGAATAGTAAAGCTAGGTCAAGCCATAATGTCATCTTGGCGCATATGACTCTATTAGTTTCAACTTTTTAGCATGCTCCAATGCTAAACCATATTTTATATTGTCAACACTGCTCAACTAATATTTGTGTATTATACAGAACACAGCCAAGAAGTAAAGCCAAGTTAAGTCACAAAATCTTCTTGTCGTCGTTAACCTTTTCCATATATTGATACCAATGATGTTATTCCAAATTTATTTTAAATTGCGTATGAGTTACCACCCCCTCAGGCTTGCCTTAACTGGTAAGCAGTTTAACCCTTTTAGCACTTTCATAAAATCCAATTAAAAAAAATATCGAGCTCTGTTTCACCCTTATTATTCAATCACCAATTATGATCACTAAGAGCGGGGTTATGCAAATGGAATAGCTTTTCGCAAATTGAATTCTTTTTATGCAAATGATATAACTTATTTGATATCTATAATAATGTATGCAATCAATTCTGGACAAGATGCAATATACCTTCAGGCTAGAGGTTATTAGAGTCTTTGACAAGTTTTGATTCAGAAACATGCTCGGCTTGGCTGTATCGTTAGTAAAAACATTATTTATACGAAAAAACAAGATTATCTTATCCAACGGCTGAAACCAGTATTTTTTTTACAAAAAAGTGTAATAAACCTATGAATATTTTATACCAAGGTCTTTGGTTTTGGCTTTTGAACCTAGAAAAAAACCTGTCTTGTAAGCCATGTACCGTCTGTAGTACTAGATACCTGCCCGTGGTAAGGCATGTCCCGTTGAAACTGCACAGTATATTAAGCACCGTTCGTATTCGTTGTCTCTGATTGGCCCAGAAAATGGGTGTTGACACAGAAACCTTTCTGGTAAGGCATGTACCGTCTGTAGTACTAAGGCCCGTTGTAAGGCATGTCCCGTTGAAACAGCACTGTATATTAAGTACCGTCCGCATTCCTTGTCTCTGATTCGCCCAGAAAATGGGTGTTGACACAGAAACCTATCTGGTAAGGCATGTACCGACTGTAGTACTAGATACCTGCTCGTAGTAAGGCATGTACCGTTGAAACTGCACTGTATATTCATGCCCCAGGCTTGTAGGCGTCGGATAGCAATATAGGTTACTACTGCTAGCTGTCCTCCGATCACTTTTGACTCTTAAAAGTGAATTACAACTTTCAATTTCAGATCAAATGAGCCCTCTATGAGGTTTATATGAGCATTACTTCCGTAACAATCATATATGCCCCCAAGGCATAACTTACAACGCCTACCCCCAGGCCCTGGAGGGCTGTGTTCACACCGGAGTTTTTTTATCTGAACTTTGATCTATTTTTAACAAAATGTCTATCTCAAAATTTTCATTTGATGCATTTAGGATGTGGGGGGGGGGGGCTAGTTGCAATCCGATCTCTTTTGACTATTAAAAAGTGAACAAGAACTTTTAGTTTCCAATCAAATGAACCCTCTCCGAAGTTTATATGAGCATCCCTTCAATAAGAACTATATATGTCCCCAGAGCATTACTTACAGCGCCTGCCTCCAGGCCCTGGGGGTTGCGTCGACACAGGAATTTTTCTTATCAGACCTTTGAAGTATTTTAATGAAATCGCTATTTTAAAAATTTTATCGGATGAGCTTGGGGATTGAGTTTTTTGTCTGACCTTCGAACAATTTTTAACTTAATGGCTATTTCAATTTTTTTATCGGATGCATTTCGGGAAAAATAGACGTGGGGGAGGCTAGTTCCCTTCCAATCTCTTTTGACTCTCAAAAACTGAACTAGAACTTTCAATTTCCAATCACATGAGCCCTCTCTGAAGTTCTTATGAACATCCTTTCCAAAAGAACCACATATTCACCCAATGTATAACTACGCTTGCCCTCAGGCCCCAGGGGGCTGTCTTTACCCTGGAGTTTTCTTTATATGGTCTATGAAATTTTTTAAAAAACTGGCTATCTCTAATTCTTATCGGATGGGTTTGAGAAAAAAAGGACGTGGAGGGGACCGGCTAGGTGCCCTCCAATATCTTTTGACTCTAAAATAGTGAACTAGGATTAAAAGGCCAGGCCTTAACCCTTCTAAAGCAGATTAAACATACTATAGGCGATGACGCCAGCTGGCCAATACATACAGTGGACAAATTGTTAACGGCATTTAAAGATTAGATTTATCGAAACCAGTTCCACAAATAAATTAAAACATGGAATGGTAAGCTTTGACCATTCACAAAACATACGAGAATATCTTGATAATATACGCATTTCAGTAGAGGCAAAATACGGAAAAGGTTCAGGAGAACTCTATGAAAAAGTCATACTAAATACCTTTTTGCAAGGGCTGCCCCCAAAACAATAAAGAATGGTAATATCCAAAAATATTCAGACGTTGGATCTTGCAGTTCAGGAGGTAGATCGATTGATCGAAGTTGATACAATGGTGGCTAATCACAGTAAAGCAAAAATAAATAGCCTAGGCGATTCAAACGCGAGCCTAATCTTCAAGGGCGATCAGGCGTCTCCCAATTTCTTTTCAAGGGATAACTCCCCAGTGCCACAAAAAAATAAAAAGCAAGAACCCGCTAGGCAGAAAACAGAACGTTTTCAGCCCGTCAAACAATTTAGTTATGAAAATAACCCTTCAATAATGAGATGCTATATTTGTAATCAACCTGGGCACATCGTGAGGGAGTGCCGTTATGTCCCCAATCGCACACCAAGAATAGCTGTCGGTAGTACGCAAAATTATGGCAACCATTTGTTCGGAAGAACTAATTTTAGCGCCAGTAGTGCACTAGGCTATAGCCAGCGAAGATTGTGGCAATCAGTACCATACAACGCGTACCAACCAAATTTGTAAATCCTCCCCCCAATAGACAAATTAATTACCGATTTGAAAACCCATATACTCGCCAAAGCCAATATAATGCGAAAATGGTATATAGAAATCCCGAAAATTTGCCGACGGGAAATACAAATTTTTCAAGCCGATGGCAAATAGTTAATTGGCCGACGGGAAATGAAAACTTTTCAAGCCGATGGCATTGGCAGTCAGTTCCAGCAGCCGGCTTTGCCACAGCTAGAGATTCCACGAACATATCCGAATATCTATTGTAGGCACCGACGCATGAAATAAAACAGCAGGGAAACGTTCCAGGCACCTCAGAAATATAAATTGGACCCAAAGGGTGCCCAGAATATTTAGTAGGTCCAAAACAATAGTAGTACCGTCCTGTAGGGATAGTAATAACAAGTTACCTATATTTAATGATTTTTGTGTAGCAAATGCTTACTTTAAAGCCTTAATTGACTCTGGTGCTACTGCGAATATTATAAACTCATGTGTATTTGATATGTTGCCTCCGCATATTAGACAACAAAGAAATTTTAATAATCCCAATTTAACTAGCGTGACAGGACATAAATTGGATGCAAGAGGTTCAATTCGTCTAAACGTAAAAAGGGATAATAGAATCTTTCCGACAAATTTTATAATATGCGATAACCTTCCGTACGAAGCCATTATCGGCGCAAATTTTTTAAGGTCTAATAGACTATTATTAGACGTAGCGAACGAAAGGCTTGTCTACCCGGCTAAGGTAGGGAAGGAATTTCTACCTTAATAAATTGCAACAAAGGTTACGAAGAGGACTTAACAGTAAATAAAATATCTAGCGGTATAGTGTCACAATCTTTTGAACCGCATGTCTCGCAAGGAGGACATGGCATAATCAGAAATTTGTTCAATTATTCTGAGAGACATCGCAGAGGTGAAGTAAATTTAAATAATAAGTGGATTGAATCTGCGTAAATAAAATAGGAGATATGCGACAGTATAGATCAAACGAAATTAAGAAAATAGCGGAATTATGGAAAAACATAGTGAAACCCAACGTGACGCCGCAAGATGCCGCAATGGCGCAACATAGCGCCAGTATGAATCTAATAGAAAATGAAAATAAAGAGAAATATTACGGATTCGCGATAAGGAAAACAAAAGTCCCTCCCAAAACAATGCAAAAAATTCAAATATCACAGATGATTTAACCTGTGGATAGCAAATCCGAAATATGGCTCGCGATCCCGTCAAATGAAATTCCCGAAAATCTGCTATGCGAAGAACAGATTATATCTTACGACAAAGGAGAAGGTTTTATTTGGGTAACTAATAGCCACGAAAATGATACAATTACAATAAAAAAGGGAACGTGTTTAGTTCAAATCCTAGTTTTATCGGAGAATGATTTAAATAGATGGGAAAACTCTAAAAAAAACTAGTTAACGGCATTAAAACCTCTAATAACAAAAATCCTCTAACTAAATCGCAATTCTTAAACAAATTTAATATGGATCATACAACGGATTTGGAACTTAAGAAAAAATTATGTAAATTATTATGGAATTTTAAAGACGTATTTTCCGCATCTGAAGATGACATCGGACTGATACCGTTTTATGAACATTCAATTTTAACGACTGGTAATCCTGTAGCGAAACAGCCATATCGTGTGCCGTATAAGCACAAAGAGTGGTTAAAAAATAAAATTCATGAATTTAAAAAAAATGAAATTATAAGCCCCAGTATAAGTCCTTATAGCGCACCAGTGATCTTGGTACCAAAAAAGAATGGTGATCTTAGACTTGTAGTAGATTATAGAGCACTTAACAAACAAGTAGTTAGTGATAAATTTCCTCTACCAAGAATAGATGAAATTCTTGACTCAATTTCAAGCAAAAACAAAATTTTTACTTCTTTAGATCTTACCCAAGGCTACCACCAAGTTAAAATAGCCGAAAAAGATGTCTATAAAACTGCGTTTTGTACGACTGAATGTGGTTCATATGAATACTTAAGAGTACCTTTTGGACTTTTCAACAAGTTCAAAAACAAGTTCAAGCGCGCTACGTAGACCCTTACTACACCTGTTAAGAGGATTAAAGAATATCATTCATTTTGTTGACGATGTCATATGTATGGGAGAAAACTCCGAACAACACCTAGCAACATTAGCTAAGGTGTTCGAGAAATTCAGACAGGGCAACTTAAAATGCCGGCCTAAAAAAGTACATTTATTTCAACCAAAAATTATATTTTTAGGAGTAGTAGTAACACAAGGAGAGATATCCCCAGACCCAGATAAAATAAAGTGTGTCGAAAACCTCAAACCCCCAAAAACTATGAAAGAATTAAGAAGAATTTTAGGTCTTACTGGCTACTTTAGAAAATTCGTGCGCAATTACGCCCAAATTGCGAAACCCCTCACGGAATTAACTAAAGGGAACTCCTAAAACGTTACCTGGTCCCAGGAAGCTTAAACTTCCCTAGACCGTCTCAAAAAGGCACTCGCTTCTGAACCAATATTATCGCTACCTAAGTTCGAAAACGGACAATTTGTGGTCACAACCCATGCTAGTTCAAAAGGCATTGGGGCTATTCTTTCGCAAATAATTCCCATAGGAAACCCTGATCATTTACAAGGACCTTCTAATAAAAAAAATAGAAAAAGTTATATGCTATTCGAGTAGAACCTTATGAAAGGGCGAAAGTAGCTATTCCGCCACAAACTTAGAATTATTATCTATAGTCCACCACTTGGACAAATTTAGACACTATTTAAAGGTAGAAAATTTATGCTACGATGAGACCATAAAAGCTTGCAGTACCTGCGCACATTTAAAAACCCCACGGGAATTCTAGCTAGATGGATTATGAAAATCCAAGACCTAGATTACGATTTTGAACATTTAAACAAAATGCAGGTAAACAAAATGCAGCTTGTGACTTTTTGAGTAGATACCCAGAAAATATTCCGTCGGAAGCTGAGGAAAATGAAGTTAACGCTATCAATACCAAGAGCAAACATAAATGTAAGAAAAACCAAATCAAAGACACAGTAAGAGAAAATAAGGTTAACTATTGTCCCTTGTCCTTAGAAAATGTAAGAAGAAATCAAAAAAAGGACGAAATGTGGGCAGCACTTATTAATTATTTTGTGAATGATGATGCGTTACCAGATAAATTCAAAACTCTTAGAAAAGAGATAGATAATTTTTACTATGATCTTGATGAAGAAATACTATGTAGAATCGTGACCGCTGAGGCAAATAGAAACCAAACATCAGTAATACCTGTATTACCCCAAAACTTAATAACACCTGCATTTGAATATTTTCATTCAGATATAGGTGGACACTTAGGAGTAACGAAAACTTTCCATATATTAAAACAATATTTTTACGTGCCGTCGGGAATAAAAACACTTAAAGAACTCGTAAGTACATGCGAAGCGTGTAACTTAAGAAAAAAACCCAAGCTTACCCTAATCCTCCTATGGGAAGAGTCCCGGTAGCGAGATTCCCCTTCGATATTGTCTCATTTGATTTATATGGAACCATCGGAGGCTTGCCTGTTTCCAACAGAGGCCACACGCGTATTCTTTCAGTTATAGATCACTTTTCCGGATTTACTATTGCAAAAGCATTAAAAAATCAAGGCGCTTACGCGACAAGTAAGGCTTTAGCGAAATTATTTTTAAAATTTGGCATTCCAAATAAGGTTTTAAGTGACAACGGAAGCAATTTTGTTTCAAAAGTAACAACAGACTTAATGAGTTTTCTTAACATAGAGAAATTGGTGACATCACCGTATCACCCACAAGCTAATGGTAAAATAGAAAATAGGCATAAAATATTTTCGAATGTGTTAAGCATTTATACAAAACACAACAGGAACGATTGGGATCAATTCTTACCTATTTAACAAACGTAATAAATACTGTTTATTTAGAAACAACTAAAGACAATCCTTTTTATTTACTTTTTGGTCGTGATTTTAGAATCCCGTATGATGAGATTTTTGATCTCTGCAGTATTATAATAACTCGGAGGATTACAAACAAGAATTCATAAATAGGACGAGTAAAACTTATAAAATAGCTAGGCAAGAGTTAGAAAAATGTAAAATAAACCAAGAGCTAAGAAACCAACCCAAAGTCAAGGGGAGCAGAGATTTCGAAATAGGAGACTGCGTCTACCTAAAGAACGAGGCAAAAACGGAAGGCAAAAAACTTTCAAACAAATATTCTGGACCGTAGAGAATAGTCAAAAGTATGATAACGATTATAATTTTAAAATGGAGAACCCTGATAGTGGAAGAACTTATAAGGCGCATGTTAGCCGAATAAAAAGAGCCAATTTTCCAGAGAGATTGGTATCACGTCCCTCCTCTACTGATTCGTCAGATGCAGAAAATGAGGCCCCTAAATCAAGATTTGCAGAACTAAAACCCTTTAATTTCAAGCAAGACTATTTCGAGGATGAGAGCGATGAGAAAAATTTTGAAGAATTTTTAGCTCTGAAAAATTTAGTTATTCCTAAAGGAAAATTCCTACTACCAGAGAGAGTAAAAACGCCAAAAGATTCAAAAAGTTCATCATCAGAGAGCGCGGGAGAATTAGATTATGCAATATCTCCAAAAAACCAATTTTTCCCCGATAGAATTTCGACCCCTTGTCCCCCCAAAGATTTCCAGGCGATATGGTTTCCCCTGCAACACCAATAGAAAGGGCCCTGTCATGTCAGGAAGAATTGAACAGAGCTGTAGAAACCCCGGATATTACCGTAAAGAGAACTCCTCCCAAAGATTCAACTAAAACAAATCTGCGAGAAGCTATGAACTTCATAAATTTCCCAATAAAAACGAGTCAAAGCACTTTGCCTAAGAATAAAACTCCCAAGGATGACCAGCAAGTACAATATCATGGTATAACTCTGTCCATGGTCAAGCCTAAACAGTGGACTTCATGGAGGGAAACACTAGGTGCAAAGAATGCCCCATCCCCCTTTAGACATGGCATTTAAGCAGTGGAGGAACCCCGCAAAAACTTTTGATTCCTCTCAAAGCTCTCAAGAATCCTTCAAATCTCCCGAGTTGAAAACTCAAAGCGAAGACTTAGAGAATAAACCTTCTACTTCCAGAGGAGCAGAAAGAAGGAAGGGGAGTTAATACCTCAAAAATGCGAGATGCAACCTCTAAAAGTTCTAATGCGGAATCATTGGAAACCAGTTCCGAACAGTCTGACGGCGAATCAGACCATATAGTAGTTAAAGAAATAGGGAAATCAAAACCGACTTCAGCTGCTGCGCACGCAAAAGAAACAGTATTAGAAGGGCAAGAATTTTTGAAAAAACAATACAAAAAATTTGATTTATATCGCTAGCAAAACCGAAAAAGAAAAAAACCGCAAGAAACAGAAGAAAAAGTAACGACACCGTCAGGTAAAATGGTTAAGAAACCAGACAGGTTAAAATACCCTTAAAAATAAACAAAAAAGATTTTAATGGATAGGCGTCATAAAGGAATAATAATTTAAAACTTTTAGCTGACAAGTAAAAAATCATAGAATTATAAAAACGCTATAGAAAAATTTTGTTCAACTTATATCATGGCTTCGCATGAATCAAAACCGTCTGATACCGTCTGTTCAACATATATCAGTTCCCGAAAACAAATTCTAATTAAAAAGTCACATTCCATATAATTAATTCAAATAATTTTCTTTAATATAAAAAGTCTACCCGTACCATTCCAGTACGATGTATAAAGTCCAACTGAAAGAAGCCGTGATAGGAAGTACTAAGCGAGAAATATTCATACACCTTAGAAATGATCTTTGGCTATTTTCTGTTCCAAGAGAAACTGTTGGAACTTTGTCTTGTTACAATAATACAGAAAGAATAGACCCAAGTTACAAAACAGAATTACTGTTACAAAACGTGAGTACGATAACCATAAAACAAGGATGTCGACTTGTAACTAAAGAGTCAACTGTTCGAACGCCGTTAATTACCACGACCACAAATATAGTAAGTCCCGAAATAACCAACTTCAAGGCAATTAACCTGTCGTACACTGTTCCACATAGAAAACGAGGAAATGAAAACCTCGATATGGTTCAAAATAGAAAAGAATAAAGGGACACTAAAACTTACAAGAATAAGAGAAGCATTAGACTCCCAGATCCCCCTATTTACGAATGAAGACCAGAGATTAACGTATGTGGATGATAGATACGGATTATTCTCAACCAATTTTTGGTGGAACATGCTTTTGACCGTATGTTTCGTATTCGCGATTTCCCTGACCATGAGAACCTTACTAACTTTTAATTATGGAAAAATCCTGAGACTTAGAAGGGGAAAACCAAGAGAAGAACACGGGGAAACGGCTGAAATGCAGAAGTTAAACCCGAATCCCCATGTGAACGTCTAAGCCAAGAAAAGGGGAGACATTAGAAAACGAGTGGGTATAGAGGTCTCCACTCGTCCTTGCTTTGTCTTGTTCCCTCATTGTAATTGTCGTTTAGGTAAAACAGTGTGTTTTGCCTTCCGTTTTTTGCCTTCCGTTTTTGCCTCGTTCTTTAGGTAGACGCAGTCTCCTATTTTGAAATCTATGCTCCCCTTGACTTTGGGTTGGTTTCTTAGCTCCTGGTTTATTTTACATTTTTCCAACTCTTGCCTAACTATTTTATAAGTTTTCCTCATCCTATTTATGAATTCTTGTTTGTAATTCTCCGAGTTATTATAATACTGCCGAGATTCAAAAATCTCATCATACGGGATTCTAAAATCACGACCAAAAAGTAAATAAAAAGGATTGTCTTTAGTTGCTTCTAAATAAACAGTATTGATTACGTTAGTTAAATAAGGTAAGAATTGATCCCAATCGTTCCTGTTGTCTTTTGTATAAATGCTTAACACATTCGAAAATATTCTATGCCTATTTTCTATTTTACCATTAGCTTGTGGGTGATACGGTGATGTCACCAATTTCTCATAAGTCTGTTGTACTTGAAACAAAATGCTCGTGCACTCATTAAGTCTGTTGTTACTTTTGAAACAAAATTGCTTCCGTTGTCACTTAAAACCTTATTTGGAATGCCAAATTTTAAAAATAATTTCGCTAAAGCGCTTACTTGTGGCGTAAGCGCCTTGATTTTTTAATGCTTTTGCAAAAGTAAATCCGGAAAAGTGATCTATAACTGAGAGAATACAAGTGTGGCCTCTGTTGGAAACAGGCAAGCCTCCGATGGTTCCATATAAATCAAATGAGACAATATCGAAGGGGAATCTCGCTACCGGGACTCTTCCCATAGGAGGATTAGGGTAAGCTTGGGGTTTTTTTCTTAAGTTACACGCTTCGCATGTACTTACGAATTCTTTAAGTTTTGTTATTCCGAAGTCACGTAAAAATATTGTTTTAATTTATGGAAAGTTTTCGTTACTCCTAAGTGTCCACCTATATCTGAATGAAAATATTCAAATGCAGGTGTTATTAAGTTTTGGGGTAATACAGGTATTATTGATGTTTGGTTTCTATTTGCCTCAGCGGTCACGATTCTAAATAGTATTTCTTCATCAAGATCATAGTAAAAATTATCCATCTCTTTTCTAAGAGTTTTGAATTTATCTGGTAACGCAACATCATTCACAAAATAATTAATAAGTGCTGCACACATTTCGTCCTTTTTTTGATTTCTTCTTACATTTTCTAAGGACAAGGGACAATAGTTAACCTTATTTTCTTTTACTGTGTCTTTGATTTGGTTTTTCTTACATTTATGATTGCTCTTGGTATTGATAGCGTTAACTTCATTTTCCTCAGCTTCCGACGGAATATTTTCTGGGTATCTACTCAAAAAGTCACAAGCTGCATTTTGTTTACCTGCATTTTGTTTAAATGTTCAAATTCGTAATCTAGGTCTTGGATGTTCATAATCCATCTAGCTAGAATTCCCGTGGGGTTTTTAAATGTGCGCAGGTACTGCAAGCTTTTATGGTCTGATCGTAGTATAAATTTTCTACCAGTTAAATAGTGTCTAAATTTGTCCAAGTGGTGGATTATAGATAATAATTCTAAGTTTGTGGCGGAATAGCTACTTTCGCCTTTTGATAAGGTTCTACTCGAATAGCATATAACTTTTTCTATTTTTTTATTAGAAGGTCCTTGTAAAGGATCAGGGTTTCCTATGGGAATTATTTGCGAAAGAATAGCCCCAATGGCTTCTGAACTAGCATCGGTTGTGACCACAAATTGTCCGTTTTCGAAATTAGGTAGCGATAATATTGGTTCAGAAGTGAGTGCCTTTTTGAGACGGTCTAGGGAAGTTTAAGCTTCCTGGGACCAGGTAACATTTTAGGAGTTCCCTTTAGTTAATTCCGTGAGGGGTTTCGCAATTTGGGCGTAATTGCGCACGAATTTTCTAAAGTAGCCAGTAAGACCTAAAATTCCTCTTAATTCTTTCATAGTTCTTGGGGGTTTGAGGTTTTCAACACATTTTATTTTATCTGGGTCTGGGGATATCTCTCCTTGTGTTACTACTACTCCTAAAAATATAATTTTTGGTTGAAATAAATTTACTTTCTTAGGCCGGCATTTTAAGTTGCCCTGTCTGAATTTCTCGAACACCTTAGCTAATGTTGCTAAGTGTGTTCGGGTGTCTAGTGCTAGTGTTTTCTCCCATACACATGACATCGTCAACAAAATGAATGATATTCTTTAATCCTCTTAACATGTGTAATAAGGGTCTACGTAGCGCCCTTGAACTTGTTTTTGAACTTGTTGAAAACTCCAAAAGGTACTCTTAAGTATTCACATGAACCACATTCAGTCGTACAAAATATAGTTTTATAGACATCTTTTTCGGCTATTTTCACTTGGTGGTAGCCTTGGGTAAGATCCAAAGAAGTAAAAATTTTGTTTTTGCTTGAAATTGAGTCGAGAATTTCATCTATTCTTGGTAAAGGAAATTTATCACTAACTACTTGTTTGTTAAGTGCTCTATAATCTACTACAAGTCTAAGATCACCATTATTTTTGGTACCAAGATCACTGGTGTGGTATACGGACTTATACTGGGGCGTATAATTTCATTTTTTTTAATTCATGAATTTTATTTTTAACCACTCTTTGTGCTTATACGGCACACGATATGGCTGTTTCGCTACAGGATTACCAGTCGTTAAAATTGAATGTTCATAAAACGGTATCAGTCCGATGTCATCTTCAGATGCGGAAAATACGTCTTTAAAATTCCATAATAATTTGCAAAATTTTTTCTTAAGTTCCAAATCCGTAATATGATCCATATTAAATTTGTTTAAGAATTGCGATTTAGTTAGAGGATATTTGTTATTAGAGGTTTTAATGCCGTTAACTAGGTTTTTTTTAGAGTTTTCCCATCTATTTAAATCATTCTCCGATAAAACTAGGATTTGAACTAAACACGTCCCCTTTTTTATTGTAATTGAATCATTTTCGTAGCTATTAGTTACCCAAATAAAACCTTCTCCTTTGTCGTAAGATATAATCTGTTCTTCGCATAGCAGATTTTCGGGAATTTCATTTGACGGGATCGCGAGCCATATTTCGGATTTGCTATCCACAGGTTCAATCATCTGTGATATTTGAATGTTTTGCATTGTTTTGGGAGGGACTTTTGTTTTCCTTATCGCGAATCCGTAATATTTCTCTTTATTTTCATTGTCTATTAGATTCATACTGGCGCTATGTTGCGCCATTGCGGCATCTTGCGGCGTCACGTTGGGTTTTACTATGTTTTTCCATAATTCCGCTATTTTCTCAATTTCGTTTGATCTATACTGTCGCATATCTCCTATTTTTATTTTCGCAGATTCAATCCACTTATTATTTAAATTTACTTCATCTCTTGCGATGTCTCTCAGAATAATTGAACAAATTTCTGATTATGCCATGTCCTCCTTGCGAGACATGAGGTTCAAAGATTGTGACATTATACCGCTAGATATTTTATTTACTGTTACGTCCTCTTCGTAACCTTTGTTGCAATTTCTTAAGGTAGAAATTCCTTCCCCTACCTTAGCCGGGTAGACAAGCCTTTCGTTCGCTACGTCTAATAATACTCTATTAGACCTTAAAAAATTTGCGACCGATAATGGCTTCGTACGGAAGGTTATCGCATATTATAAAATTTGTCGGAAAGATTCTATTATCCCTTTTTACGTTTAGGCGAATTGAACCTCTTGCATCCAATTTATGCCCTGTCACGCTAGTTAAATTGGGATTATTAAAATTTCTTTGTTGTCTAATATGTGGAGGCAACATATCAAATACACATGAGTTTATAATCTTCGCAGTAGCACCAGAGTCAATTAAGGCTTTAAAGTAAGCATTTGCTACACAAAAATCATTAAATATAGGTAACTTGTTATTACTATTACTACAGGATGGTACTACTATTGTTTTGGACCTATTAAATATTCTGGGCACCCTCTGGGTCCAATTTATATTTCTGAGGGGCCTGAAACGTTTCCCTGCGGATTTATTTCATGCGTCGGTGCCTGCAATAGATATTCGGATATGTTCGTGGAATCTCTAGCTGTGGCAGCGCCGGCTGCTGGCACTGACTGCCAATGCCGTCGGCTTGAAAAGTTTTTATTTCCCGTCGGCCAATTAACTATTTGCCGTCGGCTTGAAAAATTTGTATTTCCCGTCGGCAAATTTTCGGGATTTCTATATACCATTTTCGCATTATATTGGCTTTGGCGAGTATATGGGTTTTCAAATCGGTAATTAATTTGTCTATTGGGGGGAGGATTTACAAATTTGGTTGGTACGCGTTGTAAGGCACTGATTGCCCCAATCTTCCCTGGCTATAGCCTAGTGCACTAATGGAGCTAAAATTAGTTCTTCCGAACAAATGGTTGCCATAATTTTGCGTACTACCGACAGCAATTCTTGGTGTGCGATTGGGGACATAACGGCACTCCCTCGCGATGTGCCCAGGTTGATTACAAATATAGCATCTTATTATTGTAGGGTTATTTTCATAACTAAATTGTTTGACGGGCTGAAAACATACTGTTTTCTGCCTAGCGGGTTCTTGCGTTTTATTTCTTTGTGGCACTGGGAGTTAACCCTTGAAAAGAAATTGGGAGACGCCTGATCGCCCTTGAAGATTAGGATCACGTTTGAATCGCCTAGGCTATTTATTTTTGCTTTACTGTGATTAGCCACCATCGTATCAACTTCGATCAATCGCTCTACCTCCTGAACTGCAAGATCCAACGTCGGAATATTTTTGGATATTACCATTCTATATAGTTTTGGGGGCAGCCCTTGCAAAAAGGTATTTAGTATGACTTTTTCATAGAGTTCTCCTGAACCTTTTCCGTATTTTGCCTCTACTGAAATGCGTATATTATCAAGATATTCTCGTATGTTTTGTGAATGGTCAAAGCATACCATTCCGTGTTTTAATTTATTTGTGGAACTGGTTTCGATAAATCTATCTTTAAATGCCGTTAACAATTTGTCCACTGTATTTATTGGCCAGCTGGCGTCATCGCCTATAGTATTTTCAATCTGCTTTAGAAAGGTTAAGGCCTGGCCTTTTAATCGTAATAGAAGCATGTCGACTAACGTTTCTAGCTCTGTTTTTGTTAATTCTACAAACTGGGCCAATTGGATATTAAATTCGTCGATATCTGATTATCCATTGTACTGCGAGATAGACTTTACTATTTCTATATTTTTCGCGACCAACTTTTGCGCTATTAATAAATTGCTTAATTCTTCTGACATTTTTTTTGCGTTTGAATAACTCAAAATAAATTTATTATTTTACTTAACCTATTTTGGGGGAGGCTATTATCTCCTATGAGATATTTTAAAGGGTTTTCCTGTAATAGCTTAGCGGTTATAGGCCTAATCACTTTTTTTATATGTCTGTATCTTTCCAATGATTAAATTTAAATTACAAAGTTTATAGCCTAATTAGTTCGCATGATTTTCTCCAATTTCCGACCGTGCCATTTGTAGCGGTAAAAATTTTAGACTGTGTAAATTGCGGTAATGAAGCCTGGGGCCACAAATGTAATATTATGCTTTAAGGCTGTGAACTTACACCTTATAAGTTCTCCGATAGCGCCACTTAGAGCGCTAAGGGCTGTGCCATATGTAATATTATGATTTAAAGCGGTGTACCGATCGCGCCAGTTCTTCCGGGGTGATTTTTCTTAGGCTACTTAATAGGCTAGGCAAGCTATAAAAATAATTAGAAAATTAAGTTTATGATCGCGCCACAGCAATGGGGAGTAAAGTAAATTTATGACCGCGCCACCCTCAATCATTGAGAGAAAATAAAATGTGTAATTATATAAATGTGACCTCTTTTCCTCGAACTATCTAGAGATCAGATCCCTGGGAGCGCTACCTTGGAGGTATGCGAACTAAGTATCTGTCGTGCGACTAGATATAGACATATAAAATAAGGTAAACACAATTAGAAAAGCAATAGTTTTATTATGACTTACATATTTAGGTGTACAGCAGTGGTTCACTTCAAATGACAATGATAAAGGCAAGGATAAATTGGCTCTCAAAGATAATGTTGATTGCAAAAGAGACAATCCATAATTGATAACAAAAACGGTTTTTTCACTGTATCACACAAATAAAACTCCTGCGCATTACTAGCTTTTTTCACGATTGGCCCAAGTCCTGTGGAGGGGGCCACTACTTTGTAATTATGTTCGCAAACTTGCATCATTATGCGGACTGTTCGTCCAATAATTTGTTTTAAATATTTCTGATGATTCTAACGTTCACACTCTCTTATAACTTAGACTTCCGCTGATGATAACATACACTTCTTAACTAGACTCCTGCGAACATTGTATCTATCATTTTCTTATTACCAAAGATCTTGCGAAATTCAAAACCGTCTAGCGTCATTGTTGACTGAAGCTAAAATGCAATTTCTCTTTTGCTGATTAAGAATTTAGACTCTTGGAAACGGTATTGAACTCAATTAGGGGACGTTTAATTTCTGTCGCAATTATCTTTAGAAAAAAGGAATTTTATTTTTTGTATTTTAAATATATCACATTTTACTCACGGTACACTAGGACCATTACTTTTCCTGATCCATGTTAACGATCTGAGTCGAGTGCTGAACCCGGCACGAACAAATCTTCGCTGCTGTAACTTGTGCCAGGATGAAAACTCCCTCCAGTCCGAAGGTGAAGATGATGAGCTCGTGGCCTTAATGTTGAGAAATCTTGCGTTCTATTTTTTTCCCGGGTTGGAAGTGTCCATCCGGAGATATGTGGTATCCAGACATCCAGAGGTGTGATTAGTCGGCCAGAAAAGCATTTTGCAAAATACCTAGGAATCCCCCTCGATGAGAACCTATCATTCGTGCATCATATTCAAGCATTAGAGTTGAAGCTATCCTGGAATTTTGGAATAATAAAAAAACTGAAAAGCGCTTTGCCGCAGAAAACGCTGGTCCTCCTGTACAATGCTCTTATAAAACCCCATTTACAGTATTGTGCAATGATCTGGCAATCAACTTTTAAATCCCACCTGCGAAAACTGAATTCGATTCATCAACGATGCCTGATATTAATTGGAAAAAATGAAGAGTACTTGTCATTAGGGTCCCTGCATCCATTATCATGCTTGACCTTTGTGTTCAAGTTTTTAGCTGGAGAGCTGCCATCTGCGTTTAAAAGATTATTTCGACCTATTTCA
Organism: Artemia sinica; assembly: GCA_027921565.1. Lineage (NCBI taxonomy): Eukaryota > Metazoa > Arthropoda > Branchiopoda > Anostraca > Artemiidae > Artemia > Artemia sinica. The sequence goes on from CM051276.1 coordinate 37,832,206, forward strand.
GACCAGCATAAATTGCATACCCGATCATCATCAAACCTGCAATTACCCCTCACCCCGACCGTGCGATCAGATTTCTCTCCTAACGTAGCCTTTGCAGAGATATGGAACCTGATCCCAGAAGAGCTAAGAGGTAGGAGCTCCCTCGCATCATTTAAAAAAGAGTAAAAAATCATTTAATGGCATTACAAATGAATAGTTAATATTAAAAAAAAAATTAGAATTAAATATAAGTAGTAAATTTAAATTACAAATGTATGATTTTTAAATATGACGGGGTGGTTTCCCTTGAGGGTAAGGAACGGGAAGGTAATAGTTTTAGTTATTTGGTAAATGAGGGGTATGGTTGTTTCTGGGATTAGGAGCGGTGACCATTCTGCGTATTATGTTAAATTGTAATGATTTTGGTTCTCGGCGTCCAGGAATGGACTGAGTATTTTGATTATGTGTGATTTATTTTTTTCATTTGTTAATAAACCCATTGAACTTGAACTACTCCAGCTGCTTATTCAGTTGCAATTACTTGTGAGGCTAAGAGTACTAAGATGAATAGAGCGTCAATGCGGCACCCCATCACTATTTTTGGAACGACTTATCCTATCAAGGTGAAAATTAGAGGGTATCACGAGGGGTATGTTCAACTGACGAAAAGGCAACGTGTACATGCCACTAATGTTATTAATAGTGCTTTTATTTCTGTTACCAAACACATATTCTACTAACACCACTACTTCTATGATACTAGTACTATTAAGGCTAATTCTATGAAGGTGAAAATTTGACAGAATATTGAGGGGAAATTTGTACTGAATCAAAACACACTATGTGCATGCAGATTGTCAAAAAGGATGTATCTTAAGAATAGTTTTGGGTATTAAGTATGAACTATCAGAGAATGCTTAAAGGGGAAGATCAATTGACCAAAAGTCGATTATCTGACCTTCAAACTATTTAAAAAAAATGGTTATTTCAGAATTTTTATCGGATGGGTTTGGGGAAAAAGGGTATGGAGGGACTAGTTACTCTCTGATCTCTTTAATACTTAATAAGTGAACTAGAACTTTCGATTTCCATTCAAATAAGCCCTCTCTGATGTTTATACGAGCATCCCTTCCATAAGAACCATATATGCCCCCAGGGCATAAGTTAAAACGCCGGCCCCTTGACTCTGGGGGTTTGTATTGACACCGGAATTTTTCTTATCTGACTTTTGAACTATTTTTAACAGAACAGCTATCTCAAAATTTTTATCAGATGGGTTTGGGGGAAAAAAGGCGTGGGGGAAAGGGCTAGTTGTCATCGGATCTCTTTTGAATCTTAAAAGGTGAACTAAAACTTTGAACTTCCTATGAAATGAGTCCTCTCTGAAATTTATACGAGCATCATTTCCGTAAGAGCCGTATATACCCCCAGGGCATAACCTAAAATACCTACCCAGGGGCCCTGGGGAGTTGTGTCAACACCGAAGTTTTTTGTTATCTGACCTTTGAACTATTGAAATTGGCTATCTCAAAATCTTTATCGAATGCATTTGCCGAAAAGGGGGCGTGGTGTGAAGGGCTAGTTGCCCTTCGATCTCGTTTGAGTCTTAAAACTGGACAGTAACTTTTAATTTCCAATCAAATGAGCCCTCTCTGAAGTTTATACGAGCATCCCTTCCATAACAACCATATATGTTCCCAGGGCATACGCCTGCCCCAGGGCTCTGAGGTAGTGTGTCGACCCTGAAGTTTTCATTATATGATCTTTGAACCATACTAAAAGGAGTGGCTGTCTCACAGTTCTTGTCAGATGGGTTTGAGGAAAATAGGGCGTGGATGGGGGGGGTAGTTTCCTTCTGATCTTTTTCGACTCCTAAAAAGTGAACTAGAACTTTCAATTTCCAATCAAATGAGCCCTCTCTGAAGTTGGTACGAGTATCCCTTCCATAAGAACCATATAGGCCCAAGATCATAACTTCCAATGCCTGCTCCGGGCCCTGGGGGATATGTCGAACCCGGAGTCTTTCTTATCGGACAGGTTTGAGGAAAACGGGCGTGGAGGGGGAGGGGTAGTTGCCCTCCTATCTCTTTTGACTTTTAAAAAGTGAACTAGAACTTTCAATTTCCAATCAAATTAGCCCTCTCTGAAGTTTATACGAGCATCCCTTCCATAAGAACCATATATGCCCCCAGAGTATAAGTTACAACGCCTGTTCTCGAGCCCTGGTGGGTTGTGTTGACATCAAAGTTTTGTTGTGTAATATTTGAACTATTTTTAACAAAGTAGCTATCTCAAAATTTTTTCGGATGGGTTTGGGGAAAAAAGGCATGGGGGCGGGTTATTTGCCCTCGAATCTCTTTTGAATCTTAAAAAGTAAACTCGAACTTTCAATTTCCAGTCAAATGAGCCCTCACTGAAGTTTATATGAGCATCCCTTCCATAAAAACCATATATGCCCACAGGGCATAACTTACAACGCCTGCCCCCGGGCCGTGGGGGGTTGTGTCGACAACGGAGTTTTTCTTATATGATCTTTGAACTATTTTAAACAAAAGGGTTGTCTAAAAATTTTTATTGGATGTATTTGAGAAAAAAGGGGAGGGGCTAGTTGCCCTGCCATCACTTTGACTCTTAAAAAGTGCACTAGAAGTCTCCATTTCCTATCGAACGAGCCCCATTTAAAGTTTATCCGATTACTCCTAAGTACATCTGGGAAAAAAAAATAAAACATTGGAGCCGTATGGCCTTTACTATAGGAAAGGCTATAGCGTGTCTCTTATCAAACAGCTGAAAAGGAAAAAATGAGCCAAGCTACAAAAAAAAAATGTGAATATCACAATTGTATCTTACCCAACATCATAATGAAAACCATTAAGATGGTCACCAGGCATGAAGCCGAATGATAAAGAAAATATAATAAAAATGGATTCTATATCAGTGCTGATGAGATAAATGAATGGAGAGCTGTTTAAAAAAGAAAAAGAATGTGCAAATAAGGAAGTATTGTTGGCTACAAAGGCTAATTTTAATTCGCGCATTCTTAGATCAGATATAGCTGAAATTTATTTTCAAAATTAAGACGTTGCAAATAGTTTGATTTGAAATTCTAACACTGTCTATATTATTCAGGTAATCCAGTTAAATGATAAATTGTTATTAAAAGTGCCCTCCATAAATATATGCTCTGTAGATTTGACCAGGATCTTTCTAATGAGGAATGTCAGTTTGAGCCACTAAATTCATCAGGACGGCTAGAAGAACCAGCAACTACGACTATATTACAACAAAAGAAGGATGAAGATCTAGTTAACATTAAATCTGCTTGATAAGCAGCTTAAACGAGATAACAGTTGCTTCGTATTTGCGTAGCCAAAAAGATTGGCACAAAAATACAAACCAAAACTATTTCAGTGCGCTATTTGTCTTATGCACGGTCACACCAAAAATTCCTACAAGCAGATTGTTTCCGCATCTCCACTAATTGGAAGAAGGAATCAAGATGCATATTGTGGCTGTTACGTGCACACCCCGTATGAGAGAAAATCAAATTGTTCCGGAGACGATAAAAATTTATTTGTTGGTACTATTTTAAGAATGCCAAAAAAAATCAACATGACTCAGAAAAAATCCTTTATACGTAGATATAAATTTTAATTTTCATAACCAATTTCGAGTGTTGAGCAGAGCTCGTATGTTATTTTACACGAGGTGTGATAAACAACTTTCTTCAAAAATACAAAATATACAAGGTGTGTGTAAGTTCACCAGGGTAAAGAGAAATCAATAAGTGGTTTGCAAAAGTTTTTAAGGATTAAGAATCTGTTTTCAAGGCGTGTGGCGTATAATAACATTGTACACTGTAGGCAGTAGGTTTAAAATCAGCTATTTTTATTTGAAATAAAATCATTCTGCTTTGCTAAAACAACAAAACTGGTTTACAATCAAATAGATACACCGCTTAGCTTTGATACCTTTGTACAAAGTATGAATATCTTGTAACAACCTATCCAGTAATCCCATGAGGTTGTTTACCTTACATGCATCAAGGTTAAAGGTTCTTTCATAGAGTGGACGCATTCGAACTTTCGGTTCTTTCACAGTCCGTTTTGGCAGAATAGTTCATTCATCCGTACGTCTGAGCTTGTAACAAACCTTCAAGACTGTATTTTCAAGCAACTGTCCTGGTGATAGTCAGGTCTCCCCTTTTACATCAAGGTCTAGAGTTAGGGTAATGCTTCAATCTTGTGTAGTCCTTGAAAAAGTGTGATTGAATCGTTTTACTCGATAAGGGCAAAGATTGCGCCATGCATCCTTCATCTGAGATGCATGCATACTTGGTATTTTAATGTTTGCACTGGGTTTCTATCAGGGTTGCCAACTTGCACACTTTTCGTGTGAAATGCATTTTCTTTTTTTCATTGCACTCTTTCACACCACGGACAGGATTTTCACTCTTTTTGCTTATTGTTGCTCTTTTCACTCTTTTATGAAATGATGATAGAAAAATTATTAAGGGAAATAAAAAGCGGTACTTGACTTGACTACAGTAAAGTCTGCTATAGTTCCCGACTAGTTACTTGGACCTCTTATATTCCTTTCAAAACGTTTGGATAAAATGGAGATAAAACTTTAACTAAACATTGGATGCAGTCAACTATAGTTGACTTGACCCCCATTTCCGTTAAAAACTATATTGAAAACCTATAGAGATTTTTCAGCCCCTTTACCTCCACTGAGTTTGGAAAAGTTCTGATAGAAGCCAAACAACACACTTGCCTTCTGATCTGGGGGAGGGAGTGGCCTTCAAATTTGTCAGCTCCTCCACCCTCCATCGAGTTGGTTAAAAACTCTGATAAAAGCCTACGGTAAAACTGCCCTCAAAAATAAATCAGACTTCCTCATTATTTTCTGGTTCTTGATGACTGTGAAAAATGATCATAAATGATTACTTTGCTTCAATTTGTAAAATTCACCCGACACTCCAGCATATGCCGGCCAACAGTGCAGTGAGTGACATTCCTGTGATTGAAATTCATCGGACTCAACTTAAACTCGAAACTCTTGACACAAATAAGTCAGTATACCCAGGTGATATCCCTACCAAATTGATTGTGGAATGTGTCCAGTATCTAAGTGTACCTCTAACTGCTATTTTTAACCAATGTTTTGTAGATGGTATTTTTCCAGTGTATTTTAAACGAGCTATTATATCTCCTATACCAAAAACTAAGACCCCAAAAGTTTCCTCTGACTTAAGATCAGTATCAAAAACCCCCATTTTCTCTAAAACCTTTGAAATTTTATTTACCATTTCCTTTTGACGATATTCATGATAAAATCAACCCAAATCAGTTTGGCTGTAGGCCGAATCATAGCACCACGCATTGCTGAATTTATATACTTGATACTATTTTCAAACATCTTGAGTTGAATAGTTCCTACGTTGAGGCTGTTTTTGCTGATAATTAGCAAAGCCTTCGACAATTTGGATCATCAGACAGTTATAGATAATGCAAGGGCTTTAGGTGCAACAGATTTTGTTTTACGTATGTTAGCTAGCTTTTTGTCGGGCCGTGAGAAATGTGTAGTCCTCCCTAACGGGGACTCATCAGGTTTTTCCTCAATTTCCTGTGGAGCACCTCAAGGGACTAAGTTAGGTCCTTTAGCATTTTTAATAGTTTTTAATAATGTTTTACCAAGTTTTGACAACTCTTTTAAATTTTCGGATGATTTGACATTACTGAACCTTTGTCAAACATCTAATACTTTGAATGTTACACTCGATTCACTAATTAACAATTTAAAGAATGAGCTTGACAATGTTAAACTCAACTTAAGCATACCCAAAAGCAGTTTCATGTTATTTTCTTTTTTTTAAATATACCCCCTATCAATAATCACCTTTGCACACCAAATTTAAATACTGTTAAACTGTTTGGTGTGCAGTTGGACAACGACCTTAAATGGACCTCCCACATTTCCCACTTATTTAAGTAAGGTTGTTTTTTTCCTTAAATCTTTCTCCCTTCTCAAACGGTTCTCCATATCAATCCAAAACCTTAAAATAATTTATTGTTCTTATATAAGACCCTGTCTGGAATATACTTGTCCTGTCTGACACCCTGGGTTGACCAAAGACCAATGTTCTAAAATTGAAATTATTCAAGAAAGAGCAATAAAAATTATTCTGGGGACGGCCTATACTACATACGATGAAGGTTTGGCTAGACTTGAACTTATTACATTGGAATCACGACGTCACACCCTTATCATGAACTTTGGTCACAAGTGCCTTAGTTCTGACTATCATCGACGTTTTCTCCCTCCCTTCAAAGAAAATTCCCCAACCCTTCCTAATACAAGACTCAATGCTCGTAGAGCTCCAAATACCCAACTGGACCTGTATCCTCAAATGTTGACCATGAGGTACAAAAACTTTTGTCCCCTATTTGGTTTCCCATTTTAATAATTGATATAATTTTTGTTTTATGTTTATCCCCTAATATCTGTTTTATTATTGATTCAATTTTTTGTTTTATGTGTATCCCATAACATTTGTTTTGTTATGGTAATTCTGACGTGCTTATGCTAGCTTTTGTGCTATTTTAGCCAATAAATCATATTCTAAAAAAGTAAGCTGGAACGGAAAAGTTTTGAAGTGACTTTTTTCCTACTTTTTGGCCTAGCTGTTCCTCAGTCACTGTGTCAGTGAAGCAAAAATGCGCTGGAAAACTTCCATGTAGCTGCTGGTGTGTTACCAAAAAAGTAGTCTGATGAAGCACCGGGCTGACGTATTTCGACGATTCTGCGTCGGAGACGGAGAAAGTAAACTCCTGTATTCAAACTTTTTTCTCAAATGTAGTTTCTAGCGCTTCCGAATCAGCATAAAAAATATAAATTTTTATGACACAAACAGGAAAAAAAATGACGTTTTTTTGAATGAAGTAAAGAGCGAAGTTGAAACTTAAAAAGAACAAAAATTATCGCCATTCAATCAATGCGATATACTACTCTGAAAAATTAACTATTAGGGCTTTACTGAATAACAGAACTAAAAGCACCAGTTTGCTTGCAGAAACCCTACTTTCTAATCGACAATTTTTTTTTTTTTTTAATTTGCACTCTTTTGTTTTGCGCTTCAGTAAAGCGTTATTTGATTTTACAGACTAGAATATCACATCGATTGACTTTTTGTTCGTTTAATTTTCAACTTTGCCTTTTACTTTCATTTAAAAAAATGAAGTTTTTTCCTGTTAATTTTTGTGTGTTTTTTAATTTCCAGCAGATTAATGTACACGTTTGCTTGCGGACTCTTTTTATGCCCATCAAGGCCTTGAACAAAGCAGGTATTAGGAGATTAGGATAATTAAAAAACACCTTTAGTTTTACTTGAATAACAATTACGATTTCTAAATATATCATTTGAAGCCACGCTGACCGCACATGACGAAGAAACAAGAAAAAAAAATATTCGGGGCTTTGATTGATCAGTGAGTTATCGATTTCGATACAACACGCGAATGTTATCAATCAACAGATTTTTTTTTTTTACGTTTTAAAAGACCGCACATCTTACCGAATATAACTCACTGATCAAAAAAGCCCTAAAAATTTCTTCTTGTTTCTTCATTTCTGAACCAATGTTATTATAGAATTTTTTAGCGCCACAGTTTTTTTAAAACGTATTTTTTTCAATTTGTGGCTTCTGCAGGTTGAGGAAGAAAAAAAATGAATAGCACCATGCACAAAGTAAGAAAATGGAGCACAAGATTTTAGCCCGCAATCTCTCGCAAATGAGTCGAAATCTGTAAAAAATATGTCATCTTTATCATTAATATAATTAATGATAAAGCTACTGCACAATCCTTCAGCTATGGCATGTTATAAGGTTTGATTTGATAAATTCGAATCTTTCCTTCCCCTTTTCAAGCTATTCCACTGCTCTCTTACTATGCAATGGGCTTAAAACATGATAGCTCTTAAATTTACTTGGAGTTAGACTTTTAAGTACTGTCTTCACTATAAGTCGTTTTCAAACGCGTCGTGAGTAAATATTAATAGGATTTTAAGCTTTAAGAAAATACTTCTATTTGTTTTCTAATTGCTTTGACTTTGAAGCCGACACACAAAATAAAAAAAAACTTTACATTTTTGTACGTTTTTTTTATCAGTTCATTATTTTATCATTTGAATGCAACTGTATTCGTCTCATGTTCATCTATCAGATTTTTGAGATAAGAAAGCCTATGATTGTTTACATATGATGTTCTCAGATAAAAGGATTCGAAAATAGAATTTGAATATAGAAGCTTGAGAGATGAAGAAAGTAGTGAAGTTTTTTAGCATTTTACTTTTCTGGTACGATGTTTCTGCTTACACATATGAAAAAGATAAACGTAGTGGTAATTATTTATTTTCCTTTGTCAAAACTTAATGGACCAAAGCGAGTTATCGTATTATATAGGCTATCTATCTTATTGCCCTTATGATCATTCTAAAGGCAACCGCAAACTCAAGAATTCAAATTAGGATCATTTCTTGCCTTTTCCATTTAGTTTTGTTAGCAGTTTGAACTCTCATATCTATGACCTTCATTGAAATCCAAATATTTTTTACGTCGAAAAAAAAAGAATCATTTCTTCCCTGTCATGATGTCAAAGCTTCAGTTGGCTTGCAAAAAAAAACTTCTTAAGAATCTAATTTTTAACTGATTAAGTAATTGTTGGAGTTTTGTGACAGCTTATAGCTTTCAACAAATACAGGAAAAAATTGAGTTACCAGCCTTTATCCAGAATTATCAGTCTATCGGTATACTTCGGGTCTTACCCAACACACACCGCACTTTTCTTAGCCTACTCTACTTACTCTGGAAAATAGAGGGTCTTCAGACACTCTTCGATCATCAATATGGAGGCAAGACGGACGACCAAGTCCTACCATCCTATTTTTCTTGCCACCAAACGTACTATTCGTCGTCAGGAAGTTCAAATTTGCAACGGAGTAGCTTGATTTCCTATAAGATGTCTGCTTCTTCCGATCCGTATATGAAGGGGGATGTCCCCTCCTCAACGCCTCGCTCTTTACGCTAAAGTTTTTTTTATTGTTTAAAAAAATAGAGTTGTGAGGAAAGTCAAACTTTAGCGTAAAGAGCGAGGCGTTGAGGAGGGGAACATCCCCCTTCATATACGGAATAATTTCTGTTCGTTTTAAGTTTTAACGTCGTTCCTTACTTTCAGTTAAAAAACTTGTTTTTTTTTATTTAATTTTTGAACGTTTTTGAATTAATGCAGGTTTTGATTTTGGCTCACCGTACATGAATAATTAAAACAAAATTTTGCATATTATATTTGGTTAAATGGCTTTCTCGAAACTTGTTTAATTTTATTTACGAACGTTTTTATTAGTAATAAATATACGTAACTTAGAATTAACTTACGTAACGAACTTCTATATTCATAAATTTTTAACACGTATATTAGGGGGTTCGCCCCCTAGTCAATACCCTGCTCTTTAAACTATAGTTCGAATTTTTTTTCCAGTTCTTTAAAAATGACCTCTTAATCACAATCAGTTGATCAGTTGAAAAACTTGTTTTTTTTTTATTTAATTCCTGATCTTTTTCTTTAATAATGCTGGGAAATCCGGCGCCGCGCCTTCATAGCAATGTCCCTTCCCCCATGAAAACTTCCTTCATGGAAAGATCCTTCCATATAGCCCCCGACCCTCTCCTTCCCCCACCTACCAGAAAAAATCTCCTCTGAAAAAGTCTGTATACTTCCCAATAACCAATACTATATGTTAACATTGAGTAAAGTTCATAACTTTCAGCCCTCCCCCTGGGGACTTTGGGGGATCAAGTCATCCTAAAAGACATTTTTATCCTATTTTCGACCATGCTGAACAAAATGGCTATCTCAAAATTTTGATCGGGTGACTTTGGGAAAAAAATGAGCGTGGGAGGGGGCCTAGTTGCCCTCCATTTTTTTGGTCACTTAAAAAGGGCACTAGAACTTTTAATTTCCGTTCCAATGAGCCCTCCCACGATATTCTAGGACCACTGGGTCGATACGATCACCCCTGGGGAAAAAAAAAACAAACAAACAAACAAACAAACAAATAACACAAAAGCTAATTTAAAAAATTGTGTTATTCCCGCTGCCTTGAAAAAGTGTTAAAATTACAATCATTTGCAAAATAGAAATTACTCTTTTTTAGTCAATCCGAGTAGTGACGGTTGTACAGCTGTCAAAAATAATTAATAAGTTAGAGATTAAAACGTTTCTAGTGTTTGATATCAGAATTAAAACTATGTTTGAAACCAAATTCTCAAAAAACGATAAAAGTAACACGGTATGACGATTAAGCTGCAATCTTCTTTTGTCAGACAAACCGAACGTAGGTTCAAGAAGTATTTACATATAGAACCGAAATAATGGATTGCACTATATTTTTACAGCAATGGAACAAGCGTTTAAATGGGCACCCCTTGTTTGGCTTCATTCGGAAGAAAAGTTTTTCCCTAGCAGCATTGAGTTCTTCATGCCGAATGTCAATATATACGATGAAAATATGACGCTAATACAGATGGATCCCACTCCTTCAACAATCGTAATCGGCGAATGGACTTCTTCATTGCATATGCAGACGAAAATTCCTCTAGGTAACTGGCCTTCCAATCTATTTCTATCGTTGCAAACACATCAGTATTCTGTTTTTTGTAAGACCAAGCTATTGCCAAAAAGTTCGGCTTAGCCTTTAGCATGAAATATGGTTGAAATTCTGCACGGATTCTGATATTAAATCACTTTTGTACACTAACCAAAAACTGACATCCATGGCTTACAAAAAAGGGTCCATCATAAGGTGGCTTCTGTATTAGATAAACTTTAACCAAGCTATCGTGCCAATGAGATAAAAACTAAAAGTTTTAATTTTGTATTTGTAATTAAATAAAACAAGGCATCAGCTCAGTTTGCGTAAGCTAATAATATTTTATTTAACATTTTATATTTTCGAAGAAAGAATTCAGTCTAAATGCCAGCAGACACATACAGTGTTGCCAACGCTTTGAAATAAACTGTACCAGTTTTCCGATTAAAATTATACCGCAAGAAACTAATTTGTACCATTGGAACAATAGGTTAAAAATTTGCCATAACAATATGAAAATTTTCAATAAACTAAAACTTGGAACAAATATTTGAGTCAAAAAGGAGCAATTAAAACCTAAATGTACCAGGAAATCAGATTATACCAAAAATTTCCAAATGTACTGTACTATATCAGGACCTCTAAATTGTACTAAAAACGGTACAATTGTACCGCGTTGGCAACGCTGAACACAGTCCTCATGAACAGGGTTGCCCTTGGGATTTTGTCTTTTTGCTGTTGGACTTTAGGGCAAAAAAACTTATAAGACCTAAGCTAAAATGAAAGGCTTGCAAAAACGACCTTAAAAACAAACCTGTTAACCGCAGGGATGTTCGTAGGCTTGCTATTACACACTTTTTTCGGTTTGTGGCAGTACTACTAAGAATATAGTCCAAACGTGCCAGAGCATAATGTAAGCTTTGCCCAATTCTTCAGCAAGTTTCTCTGAAGGCAAGGCACCTCCAAAGCACCCTTCAAAAGAAGCGATACATATAGTTGATAGCTGGAAAAAAAATCGACCGAAGAAAAGGCTTATACCGTATTCTAGAACTATTGAAAGGTTACATTTTGCAAAATTACTATAATTCCCAGCTTAATAGGATCAGGATAAGACCAGGGGCCCATAACTTTCCTGTATGTCTCGTCTTACTGGGGGTTTGTCGCTTCCTATGCTACTATGTTGATATCTCCTTTGAGCTTCTCCTAGTTTCAAAAATGTCCGAGGATGTCGGGAGACGTTCTTTTTCAGATGGACAAATTTTCTGATGCAGGTTTCAAACAGTACGTACATGTTTATTGAGATTGCCAAACGTATATTATCGGCATTGTCGGACTTGGGGCTTATTAAAGTAGCCAATGAAAATGATGGCATTTTTGGCTTTCCCTACAACATTGACTTCTCCACCCTCAGAAAAGGGGGCAGGAGGGGTCTCCTAGCCTTCCCCCTTAAGGCAGATCCAATTTTCATTCAAGTTTGAGCATTTTTGGTTTTCGTACCTTTAAAATTATTTCATAAAATAATACCTTTCTGAATCAGCATTCTTCAGCAGCTGCAGTGTTTTTGTCTATCTGGAAAGTCAGGTACTTTTATCCCCGTAAATATTTTTGGCAGCTATTTACGCTCTGATAAGAGTGCATCGGAAATCTCTTAGTGATGAGCCCCCAGTATGGCGAGACATACAAGAAAATTATGGGCCCCTGATAGGACTAAGATCACAGCTTAGACTATTAAACTTCCTTGATAAGACACTCGGTACATTTCTTCATGCTGAAACTTGAAATTATATTCTTTTCCAAGACTGTCCGGCATGTACCAATGTCCCAGCATTTTTTGGCGAACCGGTTGCTAATGGCAAAGTTCCAACTTACACAATGATCAAAGCATATGGAGACGCTAACTTTACCATCGATATTGCTTACGAAGCATTTTATCCCTACAATCGCGGAAAGGAAGTTTGCGTAGGTAAGTAAACTTAAAATTCAAGGTTAGACAGATATTTGTTTCAAGGAGTGTTCAAATACTCAAACGGGCTCAAAAACTTCTAACTCACTAGGTTTCAACAGAAGATGTGTTCACTGTATTCAGAGCTGTTTCAGCTCGTTTTGCATACTCAAGCAAAAGAAGATTTATTGCACACATAATTTTTTGCAAACATATTTAAAAAAAAAAACTTTCCTGTGGAAGATTCTTACGGTCATCAATGTAAGCAATAAGCTTGCATCTTGCTGATGACATGGCTTGAATCTTGACAGCCCAAATGTTGAATCTTGACAGCCCAGATATCGGAATGTGCTTGGGGAGGGGGGAGTGAACAATTTCCTAATATTCTTTATTGGTAGATATAGCTTTTTTTTTCTTCCTGTTGGGTTCTGAATTTTTCCTTTCCCTAGAAGGAAAATCAGAATTCTTGATATGCTATTAATACTTTAAGTAAAATATCTTGCAAATTGAGATTTTTTCCGTGACATTAATTGCTTTCCCTGATCCATATTCACCCCTTCGATCCAGCTTCCCGCGTTCTGTTTCAACAAAAATCCCTTCTTGCCCTAATAAGAGTTTGCACTGAAAGATATAGAAGAAGTTTTATCCTTTACATAGTTGACATTATCAATCAGTGAATCTCCACAGCCTCCCCCCCCCCCTCACTCACTTTTAACCTCATTATTTTTAATTTTAATGTCAATTTTGCGAATTTTGAGGGTTTTTATTTATTTTTTTATGCAGTAACTAACTTGTGTTTTTGTTTTAATTTTTGTATCCCCTTGTTAGTTTTACGAGTTTTCATTTTTTTGACATTTTTGCTGACTTGACATGGACCTTCTAATTTTGTGAGTTTAATTTGTTTTTGTTTTTAACATTTTTACGTATTTAACATTGATCCTTTTATAACTTTCTGTTGCTGTTTATTCGTTTGTTTTTTCTTGTTCTTTTTTCGTTTTATTTGACGCTGAAGTGCGAATTCAGTCCTTTTGGGCTTGTGATAGCCGTTTTTCAGCAATAAATCTAATCTTATCTTATATGAACCGCTTGAAGAAAAGAAAATCAAAATGGTTAGATTGTAAAAATTCTGTTCGCGAGAAGATCGTCAAATTTCACAGTATTTTCTATCCATTGCAATTTTAGGATCATCAAAAAAAAAAGAATTTCTTTAGTTGTGATTAAGAGAAAAATGACATAACAATTTTTTAATCATATTCTGGCGTCTCACCTGATCTTTTTTTTATTCATATTCTGGCGTCTTGCCAGAAAATGCCTATTATCAAATGTCGAATCTTACCCCTTATGATAAATTGCGCCTAAGTTTCTTCTTCTGAATTATCCCATCTTTGTGAATACCCCATCTTTTTGCAACAAAAATAATTTACACTTTTATTTTACTTTCTGAACCCCATAGCTTCAACATATTTCAAAACATAGCATTATTTCCTTTTCTATCTTGAATTATCTGATTTGCCTCCACCAAATAGAACTCAATGCACTTATGAATGGACCAATGGATTGGGCAAGAACTGCCCTATCATTCATTCAACTGATCAATTAGGCCGGTATAAGCTGACTTGTAGATTCTACGGTTATAGCCTAGAAGTGGATTCCAGGTTTTCATTCTATTCAAGGTATTTCCCGCCGATTGTATTTGCCATTAGTTTATTTAATTTTTCTTTTCTCTCTCTCTCTCTTTCATCTTCTTCTTGCCTTTTCCTCTACCTCTTTCTCATTCATAATTTTTATTTTATTTTTATTTAAGTTTTCTCTTCTTCCTTCGTCAGTTGACTTTCTTGTGTGTTGAGTGGCTTGGTATGAGTTTGGTTACCTAAGGGTGAGTAAAATCACTTGCCCTTTCAAGCTTAATGCCTTTCCTGGCAGGCGAAAGGTGAATTGTTTCTGTTTTTTAATATATGTCTCTAGCTCTGTCCCTCTCTCTCTCTCTCTATCTCTCTCTCTCCCTCTCTATCTCTCTCTCTCTCTCCCTCTCTCTCTCTCTCTCTCTCTCTCTCTCTCTCTCTCCTCTCTCTCTCTCTCTCTCCTCTCTCTCTCTCTCTCTCTCTCTCTCTCTCTCTCTCCTCTCTCTCTCTCTCCTCTCTCTCTCTCTCTCTCTCTCTCTCTCTCTCTCTCTCTCTCTCTCTCTCTCTCTCTCTCTCTCTCTCCTCTCTCTCTCTCTCTCTCTCTCTCTCTCTCTCTCTCTCTCTCTCTCTCTCCTCTCTCTCTCTCTCTCTCTCTCTCTCTCTCTCTCTCTCTCTCTCTCTCTCTCTCTCTCTCTCTCTCTCTCTCTCTCCTCTCTCTCTCTCTCCTCTCTCTCTCTCTCTCTCTCTCTCTCTCTCTCTCTCTCTCTCTCTCTCTCTCTCTCTCTCTCTCTCTCTCTCTCTCTCTCTCTCTCTCTCTCTCTCCTCTCTCTCTCTCTCTCTCTCTCTCTCTCTCTCTCTCTCTCTCTCTCTCTCTCTCGTCTCTCTCTCTCTCTCTCTCTCTCTCTCTCCTCTCTCTCTCTCTCTCTCTCTCTCTCTCTCTCTCTCTCTCTCTCTCTCTCTCTCTCTCTCTCTCTCTCTCCTCTCTCTCTCTCTCTCTCTCTCTCTCTCTCTCTCTCTCTCTCTCTCTCTCTCTCTCTCTCTCTCTCTCCTCTCTCTCTCTCTCTCTCTCTCTCTCTCTCTCTCTCTCTCTCTCTCTCTCTCCTCTCTCTCTCTCTCTCTCTCTCTCTCTCTCTCTCTCCTCTCTCTCTCTCTCTCTCTCTCTCTCTCTCTCTCTCTCTCTCTCTCTCTCTCTCTCTCTCTCTCTCTCTCTCTCTCTCTCTCTCTCTCTCTCCTCTCTCTCTCTCTCTCTCTCTCTCTCTCTCTCTCTCTCTCTCTCTCTCTCTCTCTCTCTCTCTCTCTCTCTCTCTCTCTCTCACTCTCTCTCTCTCCTCTCTCTCTCTCTCTCTCTCCTCTCTCTCTCTCTCTCTCCTCTCTCTCTCTCTCTCTCTCTCTCTCTCTCTCTCTCTCTCTCTCTCTCTCTCTCTCTCTCTCTCTCTCTCTCTCCTCTCTCTCTCTCTCTCTCTCTCTCTCTCCTCTCTTCTCTCTCTCTCTCTCTCTCTCTCTTCTCTCCTCTCTTACTAGTAGAAGGCTATCTTATACTCCGACGCGAACACCATATATGGGCATAGAGCCACATGGTTTATGGACTTTGTCAGTGAGAATTTGAAAAACAGGAATTTTGTCACATTATGGATGGTTTTATGGACTTTGTCAGTGAGAATGAAAAAACAGGAAGTTTGTCACATTTATGTCTGTTTTCATGGATGGTTATGTGTGTTGATTATTTGATGTTTTTATGGATTTTGTCAGTGAGAATGGAAAAACAGGAACTTTGTCACTCCCTTCTTGTTGTTTCCAAGCCAAATGTTATGAGTTCCCGGGAAACAGTTAATTAATGTCTGACAGATGACGTCAAGTTAATTAATGTCTTTGCATTTCCAAAGAGAATTGTCTCCGAGAAACAGTTAGATCACACATGATGTCATGATTGATTGATTGACACGAAAGGGGAATTAATTTGTTATTCTAAAGAGAATTGATTCATGAAAGGGAAATTAATTTGGAGTTCTAACAAGAGAATCGTTTCCGAGGCAGATGTTTTGATCTTAGCGCGCGAAAAGGTTTCCAAATAATTGAAATAAGCCAGCGCAGGGATGCCAAACAAAAGGAACATGCTGAAATTCCGTTTGGGGATAATTTTGGGCGAAACCGTTTTAGCTAATTATGGAACTATTTCGATGAAACAGTTAGAGACATTTTGAAAGAAGATTTTAGGAAAGGTTTTAGAAGAGAATTTGAGGGTGAAACTTTGTGGTCTTATAATACACAAGTTTCATTTGACAGTGTTGTGAGGTCCTCTAACCCAACCCCAAAGGGTTCCGATCCTCCTACCCCAACCCCGGAGGAAGCACCGGTACTCAAAGTTCCCCCCAAGCTCCCAAAGAGCCCCAGCACCCACCAAACGCCCTCCTCAGACCCTCAAAGGCCCTCACCTGGTCCTCAAGGCCCCCGGCACCCCCAAAGGCCATCATCCTGTCCCCAAATGCCCCCAGGCTCCCAACTGGCCAACCGGACCCCAAAGGCCCTCCTCAGACCCAAAAAGCCCTTACCCGAGCCCCCAAAGGCCATATCCGGTCCCCAAAGGTCCACCAGACCCCCAAAAAAAGGGCACTCCACCAGTCCCCAAGGCCCTCTCCCGGTCCCAAAGGTCCCCCATGCACCCAAGGACCCAGACCCCAAAAAGGCCATACCCGGCCCCCAAAGGCCCTCCCCGTCCTCAAAGGTCCACCAGACCCCCAAGGCCCTCCACCAGTCCCCAAGCCCTCTCCCGGTCCCAAAGTTCCCCAGGCACCCAAGACCCCCAGACCCCAAAAGGCCATACCCGAGCCCCAAAGGCTCTCCTTCCGGTCCCCAAAGTCCACCGGCTCCCAAAGGACCAATCGACCCTCAAGTGCCGCCCAGACCCTAAACACCCTCCCCAGGCTCCCAAAGGCCCTCCCCCCCCCCACCCCCCCCTACCCAACCACCTACTCCCAAAACTGCCCTACCCGCAGCGAGAGGGCGAGTGGGAGAGGAGAGACCCGATGTACCCGAGAGAGACCGAGTAAAGCCGAGTGGGGAGCCGAGTGGGATAAGAACAAGCCGAGTAGGGGTAGATGCCCGAGAAGAAGTAGAGAGGGCAAGAAGAGGGGAGAGTCCCGAGGGAGGAAGAATGAGTATAGAAGTAGGAGGAAGGCGGAGGAAGAGGGATCGAAGGAAGAGCGACAAACGAGGCGAAAGGGCTAGTGAGAGTGGAAGGTCCGAGGCGGATTGAAGTAGGCTAAGTCAAAGCCCGATGAAGTAGCGATCCTAGGGTGGCAGCGACCGAGCGGGAAGGCAGAGGCTGGAATTGAGAGCCGAAGCCCTACCCTATATGGTGAGAAAGTGATGAGGAGCAGGGCCGAGCAGGTAAAGAAAGGGTAAGGAGGAGCCCGAGAGAAGGTGGTCCGACCCTAAATTAAGTACTTGCTATGCCCTAAGATAGCCTGTAGTTTATCGCGAGTGTTGAGATTATCAATAATGTTATAATTATTAATAATTTTTATAGTATACCTAAGTCTTACTATTCATAAAAAGAAATCCTATACCTATAAAAATGTTCCGATCGCCTATAATATAATTATTATATTTATTGTATTTATATAGATATTTCTTTCTATTCCTTATCTATTTATGATTCCCTATTTATTTCTTTTTATCCTAAATATATCCCTATAATTTTTATAGTTATTTTTAGTTTCCTATACCCTAAAAAAATATATTATCTCTTATTACTCTAGTATCTTTAATAAGTTCCAATTATTAAGTTCTATATCCTAATACCTATTATCTCACCCTATATTTATTTTTTTTTTTTATAATATTTTTATATCCCTAAAATTATTAATATTATTTTAATTTTTATACTGATTATTACCCTATATATATATCATAGATTCCTCTATTATAAATATATCTATTAATAATTTCCTATTTTTATTTATTATTAATTTATCTATTTTATTAATAGTATCCTATCTCTTATATTCTATTATATATTACGCTTTATATTTATTAATTCATCTATTCCTATTTATCCAATTTAACCCATCCTCTTTTGTATATTATTTAATTTTATTATCCTATTAAACCCTAATTTTTCATATATACCCTATTAATCCTATTATTACTATCTTACTTACCTATTTATATTTATTGTATTTTTTAGTATTTATATATCCTATATATTATCTTATAATTCAGATTTTCTACGCCTATATCCTATATTATATTATATTTTTATTAATTTATTATTTTAAATATTTCCTTACATATTAATATATTTATTATTAGATCCCTATAATTATTTCCCTAATTACCCTATTATATCCTATCCTTAATATTATCCTATTGCCCGTTATTATACCTATATTAATTACTGCGTTTGTATTTCATTACCCGAATTTAAGTATTTTAATTTACCTATTTTAATGTTCCTATTATATAACTACAATTTGTTATTTTTATTTATATTATTTTGAATCCCTATTAAATCCGATATTTTTTTTTATATATACCCATTACCTCTAATCTTTATGTATTATTTATACATCCTAGTGTTTACTAAATGTTTTAATATATAAATCTCTATCCCTATAATATCCCATCCATATTAATTTTATTTATATAATATAATATAGATTTCAGTGTAAATCATAATATTTACATATACTGGTGAACCTATTTTAAACTTATTAATATTAATATAATTTATGCACTTTACTTAATGACAATGCTATTTGGTTCTCTTATCAAGTTCTTACAGCACGCTATTAAGTATATGGGTTGTTTCTTATATCCTATTCTGGTGTTTAATTTTGAGCACGTAAAGGTTATGACAAAAAAAAAAGTGCGTTTTGTTAGTTTATTTGCTCAATCCCGAATATTTTTATTCTATTTTTTCGAGAAAGCTATCATTCAGATTATCCTAGTTTAGTTCATAAATATAGTTCCTATATCTATTTTCTTATTTTTATTATATCCTACCCTACTACCCTATCATTTGTGGTTAGTATTTTAATACCCTATTTTATTCATCTATACCCTATATCCTCTATGTTAGTTTATTAATATTAGTTCCCTATATATTAAAACGCCCGATATTTTAATATAATTTCAATCATTATAGATATTCCTATTTTTATCTCCTGATTTATATAATAAAAAAGTTCTTTCAATTATATATTTATATTTAATATTATTATTTTAATTCTATGTACCGCTATATTCTATACAATTAATTTTTTACATATATTAAACCTAATTATTTTTTCCTATATACTAGTAATTATTTAACCCTAATTCATACATATTATTAATATATCTTTTTCCTATTATACTCTTTTACCCGAATAATGTAGCCCAATTTTAGGCTATAGTATTATTTTAATCTTATTATTAATCTATGCCTATAGCATATTTCCCTAATTATAAATATATTTCTATCCTATCTCTTATTTATCCCTATTTAATATAATATTAGATAGTCATTATTATCCTATATTTATCATTTAGATTATCCTAATTTTTTGATATATATATTTTTATTATAATATATATTATCCTATTATCTTATTTATCGTATCATAGCTATTATTTTATTTTCCTGCTATCTTTAATTGATATTTTTTTATATATCTATTAATATATTTATATTATTTATTAATATTATATACCCATTACCCTGATAATATTTACTACCTATTTATAAATTTTATTAATATCCTAATATTTTCCTAAGTATAAATTTGTAATTTCCCTATTCATTTAATTATAATTCTATTTATTCCTATAGGATTAGACCCTATGCTTATCACTATGATTAAATATCCTATTATTATTTATATTTTTATATATCTAATATTATTTCCTTCCCTATATTTGATTTATTCATATATCTTAATATATATGCTATATTATTTCTTTTCCTATTTTTTTTCTATCTTTTTTTTTATTATATATCCTATATAATATTTTTTCGCTATTATAATCATATGATTATAATTATATCTTGTCCTATCCATAATTTGAATTATCATTCCTATGATTTAATCCTATATTTATTTAAATAATATTCATATCTCCATTAAATCATATTTAAACCCTATATTATGGTATATTTATCATTATATTTCAATCCTATTATCATTCTTCACATCCTATCGTTATTAGGTTTATTTATATTATATTCTATATTATATTATTCCTATTTTCCTTAGTATTATATATTTTATTTACCTCTCTATATTTGATATCTCTATTTACCCTATCTATTTTGTATATATAATAAATCTTATTTCCTTATTTTAATTATCCTAGAATTATTATATTCCTATATTTTTTGCCTATTCTATAATCATATTCGTAGATTATTTTCATCCTATATAGTTTATCGATTCTTATACTTATTATCTATATCTACTAATATAATATGTATCCCTAACCCATCTATTAATTAATATATTTACCTATTATTATTCCTCCTTATTCACCTAGATAATCTTTCATTTGTCATGTCCATCAGCCCTTACTCCCAATCACCTAATAATGCCTTCCCCCCCCCCTCCCCCCCTCCCCCCCCCCACCTCCCTCCCACCCACCCTTTCCCCCCCCCTACCTCTTCCCCTCCCTCTCCCTCCACCGCATTCTCCCCCCCTGGCTCCCCAAAGTTCTCCCCCTGCTCTCAAGGGACAGTCGGCCCTCAAGTTGCCGCCCAGTACCCCTAACACCCTCCCCATGCTTCCATAAGGCCTCCTTCGTCCCCAAAGTTCCACCGGGCTCCCAAAAGGACCATAGCCTCAGTGCCACCCAGACCCCTAAACACGCCTCCCCAGGCTCCCAAAAGGCCCTCCCCCTGGTCCCAAATGTCTCTCACCGGCTTCCCATGGGCTCCCAAAGGACTCAAATCGGCACTAATATAACTCAAGGGCCCCCCATACCCCCAAAGGCCCTTCCCGGTCCCCAATTGGACGTTTTCGTTTTCGTTTTTCTCCCGGTTCCTCAAGGTCCCCCCGGCTCCAAGTGGCCAGCCGGCCCAAGGGTCCCCGGACCCCCAAAGGTCCTCCCCCCGGTCCACAAAGGTCCACTGGGCTTCCCAAAGGCCCCTCCCCTTGTCCTCAAGGCCCACTCGCCGCCCCCCCAGACCACTCAATCCTCAAGGGCCCCCGGACCCAAGACGTCCTCCCTGGTCCCATGGTCCTCCCCCGGTCCCCCATACATCACACAAAACTTACACCCCCAACACACAAAACTTACCACACACCACGAAAAACTTAAACACACTCACACACAAACTTACACACACACGCCAAAAACTTACCACACACAAAAACTCCACACAAACACACCCACCCACAAAGGGGCTCACAAATTACATATCAACGAAAACTTACTCACCACACAAACTTACACCCACCGCGCAAAAACTTACATGCACACAAAAACTTACATGCACACAAAAACTTATCCCCACAAAACTTACACACCACACACACACCACACACCACAAAAACTTACATCCACACCCACAAAACTTACAACACTCAAAACTTACACAACCACACAAAACTTACACCACACACGAAAACTTACACACCACACAAAACTTACACACGCATGCAAACTTACACCACAACAAAAACTCACACCTGCACAGAAACACACGCCAAAACTTACACACACAAAAACTTACACCCACACGCAATAAACCTACATGCCCACAAACTTACATGCACACAAAAACTTACACACCAACACACAAACTCACACACACAACACACAAAAAACTTACACACACAAAAAAACTTACACACGCACAAGCACACACCCACACACACATCCACACACAACACACAAAACTTACACCCACACACAAAGAGCTTAGACCCGCAAAAACTTACAGAGCCACACGCAAACACTTTACAACCCACAGTTACGCAAAAACTTACATGCCCACAAAAACTTGACATGCACACAAAAACTTACACACACGCCCAAAAACTCACACACACACACAACAACCTTGCCCCAACATGCTTACACACACAAAAGCTTACACACACAGACGCAAAAACCTGACACCCACAAGCAAAAACTTACACATGCATCACGAAAACTTACATGCACACAAAACTTAGCACACACACACTACGACGCGGAACACTCGCACAAAAACTTACCACATCAACACGCCATAAACTTAAACACACCACATCGAAAGCTTAGACACGACATAAAAGCTTACACACACACACACACAAAAACCTACACCAACACTACACAAAACTAACACAAACCCGCACACTGGACACATAAACTTACAATGCACACACAAAAACTTAGACACCACAACACGGACCCACCACAAAGAAAACTTAACACCAACCATAAAACTTTCGCCACAGCGCGAAACCTGACACACACACACGAAAACCCTTAACAACACATCGGCAAAAACTTTTTACACACAAACACTAAGAACACACGTACACTGCACACCCACACACACCACACACACACACATCACGACACACACACACCAAACAAACCTATGTACAACAACATTCTACACACAAAAACTTGACACTTGCACACGCATAAAAACTTACATGCACACAACACTTACACTGCACCCTCACAAAAATTCCATTACACACACACCAAAACACTTACACCACACACACCCACCTACTTTTACACTACATCACACGAAAAACTTACACCTACACACACACCAACACACAGCCAAAAAACCTTTACACCACACACATAAAAACTTACACACACCACTACAAACTTACACACACACAACAACGAAAAACTTCACACACACAACAAAAACTTAACACACACATCCAAAAACCTTAACACACCAAAACGCAAAACTCACCCCTACCACACACACAAAACTTACACACAACAAAACTTACACCCACACAGCAAAAACTTACACTGCACACAAAAACTTACACAGCACACAAAAACTTACACAGCACGCAAAACTTACACACACACAACAAAACTTCACCCACAAAAACTATACACACACACACACACACAAACACACACAAAAAACTTACACACACACACAAAAACTTACACCCACACACAAAGCTTTAGACACACAAAAAACTTACACGCACACAAAAACTTACACCCACACTCAAAAACTTACATGCACACAAAACTTACATACCCAACATACACACACACAAACTTACCACACACACAAAAACTTACACACACACACAACACACACACCACAAAAACTTACACACACACAACAAACACACCACAAACTACACAGCACACGAAAACTACATCACACAAAAACTTACCACACAACACACACACACACACACACAACAAACTACACACACAACCGTCAAAACTTACAACACAAAGCTTGACACACAAAACTTACACAACACACAAAGTTACACCACGCAACTACATCACACAAAAACTTACACACACACACACACAAAAACTTCACACACCACAAACATACACACACACACCAAAACTTACACACCACACACACGAAAACTTACACACACACACAAAACTTACACACACACAAAGCTCAAACTTACACCACACACAAAAACTTACACTCCACCAAAACTTAATGGTCATTACTCACACAAAAATTGACACACAGCACACTTACCCCCACAAAACTTACACACCCACACACAAAACTTAGCACACACAAAAAACTTACACACCAAACCAAGCACGTACGCGCGCGTACGTAGGCTAACCTGCCTAACCTAACTTAACCTAACCTAATTAATCTACCTAACCTAACCTAATCATACACCTAACTTTTTGCCTGTCTCTCACCTAACCTAAGCTAACCTAAGTGAAGCGTACATGGGCTAACCTAACCTAACTTATAACCTAACCTAACTTAATCTAGCCTAACCTAACCATACTCGCCAGAAAAGGTTAGGTTAACTTATCATGAGCGCTCATGATAAGTTAACCTAACCTAACTTAAACAGTGAATTTCCCACCATTCAGACTGGTAGACTGAGACCCCAATATTGAGCTAGTGGATTTCCACCATTCAGGCTGGTGGGACTAAGACCCTAATTCTGAGCTAGTGAATTTCCACCATTCAGGCTGGTGGGACTGAGACCCCACATATCAAGCTAGTGGGATTTCCACCATTCAGGCTGGTTGGAATAGGACCCCAATTCTGAGCTAGTGAATTTCCACCCGTTCAGGCTGGTGGAGAGGGACCCCAATACTGAGCTAGTGGAATTCCACCATTCGGGCTGGTGGACTAAGACCCCAATTTTCCAACTCTTGCATTTCATGACAGAAATTCAAAATGAACTTCGAAAAATCAAAGAGAATGTAACTGTGAGAAGGTAAAAGCACAACAAGTCCACTACTGAAATATTCCAACTCTTACATTTCACGACAGAAATTCAAAGTGAAATTTGAAAAATTAAGACAATGTAACTGTGATATGGTAAGTGTGTAAGTTTTTGTGTGTGTGTAAGTTTTTGGCGTGTGTGGTGTGTAAGTTTTCGTGTGTGTGCGTAAGTTTTTCGTGTGTGTGTGTGTGTGTAAGTTTTTTTGTGTGGTGTGTGTGTAAGTTTTTGTGCGTGTGTGCAAAGTTTTTGTGTGTGTAAGTTTTTGTGTGCATGTAAGTTTTTGTGTGCATGTAAGTTTTTTGCGTGTGGGTGTAAGTTTTTGTGTGTGTGTGTGTAAGTTTTTGTGTGTCTAAGCTTTTGTGTGTGTAAGTTTTGACGTGTGTGTGTGGTAAGTTTTTCGTGTGTGTGTGTGTGTGTGTGTAAGTTTTTGTGTGCATGTAAGTTTTCGTGTGCATGTGTAAGTTTTTGTGTGTGTGTGTGTGTTGTGGTGTGTGTAAGTTTTTGTGTGTGTGTAAGTTTTTGTGTGTGTGTGTAAGTTTTTGTGCGTGTGTGTAAGTTTTTGTGTGTGTGTGTAAGTTTTTGTGTGCATGTAAGTTTTTGTGTGCATGTAAGTTTTTGCGTGTGGGTGTAAGTTTTTGTGTGTGTATGTAAGTTTTTGTGTGTCTAAGCTTTGTGTGTGGGTGTAAGTTTTTGTGTGTGTTTGTAAGTTTGTGTGTGTGTTTGTGTGTGTGTGGTGTGTAAGTTTTTGTGTGTTGTGTGTGTGTGTATGTGTGTAAGTTTTTGTGTGTGTAAGTTTTGCGTGTGTGTGTGAGTTTTCGTGCGTGTGTGTGTAAGTTTTGTGTGTGCATGTGTGTTTGTAAGTTTTTGTGTGTGTGTGTGGTGTGAATTTTTGTTGTGTTCATGTGTAAGTTTGTGTGTGTGTGTGTGTGTGTGTGTATGTGTGTGTGTGTAAGTTTTCGTGTGTGTGTTGTGTGTGTGAGTTTTGTGTGTGTGTGTGTGTGTGTGTGTGTAAGTTTTTGTGTGCATGTAAGTTTTTGTGTGCATGTAAGTTTCGTGTGCATGTGTAAGTTTTTGTGTGTGTGTGTGTGTGTAAGTTTTTGTGTGTGTGTAAGTTTTGTGTGTGTGTGTGTAAGTTTTCGTGTGTGTGTGTGTGGAGTTTGTGTGTGTGTGTGTGTGCGTGTAAGTTTTTGTGTGCATGTAAGTTTTTGTGTGCATGTAAGTTTTCGTGTGCATGTGTAAGTTTTTTTTTTGTGTGTGTGTGTGTAGTTTTTGGTGTGTGTGTAAGTTTTCGTGTGTGTGTGTAAGTTTTCGTGTGTGTGTGTAAGTTTTCATGTGTGTGTGTAAGTTTTGTGTGTGTGTGTGTAAGTTTTCGTGGTGTGTGTAAGTTTTCATGTGTGTGTGTAAGTTTTTGTGTGTGCGTGTAAGATTTTGTGCGTGTGTGTAAGTTTTTGTGTGCATGTAAGTTTTTATGTGCATGTAAGTTTTCGTGTGCATGTGTAAGTTTTTTGTGTGTTTGTGTGTGTGTGTGTGTGGTGTGTGTGTGTGTGTGTGTGTGTGTGTGTGCATAAGTTTTCGTGTGTGTGTGTAAGTTTTTGGCGTGTGTGTAAGTTTTTGTGCGTGTGTGTAAGTTTTAGTGTGTGTGTAAGTTCTTGTGTGCATGTAAGTTTTTGTGTGCATGTAAGTTTTTGCGTGTGGGTGTAAGTTTTTGTGTATGTGTGTGTAAGTTTTTGTGTGTGTGTGTGTAAGTTTTTGTGTGTCTAAGCTTTTGTGTGTGTGTAAGTTTTGGCGTGTGTGTGTGTAAGTTTTCGTGTGTGTGTGTGTGTGTAAGTTTTTGTGTGCATGTAAGTTTTCGTGTGCATGTGTAAGTTTTTGTGTGTGTGTGTGTGTAAGTTTTTGTGTGTGTGTAAGTTTTGTGTGTGTGTGTAAGTTTTGTGGTGTGTGTGTGTAAGTTTTTGTGCGTGTGTGTAAGTTTTTGTGTGCATGTAAGTTTTTGTGTGCATGTAAGTTTTTGCGTGTGGGTGTAAGTTTTTGTGTGTGCGTGTAAGTTTTTGTGTGTCTAAGCTTTTGTGTGTGGGTGTAAGTTTTTGTGTGTGTGTGTAAGTTTGTGTGTTTTGTGTGTGCGTGTGTAAGTTTTTGTGTGTGTAAGTTTTGTGTGTGTGTGTGTGTGTGTAAGTTTGTGTGTGTGTGGGTATGTGTAAGTTTTTGTGTGCATGTAAGTTTTGGCGTGTGTGTGTAAATTTTTGTGTGTGTGTGTGTGTAAGTTTTTGTGTGTCTAAGCTTTTGTGTGTGTGTAAGTTTTGGACGTGTGTGTGTGTAAGTTTCGTGTGTGTGTGTGTGTAAGTTTTTGTGTGTGTGTAAGTTTTCGTGTGCATGTGTAAGTTTTTGTGTGTGTGTAGTTTTGTGTGTGTGTGTAAGTTTTTGTGTGTGTGTGTGTGTTTGTGTGTGTGTGTGTAAGTTTTTGTGTGTGTGTGTAAGTTTTTGTGCGTGTGTGTAAGTTTTTGTGTGCATGTAAGTTTTGTGTGCATGTAAGTTTTTGCGTGTGGGTGTAAGTTTTTGTGGTGTGCGTGTAAGTTTTTGTGTGTCTAAGCCTTTGTGTGTGGGTGTAAGTTTTTGTGTGTGTGTGTAAGTTTGTGTGTGTTTGTGTGTGTGTGTGTGTAAGTTTTTGTGTGTGTAAGTTTTTTGTGTGTGTGTGTGTGTAAGTTTTTGTGTGTGTGTAAGTTTTTGTGTGCATGTAAGTTTTTGTGTGCATGTAAGTTTTTGCGTGCGGGTGTAAGTTTGTGTGTGTGTGTAAGTTTTGGCGTGTGTGTGTGCGGGTGTGAGTTTTTGTGTGTGTGTAAGTTTTGGCATGTGTGTGTAAGTTTTTGTGTGTGTGTGTAGTTTTCGTGTGTGTGTGTGTAAGTTTTTGTGTGTGTGTGTGTAAGTTTTTGTGCGTGTGTGTAAGTTTTTGTGTGTGTGTGTGTGTGTGTGTAAGTTTTTGTGTGTGTGTGTGTGTGTGTGTAAGTTTTGTGTGTGTGTGTAAGTTTTTGTGTGCATGTAAGTTTTTGTGTGCATGTAAGTTTTTGCGTGTGGGTGTAAGTTTTTGTGTGTATGTAAGTTTTCGTGTGCATATGTAAGTTTGAGTGTGTGTGTGTGTGTGTGTGTGTGTGTGTGTGAGTTTTTGTGTGTGTGTAAGTTTTGCCGTGTGTGTGTAAGTTTTCTGTGTGTGTGTGTAAGTTTTCGCGTGTGTGCGTAAGTTTTTGTGTGTGTTTGTGTGTGAGTGTGTAAGTTTTTGTGCGTGTGTGTGTAAGTTTTTGTGTGTGCGTGGGTAAGTTTTTGTGTGTGTGTAAGTTTTTGTGTGCATGTAAGTTTTTGTGTCCATGTAAGTTTTTGCGTGTGGGTGTAAGTTTTGTGTGTGTGTGTGTAGTTTTTTGTGTGAGTGTGTGTGTAAGTTTTTATGTGTGTGTAGTTTCGTGTGTGTTTAAGTTTTTGTGTGTGTGTGTGTAAGTTTTTGTGCGTGTGTGTAAGTTTTTGTGTGTGTGTGTGTAAGTTTTGTGTGCATGTAAGTTTTTGTGTGTGCATGTAAGTTTTTGCATGTGGTGTAAGTTTTTGTGCGTGTGTGTGTAAGTTTTTGTGTGTGTAAGCTTTTTGTGTGGTGTAAGTTTTGTGTGTGTGTGTGTAGTTTTTGTGCGTGTGTGTAAGTTTTTGTGTGCATGTAAGTTTTTGTGTGATGTAGTTTTTGCGTGTGGGTGTAAGTTTTTGTGTGTGCGTGTAAGTTTTTGTGTGTCTAGCTTTGGTGTGGTGTAAGTTTTTTGTGTGTGTGTGTGTAAGTTTGTGTGTGTTTGTGTGTGTTTGGTAGTTTTTGTGTGTGTAAGTTTTTGTGTGTGTGTGTAGTTTTTGTGTGTGTGTAAGTTTTTGTGTGCATGTAAGTTTTTGTGTGCATGTAAGTTTTTGCGTGTGGTGTAAGTTTTTGTGTGTGTAGTTTTGGCGTGTGTGTGTGCGTGTGTGAGTTTTTGTGTGTGTGTGTAAGTTTTGGCATGTGTGTGTAAGTTTTTGTGTGTGTGTGTAGTTTTCGTGTGTGTGTGTAGTTTTTGTGTGTGTGTGTAAGTTTTTGTGTGTGTGTGTAAGTTTTTGTGTGTGTGTGTGTAAGTTTGTGTGTGTGTGTGTGTGTGTGTGTGTGTGTGTAAGTTTTTTGTGTGTGTGTAGTTTTTGTGTGCATGTAAGTTTTTTGTGTGCATGTAAGTTTTTTGCGTGTGGGTGTAAGTTTTTGTGTGTATGTAAGTTTTCCGTGTGCATATGTAAGTTTGTGTGTGTGTGTGTGTGTGAGTTTTTGTGTGTGTGTAAGTTTTGGCGTGTGTGTGTAAGTTTTTGTGTGTGTGTGTGTGTAAGTTTTTGTGTGTGTGTGTAAGTTTTTGTGTGTGTGTAAGTGTTTGTGTGCATGTATGGGGACCGGGGGAGGACCTTTGGGACCCAGGGAGGACGTTTGGGGGTCCGGGGGCCCTTGAGGATTGAGTGGTCTTTGGGGGGCTGGTGGGCCCTTGAGGACCAGGGGAGGGCCTTTGGGAGCCCAGTGGACCTTTGGGGACCGGGGAGGACCTTTGGGGTCCGGGGGACCCTTGGGGGCCGGCTGGCCCTTTGGGAGCCCGGGGACCTTTGAGGACCGGGGACGGCCTTTGGGGGCCCGGGAAGGGCCTTTGGGGGTCTGGGGGGGCCCTTGAGTGCCGATTGGTCCTTTGGGAGCCCTGGGAGCCCGGTGAGGACCTTTGGGGACAGGGGGAGGGCCTTTGGGAGCCTGGGGAGGGTGTTTAGGGGTCTGGGTGGCACTTGAGGGCCGATTGGTCCTTTGGGAGCCGGTGGACCTTTGGGACCGGAAGGAGGGCCTTT
>CM051276.1:37864164-37901664 GCA_027921565.1 Artemia sinica
TCTAATAATCCTAATTTCGACAAGATTTAGCATGGGTCTTATTGAGTTAATCTCAATAAGGTTCCTTTTCTCTAAACTTGTCCTATTTCTAGGGATATCAGTCAATGAAACTTGTGAAGGATATGAAGAGGCGTTTGGAAATCATGTTGGCGACTGGGAAAAATTTTCGATACGATTACAGAATGGCGAACCAGTAATGGCGCACTTATCTGTTCACAGCTTTGGTGCCTTTTATACTTGGAACGAAACAGGAATGCAATTTGACTATTTTTGTGGCGAGCCTTTGAGTACCATAGTAAGAAACTGAATTTTTATTAATATTATATATTTTACACTAGCAGTGCTTCAAAGATTCCTCCTCTCTTAGGATCTTGAATATATCAAAGAAACCGCAAAACATGTCGTTTTTAATAACAATAATTATTAATGCAAAAAATATCAGGCCCAAAGCCTCTTATAACACAACAAAAAATACAGAAAATGTTTCAGATTGTTCTCCGGAATCTTGCTATTCGGAACATTTCCTCTTTGAAGTGGTTTTCCAGTGCTTGTTTGAAAGCCACCACCGAGTCGGATTCAATCAAACTCGCTGGCAGACGGTTCCACTTGCCGACAACCCTATTGTGAAAAGTCCAGTGGCCGATGTCATTGGCAAATTTCTCAGTCTTGAGCTTTTATATGTGACCTCACAGTTGATTCGTGTTGATATTTTGGGATAGAAATGTTTTCTGCGAGATATGTTGGGATAGATATGTTGCATTATGGGATAGATCTCATTTCGGGAGATATGTGTTACATGTTATTTCAATGAGATCTCCCCTCAAGTGCCGGTAAGAAAGTGCAGGTAAGTTCAAACGGCGAAGGCGATCTTCATGCGAGAGATTACGAAGAGCTGGGGTGAATTTCGTCACTCTCCTTTGAACCTTCTCGATTGAATCTAGATCTTTGTTGTAGTAAGGTCGTACTGAAGCATGGCCGTATTCTAGAATACGCCTAATTAGGCTCTTGAATAGGACACAAAGCATTCGTTCATCTTTGAATGTGAAAAACCTTCTGAGAAGACCTGTAACTCGTGACGCCTTTGTTATAGTTAGCTCATATGGGCTCGCAAATGATAGCTACTCGTCCATCACAATTCCCAGATTTTCAGAAGACAAATTTTCCCCCTTCAAGATTGTACGAAGTAGGTAAATAGTTTTTGCCTAGAGTCAGTAGATGACTATTTGAGGTATTGATCTCCACGAGCCAAACCTGCATCCAGTTCTGAATTCTATCGAGGTTTTTTTGTAGCTTAAACTGATCCTCCTCGCTCTAGATGACTCTATAAAGCTTGGTATCGTAAGCATAAAGCAAAACTGACGACTCAATGCCCTCCATCAGGTCATTGATGAAAAGGTCAAAAGGAATGACCCCAGAATCGACCCCCTGGGGCACTCCACTTAGAACGTCAGCCTCAGCATTCTCCTTCCACTCTTACTAACTGTTTAAGTACCCTTGAGAGTCTTGCAAGATAGGAATTGACTTGATATACCAGTGAAATATATCAGAATAAAAATAAAACACTAATGATTCTACTGTAGTTGTCCGTTTGACACGAAAACAGCTTCATAGCAATTGTAATTAAGATAAATGTTAGTATGTCTCAGGTGCGTAACAAAGAATGGTGTTTTAAATCGTTGCCGTTCTTACCTTTTTTTCGGGGAATTCTCAGACAATTAGAATTAGTTATGATTAACATCTTCATTTTGTAACAAGCCGATGGGGGTACTGTTTTTTTCTCTCTGTCTCAGCAGAAATTTGCTATAATGGAAAATCGTGCAAAAAAAAATTAATAAATTGCAGCAACAATGTCACATGAATGTCGGACAGAGTCAGCTGGTCTATTGTACGGCACAGTATTTTATACAACTGTAATCTCAGCTGCGACTTCCTAAATGTGCACATATATGTTTATCTATTAGCCGATGGGATATATCGTTTTAGGAGATATTAGAAATCGTTGAAAAATCGTTATCCAGAAACTCTTGCGTATCCTAAGCACTTGTGTTTGAAAATCAGGTACACAGGAAAACCTTCCGTAATTGACCTATATATCTGGGCTAGCAGCATACAAAAAAAAACATGGAAAAAGAAAGGAGTATTTAATTTGTTTCGAGTGAGCTTTTACTTTAGAATATTAGAAAAAATGCATTAAACTCAGAAAATTGCCGTTTCAGAGAGCCCAATTGTCAGATAATCGCATTTCTGCAAAAATGTCATTTGGAACTTCGGAGACAAAATTATCTGATCCTAATATCTAAGAATAACAACTATAATTATTTGATATTGGAATATCTAAAAAATTCAACTCTTATAGGATCAATGCTCTGACGCAACAAACATCCCGTACCCTCCACATGTCTATCTAACAGAAGAGGGACATCCAATTGTTTTTTCCGGCAATGGATCCCACGGCTTATGGGCAGCAGAAGGTATGTCAGCTACATCTTTAAACTACCAGACATTTGATATCAACATTTCGCTCAGTTCATTTTCTCCATATAAATTCAATGGCGAAAGAAAAAAACTAAGCAATTCGTTTACTCCATATAAACTATGCTTCTTTCTGGTTCCCCGCACCAGGTATACAGAATATGCTGAACAGATGACCATCCATAAAACCTTTCTTTTCTTGCTTATAAAAATTGAAAACCTAATTAATCAATAAACCCGAAAATCTTAGACCTGATAGAGGTCAGTTGGGGCGTCACGTTTCGGAAAAATTGGACAATGAACACGCCCTCTTCCAATCCTAATATTTGCGATCTTACTTTATTTTTGGAGTTTCAGCGCTAAAAATCGCAATTTTACCGAATAACGAAGTTTCAATTAGCCATTAGTAAGTAAATCCATCTACTTAGTCTATAAATATCAACCACTAACGGTAAATTTCAGCCTCCCTCCAACGAGTTTGCATTCCTATGGGACGGGAGAGGGGGAAGGCAACTGCCCCCTTCAGAGTTCCGTTTGGACCCTCTGGGATTTTGGGACCTGTCTTTATCTCTCCAGGAACAATCATGAAATAAAAGAAAAATGTCGTTTTTTATGCTGAAATAAACAAAAAAAAAACTCGTCTGCTTCATCGCATAATATTACTTCTTTTAAAGTACATCTGCGAACCCGAAAGAAATCTATGTGTACAGAAATCGTCGATTTGTTTTTCTGTTGTTTTTTTCGTTTTTTTGTTCGTGTATTTTCTCTCAAATTCCGCCAGTTTCACCCCATAGCATAACTTTTGATATGAGGGGACAGAGTGGCAAATCTTTCAAAACTGGGAAACGTTGCTTCAATAGATATTTCGAAAATAATGGAAATAAAATGAAAATATATAGTTTGTTGCAAAACAAGTTTGTTATTATCTAGAGTTCTTTCACTTCTTTTTTGAAGCGTTTACGCTCGTCTCGCATCACCACTACCTGGCGGATCTAAGAAAAAGCTAAAAATCAAAAGAAAGATGAGGGGAAATTACTGGCCCAAAACGTTGGAATGAG
Organism: Artemia sinica; assembly: GCA_027921565.1. Classification (NCBI taxonomy): domain Eukaryota; kingdom Metazoa; phylum Arthropoda; class Branchiopoda; order Anostraca; family Artemiidae; genus Artemia; species Artemia sinica. Next base: position 37,867,695 of record CM051276.1, read on the forward strand.
CTTCAAGAACAGTTTGGATAGATGTAATCTTGATCAGAAGTGTGGTTTACAGATGTACTTTAAGGCTATTTGCTTGCTACAGTAGACCTTTAAGAGACAAATATAAGAAAAAATACATTTTTAGCAATTCATCACCCTCACTTATGAAAGTTCTTGAAACCCTGGAACCGTCCGCTGCGTTTTTCTTTTTTGCATTTTTCCAATAAGGATTTATTGGTCATAATTATTGGCGCTCTTCACTAAGGTACTGTCACACCAGGATTTTGTAAAAATAGACTATTTATATAAAAAATGTTTTCTCGTTCAACTAGCTACAGTTAATGAGATGTTATATTATAACCGAAGTTTGCCCTTTTATAGGTGAATATGAGTACATGCGTCTCCTTGGCCTAACTGACTATACAAATGCTGGAACTCCTTGGAATACTTGGGAAAATTTGGTGCTTGTGGAATGGAATGATGAACCGTAAGTGGAAATTTTTAAATCAGACAAGAGAGGAAAAATCATTAGTAACCCAAAATAGATAGCAACCCGAAAAAACAATTGCCTCAAAATAGAGAACCACCATGAGCACCTTTTCTTAAAAACCTTCTTCACTTAGGTTAAGTTAACTTTAAGGTTTTTAGGTTAATTTTTATTTCATTTTAATTTTTACCTTTTTTTTCTTTCTTTTTTTTATTATTTCTTTAATTTCTTTTTAGTGTAACGACAGTTCATGGTCTTCGTCTAAGTAGAGTTTTGTGACGGGTGATGTATACCCATACAAGTTTTACTTCAGGTTCGTTGTTAATTTGTTTATTTAATGAAACCCTTATTTATATAAAAACAAATTATAATCTCAATCGATTGCAGTCTGAATATTCTGTGTAACTTTCTTTAGTCGCAGTTATTCATACAATCTTATTTCCACCAATTTACATTCATTTCTTTCCAGCCTGGTTTTAAAACCCAGTGCTATATGCCTTGAATAGCAGATTAAAGTGACATGGATTTGTTATCTCCTATCAGTAGCCTATTCCAGAATATATTATACAAGTGTAGAGTTTGGCTGATCCCTCCCCTGGGAAAGTTACATCCAGCTGTTTGGACGTCCGGGAGTTGCCTTAATTTCCCGAATGGAAAATAGAAGTAGAAAAAATCCTTTAAAGTAATAAATTTCTCCGTGGGTTTGCAACATAAATGGCTATTTTCAAACCATTCAAATTGAATGCAAGCACAGCTCATCGAAGATTAAAGATATTTGACTGTCTCATGCGGAGTTTTTTCAGCCTTGGCCCCCCTGAGTTTCTCCAGAGAGACGTGACTGAGTATTTTGGCTCACTCCTTTTTTCTGAGCAGCACTGCTTACAGCCTTGGTTTCTTCCACTAAAGTTCAAAATTTTCCAATTCCTCTCCAAAGCTCCCTCTCTTCTCTTTCGAGGGGCTTGCCAAAATGAAATTGTTCTCAGGTTATATAATTCATGCCATTCATAATACATGTCCCAGGGTCCTAGCCATTTAAAATGTCATTCACCAGCAACGTGTATAGGAGGAAGGGTAGGTTTGGGCTCTCAACTACACTTCTGAAACCGAAGAACCGATAGTACAAGAAGAAAGACAAAGAGGAAAACTGCAAGGAAAATCACATTTTTGTAATTGTAGACTCAAAAAATTTGGGGCTTGTGCCACTTCGCTATACCAATAGCAAAGTGGCACAAAACTGTGCCAATTCTGTTGTCAGACCGTTTGCCAGTCCGAAATATAGACGTCTAAAATTTTAACTGTAATAAAATATTTTTCCATCCCTCTAGTTGCTGCGGAAATTTTGCCCGTAGTTACGCGGGTATTGGTCTTCATGTTTTGGATTTTACATTTTGTACGCCCAAGTAAGCTGTTCCCTGCTGTGGTTCTGCATTCATCTACATCACAAATCTCCTTTATTTAACGAAGAAAAATTTATTTGGAAGTAAAAAGAACACATGCAACCAGATGCGATATTTTGTGCTAAATTCTAAATTTAATGATTTTAATAATCAAAATGACTTGGTGGCTTCACGGACGAAACTAGCCATTACGGCGCCCGATCCAGATGTGACGGATGATGCCCTCTCCCTAAAACTAACATTACTTACATAGGATAAAAAAACAATTTACGTTAATAATACAGTCTAATATTCGAAATAAGGAATGCAATCATGAATAGAAGAATTGAGTATTCAGATGTACATTTTCCTCGTTGTTCCGGCAACAAAATCGCTCCTGACTGAGCAGGAGCGGATCTAGTGGGTAAATTTAGGGGAAAAGCCTGGCAAACTGCACCGAAAATGGCAAAAAAGGTTTTTTACCTCTTTATTTTAGATAAAATTTTAATAAAAAGCAAATGTATAAAAAATATAAAAAATATGGTTGTGAGAGCCCTTTCTCGAAGTTAAAACTAGAATATCAGCAGATTGGTTTAAGTTTTCATGTGGATAAAACGTAGCTGTCGGTTTCAGCCTCAAAGGATACTCTGATAAATCCCTCCTACTTACTGAAACTTGTATCCCTCTTTCTAAAAGCCTTATTTACCTGGGAATGCCCATTGTAAATTCAATTAAGGAAACTATTAAGCTTGCCATCCAAAATCTTGAAAAAAAGACGAGGATAGCTGATGCGTCACTTGTCTCTAACGTTACATACCATAGTCGTTTCCATCGTTCTAAACTTTATAATAGTCTAACTGTGCCTCATCTTCTTGCTCTGTCTCCTATTTGGCAACTTTTTCCTGCTTCAAAAAAAAAACTTCTTCACCGGATTTATTTTAAATTTGCTAAATTCCTTTTACATATGCCCCCTTAGACTAGTAACTCTTTTTTGTCCCAAAAATTTAAGCTAATTTTTCCTTCCACAATTATTGATAAAAGGGTGACAGATTTTAAATCATCCACCAGTAAACAAAATCATGATTGGTCCTCTTTATTTTTATGATTTTTATGATTGGGTTATGATTTTTTTATGTCTTTTGATTTCTGTCTTGATTATCTTGTGATTATGATATATGATTTGTGATTACGTGTATGATAATTATGGTTGTAAAAACTACTTATTTTTGTTCAGTTTATAAGTTTTCTTTTTTTTTCTTTTTTTTCCCCTTATGCACTCTGTCATTTACGGGATCTGCACCCTTTTTTGTTTTGACAGGTTATAAATAAATTGAATTAAATTGAATATAGATAATCTTATTATTATCTGAACCTTTTAAGAGCTTCTTCTTTGATGTGTTATTATGAAACGAACAAAATCTTTTGTCCATCATATCCTTACTTTTCCTTACATCTGCTTCTTGGAATCGTGTGCTTATATTCTAAGGAGGTCAATGAAATCTACTCCTTCGATCTATATACTGGGAAAGAAATGCGACAGTATTTATATCGTGCTGCAAAGAAGAATAATTTTTAGAAACTAGCTGTAACGAATGGGATCAAGGGTTTAGCAAAGTGAGGACATATCAACAAATATTGATTAGTTTTGTGTCATGACTGAGAACTTATGAGTTATGACCTAACTGAGAAGAACTCCATTTGAGCTTGTGGAGGCTTACCCCTGGGACTAAATCTAAATTGATTTTATTGGAAATTAATTTAAAAAAACTTTCCGAAAAATAAGTTTTTCAGGGAAAATTAAAGGTCATTTTAAACTTAAGCTCAGGCGATGCAAATACCTGTTAAAATTCAAACTCAAAACGACCAGGAATTACTATTAAAGAATAAATGAAACCCAAAACGAACAGAAATTAAATAAACAATCATAGCAAAAATCATACAACAAGTAATAATATAAATGAATGAATAGATCTTGAAGCGAGTAATGCTTAGATTGAATATGAAAATCAAGCTTAAAACGAAAAAAAAAAATATTTTGCCATTAAAGTATAAATGAAACTTAAAACGAACAGAAATTAAATAAAGAATTAATGCAAAAACATAACCAATATATATTAATGTAAATGAATAAATAAATCTTAAAACGAGTGAAACTTAAATTGAATATGCAAATCAAGTTTGAATCGAATAAAAATAACTACCAACAAGAGTTTGGGTATCGCCTCAGTGCAGAAGCCTTAAACCTACTGCGTCATTGGCGCCTTACTCAAAACTATATGCGTCTTGAACAGTCTTGGAAACTATAAACAAAATCAAATTGAATATTAGATATATAATTATATTAATTGTTGAAAGATCCATCAGTTCAAGATTTTTTTTTTTCACTGTAATTTTTATTTTCATGTTCAAAGCTGTAAGAACTGGAAAAGAATAAATTTGTAATATACGAGTAATTCTTTTTCAGTGAAGCGCCAATGACGCAGAAGGCTTTAGGTTTTTACAGTTAAAGAAGGGGACAGCATCCAAATTTTGTTTGTAGTGAAACTATATTTGTCTTGACCAATCTTGGAAAGAAATAATAAATTAAACTGAATATTTGATGCATAATGATATTAATTGCTGAAAGCTCATCAGTTCAAAATTTTACTTTAATTTTAATATTTATTTTTAATATTAAGTACAAAAGAAAACATTTGTAATATAATTCGTTTTCGGTAAAGCGCCAATGACGCAGTAGGTTTTAGGCTTCTACAGCGAGGCGATACCCAAACTCTTGTTTGTAGTTATTTTTATTCGATTCAAACTTGATTTGTATATTCAATTTAAGTTTCACTCGTTTCAAGATTTATTTATTCATTTACATTAATATATATTGTATGTTTGTTCGCATTGATTGTTTATTTAATTTCTGTTCGTTTTAAGTTTCATTTATACTTTAATAGCAAAATATTTTTTTCGTTTTAAGCTTGATTTTTATATTCAATATAAGCATTACTCACTTTAAGATCTATTCATTCATTTATATTATTACTTGTTGTATTTTTTGCTATGATTGTTTATTTAATTTCTGTTCGTTTTGGGTTTCATTTATTCTTTAATAGTAATTTCTGGTCGTTTTGAGTTTGAATTTTAACAGGTATTTGTATCTCCTGAGCTTAAGTTTAAAATGGCCTTTACTTTTCTTTGAAAAACTTATTTTTCGGAAAGTTTTTTTTATTTAATTTTTGTTATTTTTTTGATTGCACATAGTTTCAAGTTTTTATTGCATGGGGGCGGGGGGTTGCTTACTGTCCAATTATTCTTGACTTTAAAAAACGGATCTAGAACTTTCAATTTAAATTGAATGAGGCTTTTTTCAAAGTCTATACGATTACCTCTTTGATAAAAACCTTACATATGAACTATAGACAGCTTGCATAACTTGTGGAGAGCGATTGACAACAATGAATGGATTAAAAAATAGCTCCAATAAGGGTGTTTAGACCATTTCACTTGCTGACACAAAGGGATCACGACTCTTTGGAATTGACCTTAATAGGATTGTGTGTGCCAAAGCAATTTTGCATCTATCACAGAGTATGTATTTTAACCTTATAATTGAATAACTATAATAGATTTACTATGTGTTCTTCCCATACAAAACTTTACCTTATTAAAGTCTTTGGGATGGGGGCGGCGTAGTTGGCATAAAGAAGAAAACTTTACCGTAGACAGTAGGAGAGGGGGAGAGTGAGGTTGGAGACTCATCCAATACGGGACGGAACTTCACTTATCTCTTCCGTTCCCGATTTAGGAGATTAGACAGACTCATTGGGCTGTAGAATGTTGGACCGTCTGAGTTTTGGAAGACGTTAAAATACTCAAAAATACTTTATATTTTCAGTTATTGCAGGATTGATTTCATAGATTGTGGAATGGTGAGCCCCCTGGCCCATGATTTGGGGGAGCCTCAACTAAAAATATGCAATTTTGATTAAATGTTCCGTGTTTTGTGCATATATTATTCTATATATGTTATTTTGACTTATACGTTTATCGCATTGCGTTCATTTTTAAGCCTTGAGATAATAACTGAAACCTTAGCGTAGACAAGGGTGGGGGGGGGGTCTCCCCCCTCGCATGCATAATTGAGCAGCCACAGAGAAAGTAATACAAATGAAAATAATCTGTCTTCTGAAAATTTTTTTTTCCAAAAGACACGAACAAAATCGTCAGAAGGAACCTGAAGTGCTATCTCTGACATTTCCGTTGATTCTTTATTCCCGTTACTTTCAGATGTATAATTTAGAATATTATCGAATGGGTTTAGTCGTCCGCTCCCTGAATAATTCACATTTGGAAAACCAACCCTGGGAATTCCTCCCCCCCCCTGAGCATTTTCTTTTCCTGCTGATAATTCCCCCGCGTTAAATTCCACCTAGCAAAATTTCCCAGCCGTGGAATATGCTCCCCCAAACATATTCCCTTCAGATAATTTCGGATATTCATAAAAATTGAAGCTGAAATTTGTACTCAACTTTTTAGGTCAGAAGCAATGCTATAGCGTTACCTAAGTAAAGAGCCATTAGGGTTCAATGAATTAATACTTATTTATTTTTCCAGGGGCCCTTTATGTGGAAAGTGCCCCTTATGGTCTTTTTGACCTTTTGTTTTCTATTGTCTAAAACTTAGTAATAGAAAAAAAATTATTTAAAAAACTAAAATAACTTTACAAAAGAGATAACCATTAACAAGCACTATATAATGCTATCCTCACATTTGCGCTACAAATGGGAGGATATTAGGGAGTCGGGTTTAATCCTAAAGGGTGGGCGGACGGGGCTGGCTGTGCACAACCTTCCCGTTGGTGGCCCTGTTTTCACTAATCTTAGTGCACAACTAAAAAATAATAAAACATCGAAACCTTATTGCCTTAATAACCTTTAGTTTTCTATTGTCTAAAACTTAGTAACTTAAGAAAATTAATTTAAAAAACTAAATTTAGTTATTAATTTACATTAATATCTTTTGTATGTTTGTTTGTTGTGATTGTTTATTTAATGATTGTTTGATTGTTAATATGCCCCCGGGGCAGAACTTACAACGCCTACCCCCGGGTCCTGGTGGGCTGTTTCGACACCGGAGTTTTTTGTTATCAGAACTTTGAGCTAATTTAACAAAGTGTCTATCTCAAAATTGTTATCTGATACATTTAGGGCGTGTAGAAGGGGTGGGGGGGAGGATAGTTGCCCTCCAATCTCTTTTGACTCTAAAAAAGTGAACAAGAACTTTCAATTTCCAATCAAATGAGCCCTCTCTAAAGTTTATACGAGCATCCCTTCCATAAGAAATAATGGGAAGGATTTGGAGAATCCTTAAATTTCAACCTTTGCCCTGAGGGCTGTGGGGAGTTGTCATCCTCAAAGACCTAATTTCCAGAACTTGAAACTACGTTTAATAAAACGGCTGTCTCAAAATTTTGATTGGATGTGTTTGGGGAAAAGGTGGGCGTCAGAGGGGGGTTAGTTGCCCTCAAATCACTTTTGACTGTTAAAAAAGGGCACTAGCCCTTTGAATTTCCAATCGAATGAGCCTTTTTTGAAATTTCTACGACACCACCTTCTATAAAAATCTTATATGCCCCTAGGGTATAACTTAAAACCCTTGCCTTGAGGGTTGTGGGGGAGTGTCCTCAAAAACATATTTTCTATCTGAAAATCAATTACGCTGAACAAAATGGCTATCTCAAAATTTTGATTGGATGTGTTTGGGGGAATGATGGGTGCAGGGGGAGGGGGCTAGTTGCCCTCCAATCACTTTTGACTATTAAAAATAGCACTAGCCCTTTGAATTTCCAATAGAATGAGCCTTTTTTAAAGTTTCTGCGACAACGCCTTTTATAAAAACCTTATATGCCCCCAGAGCATAGCTTAAAACCCTTGCCCTAAGGGTTGTGGGAGATTGTCCTCCTCAAAACATATTTTCGATCTAGAAATCAACTACGCTGAACAAAATGGCTATCTCAAAATATTGATTGGATGTGTTTGGGGGAATGATGGGCGTGGGGGGGGGGGCTATTTGCCTCCAATAATTTTCGACTATTAAAAAGGGCACTAGAACTCTGGATTTCCAGTCAAATGAGCCCCCTTTGAAGTTTCTACGACGACCCCTTCCGTATGAAGTGCCTCTGGGAAAAAAATAATAATACTAATAAATAAATAATAAAACATTGGAGTCGTATGGCCTTTACTATAGGCAACGCTACAGCGTTGCCTCTGATATACTCAATTGCTAGGAAGCATCAATTAGCATTGAAGAGTTGCGGTGGCACAGCCCCCTAGTTCCGGACCTGGTTCGGATCCTACCAACCCAAACCGCAACCATGGACATTTGCATCATGACTTCTGGAAAACTTGGAAAGCCCTGTTTTGTTACTTCAGAAATAAAGCCTTATCTCCCTATTGGCTCATTTGCTCGCACACTGAGTGTCGCCATGCGCCCTAACGTGTATCTGAACATAAAACATTATAAATTGTAAAAACAACTGAACCCATGTATTAAAGTGTTCAGCTAGCCTTATAAGATCGTCACCTGTTAATACTGGAATCACCAGAACTGAATAAAAAATACCAGACAGCCTATCGCAACGTTCACGGACAACTTTCGAAAACACGCATGATTGGTTAGGAAAATGAGTTGAGGAGAAATTGAAGGGTTTGATGGGGCATTGAGGGATTTGAGAAGAAATTGATTGGTCGGAGAGAGTATTGACGGGGGATTATATACGACACACATATAACATTTGGAGTAAAAATCAGTTCGGTCCATTTTCAAAATACAGCTCTGGCTGTTATGAATGTTTCATGGAGGCACCTAATTTCGGTGGTTTCAGAGAGGTTAGACATCTGTCAATAAAATTGAGTCGATATTGTTTTGCGCTTTATACAAAACCTCTTGTTTTTACTGTGTTGAGTATATCAAATTTTTTCTTAACCATGCAGTATTTTCGGAAGGTTTTAGTTTTCTTCTTTTATTGGAAGAAAAGTGCAGCTGTAGTACATCGAATGCTTGTAGAAATTTATGATGACAATACTCCAACTGATCATTTAGAGAAGGGCTTTGATATTTCAAGAATGGCGATTTCAGCATTGGAAATACGCCTTACTTTGGATAGCAAATAGAAATTAAAAAACTAAGAATTGGAGTCATAACCCGAGGAAGATCCGAGTTAAACGCAAGAGGAGCTTGGAGAATTATTGGGAGTTACGCAACAAGCCATTTTCGTACGATTAAAACCTATGGGAATGATTCACAAGCAAGGCAATTGGTTTCCTCATGAATTGAAACAGAGAGATGTTGAAAGGCGATTTTTGACTTGCGAGCAGTTGATTCAAAGGCAACAAAGAGATTTTTTTTTTTACATCGGATGTGACTGAGACTGAGGAATGGATAATCTACATTAACCTCAAGAAGAAAAATACTACGCTATGCCGTTCATGGGTTGCCATCGACCTCAACATCAGCACCAAAGGGGAATATTCATTGTTTGAGGGTCTTGCTATTTATTTGATTGGACGAAAAGGGTGTTAAGCCTCTATTACCCTGCGATTCCATTATGGGCCATCGGTAGAGGCTACAATTGACTCATTTGAGCTCTGCATTGCGGGCAAAATGGCCGGAGCACGAGCAAATAATTTTAAAATGGATATTCTGTCCCCTTCCAACCTTAGTGACGCCACTGCCCCCGAAAATACCCTGGAACCTAGCTATTGCCCATAACTAGACTTTGACTATATGATGCTACTTTACAATGTAAATAAACTTTTAACTTATAAAACATAAGCTATTTGTAATTGAACTTGACATTAAATTAAATTTACTATTTAATTAATTTAATTAATTTTACTAAATCAATTGAACTTGAAAGTAGGGGAAAAATATAGTAAAACTGGTGTTTTTAAGGTCCAGTGAACAACTTCTAAAAAGAAATAGCGAATATTTTGGCTAGACCACCGCTAGCCTCAGCGCAAAAAAAAATAACTTCGTAACAGCGTTGTTGAGTGATGCTGAGTGTTGACGATGTACATTACTTTGTTTTTCTTCTCCTTTTGTAGACTTTCTCAAGAACTGCAGTGGATTGAGTTTCTTGGTCGCTGGGGTAATTCAAAAGACGGCTGTGGCGTCGAATTTGTCAGTGGCGAATGCATTCTTGGAGGCGGTCCAAAAGGACCTGAACAACCAAATGACTTTCCGACCATAACTGCTTCAACACAGAAGTTTAGTTCAGTTTCTAGAAGGCTTCTTTGATGTTTTTTTTCCTCACAATTATAAATTTCTTTGGTTTGATTACAGTCTGCACTTTCGTATTTTTCAAAGTTCAGTCAAGAAAGTAGCATGTATTGACTAAGACACTACGTACAGGTGTGGCAGCTTGCGACGTTTCTAAGCCAAATAAAAGTTTTATCGAGAAGTGGAGGTTTTATTGGTCCCCAGGTTTTTTCAAAAGTGAGAAAGTAGGCAGCTATTGGAGAAAGAGACTGCTGAAAGCAGAGTAAAAAAAGGTGGAATAAAGTGATATGGCTAATGTAAAATAATGAGGGTGGAAAATTCTCATTTGAAGGCAAAATTTTTAACATCTCTGAAGGGCTTAAATCGTGAGAGTGAGACCGAAATCAAGCTAAGTTCTGGATTTCCAGATTTTATTATTTAGCCCCGGAAAAATTGCATCATAGCACACCTACATCTCAGTTCTTGGCACTGATGCAAGGCCTTGAAGCAAGCCCATGGCTGTTACAGCTGTCTTAAATATAAATTGCTGTCCGTCGTATGAGAGGAAGGTTTCTGATTCATTCAAGGTCAATTCTGAAACTTATATATTTACAAGAACCAGCTTTTAGTTATAATTTGTATAAAACGTAAAGAGGCCAATCATAGTAAATCTGCATCAACCAATGTATGCAGAAGCCTAAAGCTGTAAGTTGAGGCCTAGTTGTTCAGTGTTAAATTACTATGTTTGAAGATCACTAGGTCAGATAAATAGCCTATAGTTTTCTTTCTATCAGCGGTTTTTGGCAGATGAAGCGCACCTTTATTTATAGTAGACAATTTGAATGACACTACCGCTAGTTAGTCAATGACCGGTGATATATTAAATTCTAACCTAGGCTAACCAAAATACCAACTAAATACTTAAATAAAATATAGCTACAATCATTTTCCAACCGAGCCAAGGCTAATTGTCTGGTATAAAAAAAGTTCTTGACCAGTTTTTTGTCTCATGTTTACGTTATTAGTGATACAGCTTCTCGAGTGTGTATTATATAATACACAAGTATCATTTAATCACATGTGAGTCGTATTAGTGTTTTGTTTTTTTAGATCTTCCAAAATGCGTAAAAACTTATTTGAAACGGAATACTGAAAGTTCGATGACTTCAAAAAATGTGCACAATTCTATAGGGGGGGGGGGTTGACACCCTAAAAATTTTGTACGACTCGTAAATACGTAAATAATATGTATATAAACAAATTATCATATCTCTTTTAAAGTTATTTTGTAATCCTTCCACCGAACAAAAATTCTGACTACCGCCATAACCACCAGGTCATAGGTTTTTTGGCACTTTTTTCAAAAGTTCATGGTGATAACACTGATTTCAACTGGCAATAATAGCAGCCAGAGCCTCGTTTTATTTACCTTATTAGTTAACTAATGAGGAGATTTCGCCGTGTTTTTTTGTAATTTATAATTCAAAGTTAATTCTAGTTGGGGAAGGGGCGCCAGCCCAGGGGGGACACCATATATGGGCATTGACCTACTAACGTGGGTGACGCAATACGCTCATTGAATACAACCGGGACAAGATCATTGACCTTCAATGAGCTAGAATACGAGACGAACAAGACCACACGGACATTGAATACGACCGGAACATGTGACATCATCAGACTTTTCTGAGGATTTCAGCATTGAATTTACGTACCTGTTATATCACAATTCCACCTTGAGACTATGTTTATATTGATCGTGCTTCGAGGTTAAAATAACAGTTCGTTTCAAAGCATTATGGAGCAAACATCAAATAGAATGGATTATTTAGAGGTTATTGCACCGCAAATTTATAACGTAAGTTCTGTTCATAAATAATTAATTGAGATATTTACATGGTAAATTTCTACCAAATAATATTATTGACTTAAGTGGATATAGCACTCAATGCCTTTTTTTATGCTCTTTCCGAATATAATATTCTATTTGTCGGAAATGAATTTTAGCCCCCCCCCACCCTAATATATTCCAATTCAGGGTATATATTTGTGCATTAGTGGGATGTGTTTGCATGAAGTCTATTTTAAGTGTAACCTAGCTAGCCTATAGGCTAGCTTCTTTTTTGTCTCAGAAAACATTTAGGAATAAGATTTTCAATTCTGTAAGATTCTAAAAACTTTTGTTGATTGATAATATAAGCACGTTTTTTTGTCTAAACTAATAAAATAAAAGATATCATAGATCAACTGCTCCTCATAAGCTAGACGTAAATAGCGACGAAGACCACACTACCTTTCCATCATAAAAAACAAGTAGAAAACAATGGGGAAAGTTTTTATACAAGTTGCATTAATATTGAAGATAGAGAGGGGCTGTGTAAAGGGGGAAGGGGGGGTTGTATAAGTATTGGCAACTTTTAGCTACTTTCAATGATAAACTCCCCCCCCCCAAAAAAAAAAAAAGTTGTAAAAATATTTTTTAAAGGAAACTATAATTTAATTTCTTTCTAAGGATAATTTTGATGTCCCTCCAGCCGCCAAAAGGGCTCAAGTCGACAACCAATTACGTCCTTCAGTAATTATCACATTGGCTCTTCGAGGTCCTATCCACAAGGAGAGAACACGAGGGCCCATATGCAAGAAGGTGAAATGGCTAATGACATGACGATTTCGAAGCAAATGTAAGTTTTAAATTTATTGATATTTTCACTAATGATTTTTTCTCCCAAAAGGAAATACATCTGTCATGGCTCATACACATTTCTTTATTCTAATACCCTGATTGAGGTGACGTATTATGACCGTTTCAATCAGAGAATGTGATATTTTAATAATAAGATGAGAGACGATAATTAAACAAGCTGTCTTTATCCCAGAACTGACTTGGCCCAATGTCTGCATCCTTAACCGTAAACAAGTGCGTGTATTGCGACAAGTATTAAGAGTTTATTAAAAGAAAACATATGATGTGTGAATTTTATTGACATTGGGAAAAAATAAATGTAACTTAAAACAACTTTAAAAAGTCAGTATTTCAATTTTGTTGAAGATTTACAAATATTTTCATCATTTTTGGTTGTTCAGGTAATTAGGTCTCTTAGTAAAATGTTTCAATTCTGATGAAGATATGCCTGTTATGCTAATTTACATTTCGAGATGATAATTAAACAGTCCGTCTTTATCTCAGAACTGTCATGGTCTGATGTCTGCATCCTCAACCGTAAACAAGTGTGTGTAGTATGATTAGTTTACTGTCCCTTGTTTCAAAAGTTTATTAAAAGAAAACATATGATGCCTGAATTTAATTGACACAGGGAAAAAATAAAATGTAATTTATAATGACGTTCAAAAGTCAGTACTTCAATTTTGTTTGAGACATATAAATATTTTTCATCATTTTTGATTGTTCAGGTAATTAAGTTTCTTAGAAAACTGTTTCCATTCTGATGCAGAAAAGGTACTTTTCGAGTAAGGTTTCATATTCTTGAAAACCTTGAAATATATGCACTTTCATTTTATCGCTATAACGGAAAATAGGAAGACGCCCTATGCATAGTTGGAAAAAGCATGGGCGTAATTTAAGCATTTTGATTGGGGGGGGGGCATTGTTTATAGCATGGAATTGAAATACCTCTTTTACTCTTTTCATTTAGCCATTCAACATTGAGATAGTAAACAAATTAGGGAATTGAATCTGAAGGCTATCAATATAGGCTGATTAAGCTATCGTAGCTGTACAAATACATTAGTAGCTGTGATTGAAAGGCCGTGTTACCTCTCATAACCGTCAATGTGTCAACAAAGGACTATTGACTCCTTTACTTTTAATCCAATTTCGACCTTCTTAAAAAATAGGGTGATTTATACACATTGAAAATAAGTTTCTATTTTCTTTATAGATTAGAACAGATTCATCACTACCCTCCCCCTCCCACCTGAAGAAACAAGTCACGAATCATATGATCGCTTTGATGAAATGGTTTTAATTGAAGCGCCATTGCAATTTCTTGACGCTGTTGAAACGCCATCGAATATCAATGAACAACGGTACGGTAAATTTTTACGGGAGTGTTCTGGTAGTGATAATTTAGATGGTACACCTGCTAACATTATTAACGACACAGAATGGACGGATACTATAGTAGGAGAATATTTCAGTGTTGATAGTAATTCTTTAGATGCAGACAATAGTACAGTTGAACAATGTAATGAAGTTAGTTCAGATCAAGAATTGCTAGAGAGCGATCTACCATGTTTGAGCCCAAATACAATGCAAATTTTAGACAATTTTACTTGTGAGTTAAATGAGGATCTTTCCCCTCAGATTTAATCAATATAGCCCCGGTTCAATTGAATTCAATTGAACAAGAAAATTAATTCGCTTGGATGGATTTGCATAGCCCTAACGCACTAGAGGATATGTTAAGCGAACTGGGGGATTTAACTCCACACACGAGCCCAATTGTTGAACAAAGCGGGGGAGGGGTTTAGGTGATTATATGCAATTCCCACCACTACCCGAATTTCAGCCAAACAAATTCAATTCTGAATACAATAGACGTATTCACTGCGAATTTTGGCGATCCGTTTAATACACTGATGGCAGGGGACATAATAAGTGACCCTATAGATATTATTCATGAATATACAGAGAAAATTCGTGCACTTCTTGAACATCGAATTCAACTGTGGGGAGGCCCAGACAGAATTAAGGCCTCAATTGTTTTAAAAATATTCTATTTGAATGAAAGTCATGGTGAGGTCTATGATCACTATTTGCGCACTGAAATGTTGGTGTTGCACTCTCATTTGGAGAATTACATGAACGTCTTTATGCAATGGGTCGACAATGCTGTCTCTCATCTCGACAATTATAATGAGAATGGTAGTGGTTCAGTAGTTTTATTTGTTGAAAATTTAAGTGTAAATATATGTAAATTTAAAAAGATTTTATTTTAAGAGGAGGGCATACGGACAGGGTTATTGAATTAAAATATAATCCTGATTTATGAGGATGCAAGGGCGTTCCAGGAATCTGTTTCGAAACAGGCCAAAAGTGTTTCATGTACGCATTTCTCATATCGGCTTTCCGATCTCTGAAAGATGAAGCTACAAAGAAAAATTTGGACCACAGGGCCGTGCATGGAAAAGAAGGGTCTGATTTTCCCCGAGTAGATTTCACTTGTTTAACAGAAAAATTTCCTGTAACACTCGGGGGGAATAAATATTTTTGAACGGGCCAATGGGCATTTAAATATTGGTGTTACAGTGATACAATATGAAAGGGAATTTGAAGAGGGGGAGCGTTCTCATAAAAAGGGGGTAAGATTTCCAGTAAGAGCGCTATCTATTGAGTTTGTGAAATACTGGGTTTGGTTTTTGTACACACTGCCTAGTGAACCTAATTCAGTTGGCTATTTCAATCAATCAATCAATCAATCAATCATTTTATTAATACTAAACTCTATTACAAACGTAAAGAAAAATTATTTGGCCCAAGAAGCTTGGCTTGTTGTGGGCCTTACAACATAATAAAGCACTAAAACAACCATAAATATTACTCTAAATTAAACAATATGTATGAAATAAAGATTAAAGAGAATAAACACTACCATATAGTAAAAAATATATATAAATATATATATATATAATATATATATATATATAATATATAATATATATATATATATATATATATATATATTATATATAATATATATATATATATATATACTATATATATAATATATATATATATATATTATAATATATATATATATATATAAGAGGAAAAAAACACAAAAAGGAGAAACACTAGGAAAAGGGAAAACAGGGAAAATAAACGAAGGAGAGAGAAATCACTAAACTGGAAAGGCATGACGAATAACTGCCTTTGCAGACAGAAATAAAGGGACATCTGGTGGGATTGAATTCCATAACTGAATTGATTTATAAACAGCAGACCTCTGGGCTGCTGTAGATGAACGTTTGGGCAAAATAAGTCTACGAGAAGAACTACGTAAAAAATAAGAGTACCTACCTGAGCCTGTCCGTGAAAAAAATTTCTGCAGAGGCGGTGGAAGTGTACCTAGAAAAGCAGAATGCGCTAAATAAAGATTACTTTTACCCACAATACGATCCAGTGGAGCTATTCGAGTATCATTATAAAGATCAGAGGAAGGATAAAGCCGAGGGAGAAGAAAAGTGGCCTTCACTGCCCTATTTTGGGCTCTTTGAAGTGAGCAGAGAAAAGACTTATTAGTATTACCCCAGACAGAGCAGCAATAAGAAAGGTAAGGAAAAATAAAAGCATAATAAAGAGAAAACATAACATCTGGGGGAAGAAATGAGTTAACCCGGTGCAACATTGAAGACTGGCGGAACATGAGGGAACGGGTGTGAGTTATATGAGGCTTAAAAGAGAGAAAACAGTCAAGATAAACACCAAGAAATTTTACCATAGCAGCTTGCGGTATAACATCATTCCCATAAGTCAGGATGATTGGCTCCCTTACGTCTCTCATACGATAAGGGGTCTTGAAGTGTACAATGACACTTTTTTGGCTGTTGAGAGTCATACCATTTGACCAGCACCAATCTTTTACTTTATCAAGAAGACCTTGAGCTAGGGAAGTGGCAGATGGCAAGTCCACTGCAGCAGTGAAAAGTTACTGTCATCAGCAAAAAGAATAGGGTGCACAAGGGGATGAAGACCATCAACGAGATCATTAATGTAAATTAAAAACAAAAGTGGTCCAAGCACAGAGCCCTGTGGGACACCCTTCAATATAGACAAAGTAGTGGAAGAATTACCATTAACTGAAACATACTGAGACCTTCCCGACAGATAAGACCTTAACCATTCTAGTGGGACTCCATGTACTCCAAATGAAGATAGTTTAGACAAAAGAACAGAGTGGTCAACCATATCAAAGGCCTTTGAAAAGTCAAGAAATAGACCCAAAACACACAAGCCCTTGTCCAGATTAACCCGCACAAACTCTGTTGCATCTGAAAGTGCATACGAGGTAGAGAAAAAGGGACGAAAACCATACTGATGGTTAGTTATGAGAGAATTTCCTGCAGTCGTATTAGTACTAAAAACAAATGAAGAGAGTCTACGATACACTACTCTTTCAACAACCTTAGAGATGACAGGAAGAAGAGAAATGGGTCTATAATTTGAAATTAGAGATGAATCACCTTTTTTATGTAAAGGTAAAACATTAGCTGGGAAAACACCAGACGAAAGAGAGAGGTTAGTTATGTGTGAGAAGGGGTTAGAAACAAACTGACCAATTTTTTAAGAACATTATTACTCAAACCAAAACCATCAACTGAACGGCTACTTGGAAGCTGGGAAATAATACTATAAATTTCAATATCACTGCATGGGGAAAGGAAAAATGACTTTTCTGCTATGGGAAAACTACTTACTCTACTCTTGGATTGAATGGGAACTGAAGGAAGAGTGGTGAAATACGAATTGAAGGCGTTTGCTGAAGAATTTTTATCCACAATAGATCCATCAGCATTCCTGTAATGACATGGGGGGGGACTGTTTGAGTTTCTTGCGAGAAATTGCTTCATTAACTACATTCCAAACCTTCCGCAAGTTCCCCTTACACTCATCAATTCGACGCGAAAAATAGAGCTTTTTGGCTGCACGTACTGAAGTCGTAAGTACATTTTTATAATGTTTATACTTCAAAAGATCATCCTGTGTTTTACTTTTACATGCAACCTTGAACAGAGACGCCTTCATATGTGTTGCATTGATCAGACCTATGGACATCCATGGGCATTTGGGTATAGAATTCCTTGGTCTCTTCCTAAGAGGAAAATGCTTATCCAACAGAGCTCCCATACGACACACAAATAAACCTGTTGCACGATCAACATCATTAGCTTCAAGAACACTAGACCAATCATTACTCTGAAGACTAATAATTAAATTAGAAATTTCTTTATCGGTAAAAGTTCTAAAAGAAGATTCACCCTGCTCATTCACAGCAATCTCAGTTTTAGGCACAAAAAGTGATAGATAAATAGGGAAGTGATCAGACAGATCAGTGAAAACAAGACCAGAAGTAAACTTCAATTTTGGAGAATGAGAAATGAAAATATTATCTATCAAAGTGGCAGAATTTCTTGTAGGATCAACACGAGAAGGAAAAAAAGTTGAAGGAAGTAGCCCAGAAGAAGAAAGCACATCAAATAGATGGTCATATTCATCACTTGATCCAACATTTAACATATTACAATTAAAATCTCCCAAAACACAAATACGTTTTTTAGAGAAAGTCCCCACACCAGAAAGCTGATCAAGCAAATCACAGAACAGATGTGTTGGAAAAGGAGGGGGCTTATAAAACAAGCAAACAGTATCACATGCAGACTGGCTTTTCAGATCAATGACAAGAGAATAAACAGTCCTACTATTAGACACTACTGAAGTAAACAAGGATTCAAGGTCATACCGTCTAATAAATTTAATATCAGATTTTATAAATAAAGAAATGCCCCCTGAGCACTTTGTTATCATTCTAGGGACATGAATAGCAATATAACCATGCATATCATAAGCTGTTAAATTATCACTATCAGATAACCATGTTTCTGTTAAACCAATTACATCAAAAGGGCAAGAATTATCAGACCACAAATATGATTTCAGACTATCCCACTTATCTCGTATCCCACGTATATTCAAACAAAATACATTAAAGCAACTATTTAAAGAGAGAGAAGGCATGATTTTATCACAAAAATCAATAGTAGTGTGATAATTGCAACTAGAATTAACCATAGATTCAAGAAGAGGGTCAAGTGTGTGGGCCTCTTATTTGCCAGCACTACTTGGTTGCTCAAAGATAACTGATTTAAGAATAGAAGAATTCAAAAGAAAAGAAAAATCAGCCAGATTTACCACACATAACAAATGCACACAATAGCTTCACAAATGAACAAGATATCAAACAAACAGGCTGAAATAGCAGAGGGTAAATTGAAACTAAAAAGGTGAAACTTATAGGCAACAAAGAAAAGAAAGAAAAAAAACCTGCTAGACAAAGAACAATAACAAGCTACAAAGCTCAAAAAAATAAAAAATAACAAACAATTACAAGTACAAAGGCAAAAACAAAATAATGAAAAAGGGAAAACAATAAAAAGCAACCAGAGGAAAGAGTTATCAACGGTTTATGGAATTTACTTAAAAGAATAATGTAAAACAACATAAATGCAAGCATAAGTAAAACCATTAAATAATAAAGAGTTAAAAAAAAACAACAACAAAATAACAGAGCTAAAAGGGGAAAAATGGTTAATTTCAGTCCTGGGAGGGGATTGGACGGGCTGTAGTTGACTGATGGAGAACATCAACTTGAGATGCCTCTTTAACAGTGATCACTTTACCATCAGAAAGCTTGGTAAGTATTTCTCCTCCACTAGACCATGTAGACCTCTTCCCAAGCTTTGATTTAGTATAGTTAAGTAGCTGAAGTCTATGCTTTGTAAGTGACTCAGAAATAAAGACACCACTACCTTGCAAACTTTTCTTTTCTCTAAGAATAAGCTGCTGCATTTTTGGACTACAAAATTCCACAACAAGTGGGCGAGATTTCAAACCTGAGCCTTGTCTTCCAATCCTTCTAACAGAAACTATGTCATTCTTAGTCAAAGGAATACCAGGAAACCTAGTACTGCAAAATCCAAGAAATTTGCTTTCAGAAGCTTCTGGATAAGGGTCTTCTTTGAAGCCAAATAGGATCAGCTGATTTGAAATTTTCATTTTGTCAAACTGATCACTCAGTCGATCCACATTGAGATGAATTGGTTTCAGAGATTTTTGCAGCTCTGACAAACCAGAGTCAAGCAAATGAAGATATGATTCAAGCTTTGACATCCTCAAATCATATTGTTTTAGTGACTTTTCAACAAGCACATCAAAATCCATTTAAGACTATTGTATACCGCTTATTTAATAATTTCCATGTTGTTAGCGTCAAAAGCAGCAGGCACATGACTAGAGGCAAGTTTTTTAACAGAGGCCTCAACCAAAGAACAAACCTCATTAGACAGTGCCTCACTGACAACTTGTGCCATAGTAGATTTAAGGTTTTGGTCATTAAGTGAATCTGCAATTAGCTTCTGCTTGTTCTTAAGGGTGTTAATGTGAGAGGTGAGCATAGTAATCTGCTCATTAATAGATTCAGATCTACTGTACTGGATGGAGTAGTCTGATCTCATCTCTCTGTGACTAGGTGGCATATAGCTCCTTTTTTGAGTTGTCACCCATGATGTAGGCTAAAATGAACTCCAAACTAGGCTAGTCAAGCTACAAGCTAACAGCAAAAGACAAGGGATCTTCTGGCTGGCACAAGCAATTATAAAGAGGTTCTAATAACAGCAAAACAGAGGTGTAGGCACCAGGCAGAAAAATAAAAAGACTGTACCTGGGGGGTTCCCAATTGCACCCCTGGGGTTGGGGCTGCTAGGCTTGCCTGCCTTTTCCACTGGACTGGTAGGCAGGCTAAACCAGTTCTTCAGATAAATTCAAATTTAACTACAAGGTTTTAACGAGAGAGTTTCAACTTGGATTTTGACTAATATTTTCTTCTTCTTCTTCTTCCAAGCGGATATTAGATTTAGATTTCAATCCAACAACGGATATTAGTAGAGTTTTGGGAGGGGTAAGGATCTAGGGGTAGTTACTATTGCCCAATGTGTTTTTCCCGATTTCGTAGCGAATTAAATCTACAAAATCAACTGAAACACTGCAAAAGACACGGCTATCAATCGCTGGAGACAGTTGGTGGTGATCAGGCAATTTTACGATTTAGAAATTTCTTGAATATACTTATGCAAAGTTACAAAATAAGTTTGGATTGCGAATCCAAGCTCACAGATGTGAACGACCCACAATTTTCAAATCGTATCAAAGAACATCAAGCTACTGCAGTTTCCTATGCCCATGTGCAGAGAGACAGCAGTAACACTATGCGTCTCTTGGAAATAGTTGTGATACTGAACAAGAAAGATTGCATGATCAAAGCATTGACTACATTAATTGTCACAGCAAATGGGGCTATTTCCTATTTGAGACACACACACTATCCAATGATACCATCAGAAGAGGATGGCCTAGCCATTAAAAATAAGAAAATATGTTGGATATGTTAGGGGGAATTTGAAGAGGGGACTAAGGGGAAAGGGACTAGGGGGAAAAGACTAAAGGAGAGGGGAAGTCAGAGATCATGATCACTTGTGGCAGGAAATATCCTCAGTGGGTAGTAATTTTCGTGGCGTAGAACATCAATCATGCAATGTGAATGTAAGCCAGCAGTTTTTTATACCAATTTTCATTCACATTTCAAATTACGATTTGAAATTTATTTTACCGGCTTTGGCACGTATGCACAGGGAGGGAGAGGGTGCAGATATCCCATGGGTAAATAACTCATTTACCTACAATATTATACCCAAATCGGCTGAGAAGTTGATGGTTCTAGAATTCAAATGGAAAACAGTGGATAATTGGCAAACGTGCCTGAATAAAATCCGTTTTTTAGATTCATATAGTTTTTTCCTCAAAGCTCTCAGTCAACTAATTCAAGTGCAGAAAAGTGACAATTTTGGTAAATTGTCTCTGCTCAAACAGCACTTTCCAGACAATGAAATGTATGACTTACTGACTTGTAAAGGCGTATATGCGGATGACTAGTACAACTCTGGAGCAACGTTAAGTGAGGAGAAACCCCCCCCATTGAAGAATTCTATAATTCACTTACCGATAGTGAATGCACTTTCGAAGACTATGAATTTGCCAAAAGGGTATGGTCTAAGGGAGGCTGTAAGAATGGTTGGGATTATTGTAGAATGTAGTTGGCAAGCGATGTGCTAACTCTTTTAGACATTGTCTGCAAGAACACAGACCAAATTTATTCGGAATTCGGGCTAGACATCGGCTATTGTTTTTCAACACCTCACCTCGTGATGGACTTAATTCTAAAAATCAGTAGGGAGGAAATAGGTTTGATCATTCATGTCGATCAACACTTATTTGTAGAAAGATTTATGAGGGGGGATATGTTTTCACAGGGATCGAGTCTTAACAACTGATCCAAGTGGGCAGAACTCTGTTGATGGTGTAAAGTCCAATGCTGTTTTTTTTACATGAACTCACTCTACCCCTTGGCGATGTCTCACTATAGTTTATCATGTGACAATTACAAATGACTTGAAAATTCTTGTGCCATAGATTTCCCAGACATTCACACTGTCGAGGAAAATGGTCCCCAAGGATCGTTTTTTGAAATTAACGGTCAAATACCATTTGAACTCTATGACACTGTTAAAGATTTTGTTTTTTCCGTGAGTAAATAGACCAGTGACCTGGGACTCTTTGAGTCCATACAATCGGTCTTTGGTCGAGGATATGGGTATTCACTGGACCCCCTCCAAGCAGAAACTAATTGCAGATTTGGACCCTAAACAGAATATTGTTGTTCACCATGTACTATTGCGGTGGATGGTGACCAATAGTTTCAGGATCACAAAGATACACAGAGCCCTGTAATTCGATCAGAAACCCTACTTGAAAACGTTTATTGAAACTTTTGTCAGTAAACGTTCACAGGCAAAAAGTAAAGTTCAAAAAGAATTGTATAAACTTACCTTAAATTCAGCTTTTGGAAAAATGTGCGAAAGCGCACGAAACAGATCTCGTTGCGAGGCTGTAACCTGCCCCAAAGAATATGCACGAATTGTCGCTGATCCTAACTTTACAATATTCACGGTCATAGACTTGAATATGGTTCTGCTGCACAGAAAAAAGAGAATGTTGTTCTGAATATTGCGGGGGGGTCAGTACTTGAAATTTCCAAGAAACTCATGTTGTCCTTCTTTTGCAATGTGTGTAAGGTACAATGGCCAAGGGAGAGAAGGTTCAAGTTTACTATGGGGACACAGATTCTCTATTGTTAAAAGTTAAAACCGAGAATTTATTGGTTCTCATCTTTTAAATGTTGTAAATAGTGTTATTATATTTTAGTTTACAAATATGTTCAACTGTGCTGCTGTTGCTGTTCTTGTTGTATTTTAACTTGTTTTTTGTGGTTGCCAATAAATGAAAAATATTAAATTGTTGTTCTTTTATTGCTGTTGTTGTTGTACAAAAAGTGTTGTTAATAAAAAAAAATATGCTTTCGTCGTTCTTGTAGCTATTGAATAACGTACAAGGTAGATCTAAGGGAATATTATTATTTATACATTAGACAAGTATGGTTTACAGTTAGTTGTAGTCCAACTGCTGTCAACAGCATTAAGTATCAATTTAAAACACCAGTCAGATCGTTTCTCCGTGGTCCGTCAATGTCTGGAAAAACAACACGTTAGCTAAAATAATGAAAAATTGTAATAAAATGTTTTTGGAAAAAACAATGAAACATTACTATTGCTATAGTACTTTGCAAGAGTCCTATGACCAAACAAAAGCTATTGCCACTGCTACATCCATGCAAATACAATTCATGCGAGGACTTGATGATTTCAATAGTGTTGAGCCAAACTCATGACTGATTATTGATGATTTAGCTGAATCCATTGAACAGTTCTCACAGGAAATGCTACACCTGTTTACTGTTCACTCTCATCATAAAAAGCTTTCCATGACCCTAGTTCTAAACAATCTGTTTCATCAGAGCAAGTGTATGAGGACCCTTGCTTTGAACTGTACCATCTATATTATCTACCGAGTTGTTCGGGATTCAAGTTCTCTATTAACTCTCAAGAAACAAATATATCCCGGTGCCCCCAAATTTCTACTTTAAGCGTACAGTCAGGCGACAAATAAGCCCTACGGGTACATTTTGCTAGATCTTAATCAGAATACACCAGAGGATTTACGTGTAGTCACAGATATTTTCGACAAAGAAATTACAGTATTTCTTCCGGTGAACAGTAGAAAGGGCTATTAGTTGCCATCATGACACTGAAGAAACTACACAAAAATAGACACTTATTTTCCGTTCTAAGCACTTCAAAACCCCCGCTCAGGAAGGCCATATTCAAACATGGTGTTGACAAAGAATTTATTAATCTAATATCTGAACTTTATTTAAATTTAACTGAGGGCACTGTACACTTGCCAGAAGGTGTTAGACAACAGACAAAGCAACATCGTTCCACTGTACGTACCTTGGCTTGTAAAAATAAAGGAAAAGATATTAAAAGAAAACGTCTGCTTTAAAGGGGCGGTAGCTTTTTTACACTTTTACTACCAATAATCGCAGGAACTTGTAAACAGTTTTCTCTAGATGGCAAAATCCTATAAATTGACTCCAATAGAACTTGTCCTTTGACCAGTTGAACACTTTGAGGACAATCTAAGCAAATTCATTTATGATGAAAATATAGCCAATGATAAAAAGCTAGTTTTACTTCAAGATGCACTGCGTCGTGTGGGCAAACATAGACCGTATCGTTAGAGACATGCCACCGTTAATGGCACTGATCCCCACCCCCCCCCCCCTCCCCAAAAGGAAACATCTCCTCAAGATTCTGCAGCAACAACAACAGCACAATCAAAGGAGTAGGAATTGAATTCAATAGTGATATCAATTGGAAACCTATTGCGACACACCTATCGGGAACAGAGTAAAAGAGTATTAACATATCTCATGTTGGAAAGTGTGGTGATGATTATGAAGTTCAAGTCGATAGCACGAGGAAACGAATTATAATTCAGGGAAAAAGTTATAATCTACTCGATTCAATTTGTGATATGGTTACAAATCGTAAAGGACTTTTGTCATTTGACAATAATCTATACAGCTTTCTAAGTACATCAAAGTTCCCCAAAAGTCTTATTGGCAATAAGCAAATTCTAAAGAAATTAAGGGAATATAGTAGAGGTGTTAGCCCTCTAACAACACCATTTAAAAAAGAAGAAGAAAAAGAAGATTTTAAATCGATCTTGGAAAATAATAGCACTCCTAGCAGCAGCAGCAGCAGCAGCAATGATTTGACATCAGCAATGATGATGGCCAGACAAAAGCGAAGACGTATTGATATCAACTCACCGTCACTAGCACCACCCGCCAGTGTGCAAAAAGGTAGTGGGCATTAGACTACGTGTTTGCGTTCATAATGGATGCAGTTTTCAAACATGTCTATGAAAATGTTGGTGAAGGGGGAATTCTAAGTTCCCCTACAAAACTTACTAAAGTTGCCTCTGGCAGCAGCAGCACTTTAAAAAATGCAAAAGAGTATCTTGAAAATGAACCGAGTTACACTCTGTATTGGAATCGTAGGCTTCGTGGCCAACAATATCGACAAACTAAAGCCTTTTTCCCACTGCATATAATGCAAACAGATCTTTTAACTCTAGATGTGACTCAAAGAAGTCACAATACGCCCTACAAATATATTCTAGTGGCAATCACTGTCTTTAGTCGCTATGCATATGTCATTCCATTGTGAACAAAGAGAGGTGTTGAAGTTGTTCAAGGTTTAGAAAGTATTCTCGAACAAGATAACTATAGAAAAATTCAAAGTGACCGCGGTAGAGAATTTGTTAATCTACATGTGCAGAAGGTTCTATTGAAATATAATACAAAGCTCTATTATAGTCACATTCTGATAAGGGCTGCATTGGCTGAAGGATTGATAAGAGTGATTCGTCTATTAATTTCGAGATATTGTAAGCTGAAAAATACTGCTGCTTTTATTCATGATTTAGATAGAGTCATGCAAATATATAACCAATGACCTCACCGATTACTGTCCAGTGTTAGCCCTTATGAATTTCATTGCAGTGAAAATACATGTGACACTTTTCTTAAACAATATTCCAATAAAAAAAAATTTGAAGAAAAAATTCAATGTTGGCGATACAGTTCGAATTAATAGAACCACCAATATTTTTGAAAAGGGGAATTATTTATGGAGCACTGAACTTTTTAAAGTGTCCAAAATCCTAGACACCGAACCCACGAGATATCGTCTGCGAGACACCAAAGATGATGAGATCCTCGGTGGTTTTTATGATTATGAACTACAAAAAGATAGAAACTGTAGTGAAAATTATCAAATTGAAAATTTATTAAAGAGTGTACTCGCAGGGGTGAGAGACAGTTGCTTATTCGTTGGCTAGGATACAACTCTGATTTTGATTCTTGGGTTGCAGTTGAAGACATTAACAATGCCCAATGATTTCTATATGAAATTCATGTCCAATATCTCCGACCCTCTCTACAATGATTTGAATAAAACAAGTGATTTTGGACGAAACTCTCTCCCACTATCAAATTCGATGGTGCGTATGAAGTGGCTCTTGTCGACTGTATTCTCAAAAATACCTATGATATCCTGAGAAAAGATCGCAAATATTATATAAAAATTAGACCCTATAGTTGGCCGCCACCCGTTAGCGAACAGCATAAAATTTAAATGATCAATTGGTTGGATTATCCATATGTTGAATTACCATACGAGGAACTCACTTGCATGAATGATTTATGTCGTTCTATCAATAAAAGAGTTTCCGCTCGTAAAAGAGGAGCCTTTCATTTCAACTATTTAAAGGAAGATGGCAAGATCTATATTTGTTCACCTATTGCCAGTGAAAAGTTTATTCTCAATGATAATCTAAAAGATGTTCTTGGCTTTAAACTTAATATAATCAATGGTAAAAGTACCGGAAACTCTAATGTTATTTTTGCTGACTACCCGCCTGCCTTCTCCACGGAAACTTGTATATTACTTTATGCTTCATTTGTTGAAACATCCTAGAGATGGCAATAGCAATGTTCCCCTCCTAAGAAGTCTTGAACGAAAAACCAATCAAGATCATATTCATTATTACAATACAAAGCATCTTCGGTATATCTCCGTAAACACTTCCTATTTGGAACTCTGTCAGTTAACACTAAGAACTGAATTTGGTGTACATCTAGCAATATCAAAAGGTTTGGCTGTGATTACATGCCATTTTCGACCCATCGTTGTCGGTGTTCAAAAATAAGATGTCTAATAGAATCGTGGTATTCATTTGTCCTGATATTGACTGATATGTTAATACTCTTGGCCCAAGACAACTGGGCAATGGAATGGACTATTACAAAGGTCGTTCATCGATGTCTGGCTATGGTCTTGGCAGTTGGTTTGCTAATCTATTTCGGTTTGCACTACCTCTGGCTAAAAAAATATATTGTACCAGCTGCGAGAGATTTTACATCCTCTACACTTTACGATTGGAGCTCTGGCAAGGATTTAAAAAAAAAGTGCTTCGAACAATCTTAGTTCCAGTGCGCGAACCCTTGGCGAGCAGTTGGAATCTTGACAAAACGGAAAATGTTCAAAAAGGTCGAGAACAGTGCACCACTCATCAGTGTCTACTCAGGTCAGAAACGACAGACATCACCCCTGTCAAGGAAAAAGAGGAAAAAGACGACACGTACAATAAGCAATAAAAGAAGAAGCCCCAGGCAGAGAATTGTTAGATCGAAACTGGATTTCTTTTCATAGACTGAACAATGAGTCTCTGCTCAATAGACCCAACTTTCACCAGTTGACACTTTGAGGGCAATCTAAGAAAATTAATTAATGATGAAAATATTGCAGATGATAAAAAGCTAGTTTTCTTTCAAGATACACTGCGTCGTGTATACAAACATAGACCGTATCGTGAGAGTCCTGCCACCGTCAATGGCACTGATCCCCAACCCCATCCCCCAAACAAACACCACTCATCAGTCTTTACTCAGGTCAGAAACGAAAGACATCACCCCTGTCAATGAAAAGAAGGAAAAAAAACGACACGTACAATAAGCAGTAGAATAAGAAGCCCCAGGAAGAGAATTGTTAGATCGAAACTGGATTTCTTTTCATAGACTGAACAATGGTACATCTACCGCATAAGGATTCCCAACCTTCAATCACATCATCGTTCACTCTATTCAATGCAGAAAATGTTGGTGTGAGTGTAAAACATTGATAATATGAACAATTTTATCCACAACAACCGCTCTCCGATAATATCCACATTCAAATTTATTCCAAAGAGCACTACTTTATAGACATGTCTTCGACATTTATAGATTTACATATTATAGTCAAGAAATCCGAAAATGGAATGCCAATTCGTGCTGATGGGATGTCCTAAGAAAATTGTATATCACATAATTTATTTCGTCAAATCAGTGTCTAAAGAAATAGCACATTGGTGAGCACAAAACACAATCTCTCTAACTATACAAGCTATATACAGTTCATGTTGATGACACCCAAGTCATATAAGGAATTGAGAAGCAACTCCTATGGATATGAATATATTACTGATACTGATAGTACAGATGCACTTAAAAATGCTACAACTAGTGAATTACATCTAGTTGGAAAAATATATCATGAAATATTTAATATAACCCAATGGCTACCACCAAATATTAAAGTGGATATAAAATTGCCGCTTGCTCCATCCAATTTCATTTTACTAAAGGAACTTCCTGCTAATCCTGATGTAACTCTCTCCCTCACCTCAGCAATACTACATGTACGAAAGCAGCAGATTATGAGTTCTGTTGCTTTGGCAGTGGAAAAATTGAGAGCCAGTGGAAATAATATTAAACAACTTGTTCCTCATACAATCGCCAATCAACGTCATATTGCCACAGGCTCACGTACCCTCACCAACTCATCCTTTAGCAATGGCGGAATTCCATGAAAATTAGCATTGGCATTTGTAAAAAGCGCTAGCGCAATAGGATCGTGGACTGGCTGTCCACATAAATTTGAGATGTTTGGGCTTTCATCTCTTGTATGCAAAGTAAATGGAATCCCACTCTACAATCTATCTTTTGATAAATCCTATAGGACATTGTATGAGTTGACAATGCAAACCCTAGATCATGATTCACAACTATTTGAGAATGGTATAACCAAAGAAATGTTCGCTAAAACACATGGTATCGTTGCACTAGACCTGTCTGGCACTCAAGATATGAGTATAGTACGAACGGGGATTGTGTGTTTAGAGTGTACATTTGCCGACCCATTACCTGAGAGTATCGCACTAATCTCGTTAAATCAATTTGAAGCCTATTGGGAAATCACTCCCGAAGGCAGTGTTCTACTAGACCTTGCACCATGAACACCAGTCAAATAATCAGTGTATTTAATAAAAACCCCTATATGTCCAAATACCGATCCTATTGTCTACCACCGGACTTCCTTGGAAAAATTCAAAGTGCAAACAATACTCTAATCATTGTTAATAGCATTCCGTCGACTGTGAATACCGGCCATTGGCTGTGCATCTTTCAAACAATGAAGACTATTGAATTTGTTGATCCTCTTGGTCTACCCTATACATTCTACACTCCACACATTAACAACTATACTGAAAGCAATGGGAAAACTATTATTTAAAATCGGAAGATAGTGCAGGATCTAATGACTAAAAGTTGCGGTTTCCATGCGCTACTATATTTCGTCTTCAGATGAGAAGGTTATACATACATGCAGTTTCTCAACATTCACGTAGACAATCCAAGTCTGAACGACTTTATGGTGGAAAATATTCTCTCAGACTTATATAATATTGATTTTAGTGCCTTACGAGTAAAGTGCTTAAAAAATGTGTGTGAATTTGTTTATTAATAAAAAATGTATATACAACAACAATGTCTTTATTCTTCACTTTAGATTTCTTCTTCTTCGGTGTATAGGCAACTGTCGAGAGCCACTAATGCTGGTAGATCATTTGAATTCACTGTATACTGATCTTGATTGGCTGCAAAGTCAGGGTCATATTTTCTACAGTACAATGTAACTTCACTCTTATTGTGTCTCTTTGTAAAGTCAATGATACTTTTTCCATTCATATTGTGAAATTCACGTGTTTCAATTTGTCTATTTGAATCAACATCGCCCACAGTGTTTTCAAGTGGTGAATCACATTCGCTAAATGCCAAATAAAAATCCCTAGGTTTATAGTCATAATAGGCAGTGTTGTCACAACGATGACGTAGAAACCAAATTGTCTTGTTACCCCAACAGTTGAATTGTAGACCTGATTCTTCCTCCCAAAATAATTTAAAACCACGACGATACCAATCTCGTAGAAATAAACTAAAATCACGTTTAGGGTTCCAATCATACCAGGATATGTATTCTCCCACTGATCACATTTTTCATAGTGACAATTGGAGCATAGTTGCCCTCTAGGGTGAGAGTCACAAATATCTTCAAGACATGAATTAAAGCCTTTAGCTTTTACTGCATATCCTCTATGTAATTTACATGGATTGCATAATTTGCAGTGTTCACTATACTCATCAATAATTGTACAATTCTCACATGATGACCAACTGACAAGAGTGTACATGCATATTGGACATGTATAGAACATTTTTTGGTTTCCGACATTTTTGGTTTCCGTTGTCAACTCTCTCACAGCTAAAAAGAAACTGATCCCCGTTCGATAAATTCAGAGGGGTGATAGGACAGTGAGAGGAGTAACTCTGTGACGTTACATTACCTGTTTTGAAAGGGAAAGTCATTTACATAGAATCTATGGCATTGTATCCAAAAGTATAACCACGATATCATTCTGCTTTGTTTCAATTATTATATCAATAAATTGAGTAAAAGCATTTGAGTCACATCGTAAAAGCTTCATACAATGGTCCAATGGGGGAGAATCAGTTTTCATTATATTGTCAAGTGTTTCCTGAGAAAATATCTCCCGTTGTAGAGATAACTCGAGAAAATCGTCATCCATAATCAAATATTTTTCCATAATCACAAGATTCGACTTGATTCTCTCTTTCTCAAATTTATTCATTTTTCAATCCTAACACTCTCACTGCTGACTCTAGACTAACCACGATTCGTTCTACTTCAAGAATATTTGATAACCTAAAAAATCTAACAAAAAAGAAAGGGAAACATTTTCGATTTCGAAACAATTTTATTGTGTGTGTATAATTACAACAATAGTATATTACACATGTACAACTACCGATATAACTTATTGTCTTCTATATACTTCACTATTTCATTTAAAGCACTTTGAAGTCTATTCACATGTGCTATGTCAACTTTTGCTGCGAAGCATAATTGGTCCTCTAATTTAAATTTACTCAATGATAAAACGTACCTTGCATGTACTTCTTCCCACTCGAGACAAAGCCATGATCTTCTCGTGATTTCTACCGCAATGTTGAGTGCTCTTGTATCAGTACTGCTGCTACCAGCTCCATTATCAACTTCTAATAGTTTAAACATTCCACTCATTATTGCAAATATATATCTTGCCGAATAAATAAACAAGTAAAGTCAAACTGTTCTCTTCTTGAATTCTGCTCTCACACTAATATCAACTATACTGAAAATCCTTCCTTATATTAGTTGCGTGTGCTAAGACCTCTTGGAGCTATTGCGCAAATCCAATGTTGAAATTCTCAGAAAATTCATATGTTATCATATGTCCCCATCGTATTCAATGACCGTGTGGTCTTGTTTGTCTCGTATTCTAGCTCATTGGAGGTCAATTATCTTGTCCCGGTTGTATTCAATGAGCGTATTGCGTCACCCCCATTAGTAGATCAATGCCCATATATGGTGTCCCCCCTGTGCTGGCCTCCCTTTCCCTACTAATTCTTAATGTAATTCTATGGTAAATATCTTGGCTCCCGGTCAACTTTTTAATTTAAAGGCATGATAATAACTTATGGTGACCTGATTAGAGCGTTGAGTGAGAAGATGAGTCACTCACACACATAAATGTATTTAGCTTTTTGTCATATAAAAATATTGTTTTGTCTTTTATTTAAGTATAATGACACGTTACTTAGTAAGAATTCGGTAAACACGCGAAGAACTGCTTGCAGAATCTCAAAGATCCAATAGGAAAAACAGGTTTCCACCGCCTTGTGAGGTATTGCTCGCTCCGTGAAAAACATTTAAACTTTAATTTTTAGGGGTTAAAGGCAGGCCGGGGCAACCAATCCTGCCACCCTAGCCAAGTTATTCCCCCCCCCCATTAGATTTTTTGTTTCCATTTTCCACCTCAATTGAACCCTTACCCAAAACCACCACTTCTTATGTATTTTTTTTGGCACTTAACGAGACTGTTACATTAATTTACACACAAAATCACAAATCGCATATGCAAATACAAACAAAGCAAAGAATACTTAACAAGGAAAACATAAGCTGTTTGGCTGCCATTATAACCATAATTATGATAGATATTTAACGCGAAGCCCTTATTGTCTTATTTATTTCATTATGTACATGTGAGTTTAAAGTGAGTTTAAGGTTATAGGGTGAGGTTGTGGTTGATACCTTAAGGCACGCTACCAAAGTTTAATTGCCTTAGGGCCATAGTTTATCTCTCTTATAAAGAGAGAAATAAAGGTATCAACCACAACCTCACTCTACAACCTTAACCTCACTTTACCACAGCCGGTGGCGGTTGCAAAAACTGGGTAGAGAGGACTAAATAAAAATTGTATATTGCAATAAAAGGACTTAACCAGATGAAAAAATGGCTTCCCTAGCAACGATACTTGAAATTGCCAAAATTATACCAGAATACGCGGGAATTTCAGATGTCGATGAGTTTATCGAAAAACTGAAATTTTTCGACGAACTAACTGAGTTGTTAGACGGTAAGGTCAAAGAGCGATGCGTGGCAGTAGGGAAAGGGGTACCAGCCCCACGAGTACATAATTTATGCATGTTTTTATGGTTTTTGCCACTGAGAATGAAAAAACAGGATTTTTCTCACTTGAAAAAACATGGTTTTTAACACTTTTATGGATGTTTCTTGGATGGTTATGAGTGTTTATCAATTTATTTGTTGTTTTTCATGGATGTCAAAAGCAATTTATGCATGTTCTTATGGTTTTTGTCACTGAGAATGAAAAAACAGGATTTTTCTCACTTTGACGGGTGTTTCTTGGATGTCAACAACAATTGAAGGATGTTTCATGGTTGTCAACAGCAATTTATGCACGTTTTTATGGTTTCTGTCACTGAGAATGAAAAACAGGATTTTTCTCACTTTGATGTATTTTCAGGGTTTATTAGAGTCTAATGGGTTTAATGACACCTCAAAAATTGTTTCGAAATCGAAAATGTTCCCTTTCTTTTTGTCAGGTTAGAATGCTAGGGCTAACGATTCATGGTCAGTCTAGAATCAGCAGTCAGAGTGAATATTATTAATTCAAGAAAGGGGAATTAATTTGTTGTTTCTAAGGGGAATTATTGATTCATGAAAGGGGAATTAATTTGTTGTTTCTAAGGGGAGTTATTGATTCAAGAAAGGAAATTGAATTTATTGTTT
This sequence comes from Artemia sinica, assembly GCA_027921565.1. Taxonomy (NCBI): domain Eukaryota; kingdom Metazoa; phylum Arthropoda; class Branchiopoda; order Anostraca; family Artemiidae; genus Artemia; species Artemia sinica. Next base: position 37,901,140 of record CM051276.1, read on the forward strand.
CTAAGGGGAACTATTGATTCACGAAAGGGGAATTAATTTGTTGTTTTTAAGGGGAATTATTAATTCAAGAAAGGGGAATTAATTTGTTGTTTCTAAGGGGAATTATTGATTCATGAAAGGGGAATTAATTTGTTGTTTCTAAGGGGAATTATTGATTCAAGAAAGAGGAATTAATTTGTTGTTTCTAAGGGGAATTATTGATTCACGAAAGGGGAATTAATTTGTTGTTTCTAAGGGGAATTATTGATTCAAGAAAGGGGACTTAATTTGTTGTTTCTAAGGGGAATTATTGATTCAAGAATGGGAATTATAAATTACATCACTTGTTCCCTAGGAATTATACAGGACTCTAAAGAGATAAATTAATATTCTATTTTTAAATACGGCTTCATTGATCTTTAAGTCGGAGAGATAAATTGATATTCTAACGAAACCTTAATAGTGTAGCTAGGAACATTTATGAGATGAAGAGATTAACGCGGGAAAGGGTTTCCTAGGAATTTCAATTGTGACAACGCAGTGATG